>OU898284.1:6310115-6762840 GCA_918026665.1 Diabrotica balteata
AAAAATATTTCGGAAAAGCTGCAGCTCCCATGGTACAGATGATCGAAGAATTGGGTGACAAAGAATCTATGAGATACAAGTTTTTCGTTGATAATTTATTCACCAGTACAAACTTGTTAAGTACTCTAAAAGCTAATGGGTACGAGGTTACAGGTACTGTGAGGGATAATAGAATTCCTACAAATTGTCCACTTGTTTCCAAAAAGACGATGAAAAAGAGGGCACGAGGAGAATATTGTTCAACATTGAATAAGGAGACGTATTCAATATGTTCGCTGGAGGGACAACAAAGTTGTAACAGCTGCAAGCACATGTTTTGGTGTTCATTTCTTTCGCAGTCTAATAACAGCATGGGAGGAACTGATCTTATGGACAGTAATATATCTTGGTAAGAAATAAAGAGCAATATTTATATAAATGAAAATATATGGGTAATTTTTTGTTCAGTTACCGAGCCGGCATACGTTCCAAAAAATGGTATTGGCCAATATTTACCTCATAGACGTAGCTTTTCAAAATACTTGGACGATATGTAGGAAATCTGGGAAGAATATTAGTCTTTTAGAGTTTAGAAGTATTTGTTAGGTAAAAGTATTTTTATACAAAACTCGTATAAAAGTTTACGATTTATTCAATTTTTAAACCTACTTAATGACATATAAAGTCCCCGCTAAAAGAACTGAAAAACTAAGTAGAGCAGCAGGACGTAATTTTCGAGTGTCTGACTGTGTCAGGTTTGACTGCAAGGATCATTGGATTATCTCTGTACCTGAGGGCAAAAGAAAGAGGTGCGCCATGCCAGTTTGCAGTTCAAAAGGGCTTAAAATGTGTGAAAATTGCAACGTTGAGCTTTGCATTTAATGTTTTAAACCATTTTATACAAATGTGACAAATAAATGAATTGTTTCAATATTTGATCTTGCGAAACGCCTAGTGGTCCACGTTTTTTTTCCAAAAAAAAAAGAATTATTTTTTGTTTCGGCTTAAATTTAACAAAAAGTTATTTTTACATAGTTTTAAATAAAATTATTGGATACAAAAAGAATTTTCTTTTCTCGGCGCTAATGAGTTAAACCATTTTCGCAGGTTATTCAGCTAGGATATTCTTCTTTGTCCTGGACCTCTCTTCCCATGCACTTTACCCTGAAGTATGGTCAAGAGTAGCTCATATCGTTGTTCATTGCGCATTATATAGCCCAGGTATTCAAGTTTGCGACATTTTATGGTTAGGAATGGTTCGCGCTCTTTACCAATTCTATGTAGTACCTCTTCGTTTATAACTCTGTCTATCCAGGAAATCCCCAACATGCATCCATAGTACCAGATCTCAAATGTGGTGCTATAGATGCTTTGGTACAAATAACATTTGTATTATAATTTTATTTGCTTCATTTTATTGGGGGCAGTCAGTTTATTGATTTAACATTTGGCGCAGTCAGTAGGATCCGATTAACGTTGTTAGAACAAAGAAACTCACTAGCAACGGCGGATCCATTATAAATTTACGACTTTAACATTATTGTTAAATTTTTTAAATTGATATAAAATAAAAAACCCTGTATATATATATATATATATATATATATATATATATATATATATATATATATATATATATATTAGGAATTAAAATTTACCGTTTATATTTTATCTGAATAAATTTTCTAACAAGAAACGTTTTGTATCATAGTAATAAAATCATATCGTAGAATAAGGATAATCACGAAAAATGACTAACCCAATCAACTAATTGACTTTGTGTTAGACGACATTAGTTCTTATTATCTGATTACGTGTCTCATGTCATAAACATTTAAATTTTAATGTTGTCCGTTCCATAGGGACGTCGATATTTTTTATTACACGTGAATTTTTGGTTCACGGATGATATTGGAAAATTCCGTGGAGGACGAATTTTTAAGAGACAAATTATTTATGTTTCATTAAAATATCGACAATGTGATGCGACATCTATTAAGTCCCAGTACTTGGCTTCGCTGGCAACTATGTCGCTATTCAGACAATTAAATTTCGGGAAAAAATAAAATATTCGAATATGATACACGTGCTGCCATCTACTCAAAGAATTGTTAAACGTTAAACAAATTGAAAAAAGGAGTTAAGCAGGCCATTTTGTTCGTACAATATTTAATTATTATTTTATACAAGTATTTGGAGCAAACCTAGCTTTTTAACACACAAAAATCCGTCCCAAAAATCATGACTTGATGCAAAACTTGCTTTATGCATTGATGCGTGCGATGCAAAACTGTCTATTTGTACGACGTTCAATCACAGCATCGGATTTTACTCACGTGGTTAGGGAAGGGCATCATGCATGTTGTTTGTTTCCTGGTGTGGTTTGATCGTTTGACTCAGCCGCGTTTTGGGGGTATTCTGAATTGTTTGTTTAACTTGAAGTTTCTCGTTTTTAAAATTATTACAATGCATATACACAGTGAAATTTCTGCAGCCAATGATAGTGTTAGTTCTGCAATACAACCACTCCAAAGAACATGTCTAGAACAAAAATTACGACGGAAAGTAAAAGACAAAAGCTCAAAAGATTAAGTTAATAAAAACGATATCAATTTGTTAGAATATTTTTTTAAAACTGTGTTATTTTAGGCACACTCCGACACATTTACCGGAGTACCCGACCTGTGGACATAACGGCCAGCCAGGTAAGCCGTACTATTGTGCCATTTTAACAATAAGCGAAATTCAAGATTTTCATAGAAAACTGAATGCTTCTAAGGAAAAATGTAGACAAGATAGTTTTATAATTGCAACTTGTGAAGGCCAGAAGTGCAAAAGATCAAAAGTGGAAAAGGAAAAAATATCCATTTTGTATTATATAACCACTTCTGCTACAAAAATCTGTGTTTGTAAGATGGCATTCTTAAAAATCGCATCCCTTAGTAGAGATCGGATTGAGAGAGTCATGAAAAACTTTGTTTTAAAAGGGAACATACCACGAGAAACAAGAGGAGGTGATCGCATCCTTAATAAAAACGATGATAGAAAGTTAGCAATAAAACATTTCATTAAATCTCTCCAATGCATAGAGAGCCAGAAAATTATGGAAAATATACAAATCTAAAGTTCGCGATAACCAACTACATGTTAAGGTGGCATTTTTTAGGACATACATACATCAATTCCAATTACAACATCGGATTTGGCACCCCAAAACTGAATTATGCTCAACCTGCTTAAGATCCAAGGAAAACTTAAAAAACAAAAATATTTCTGAATTCAGAAAGAGAAAATTATTATCACCGAGCAACGGATACATCGACTTAAAGCAAAGTCATTTTTTGCCTTATTAAAGCAGCCGCTAGAAAAATACAGCGGTTTTTTCGTTTGATTGTTAGAAAAATTTGCCTTTGCCTAAGCTTCCGGATCAAGCTAGTTATTTTAGTCAACAAATTCACTATTACAACTTTACGGTAATTCATGGATCATCAGCAGCACAGTTGGTTCCAGAAAATGTTTATTCATATGTTTGCACAGAGGTGGATTTTCCCAAAAATTCTAATTCGATAGCTTCAGCTGTTTTGGATGTACTGAATAAGTTTAACTTTCCCAATGAAATCGATACAAGTCGTTTATTTGCTGATGGATGTGGGGGCAAACTAAGAATATTATAATGATGACCATGCTTTCTGTTTGGTTGATGACGAAAGCTCCCACAAACATAAAGACCATCAACATATTATTCCCCGTAGTGGGACATTCTTTTATACCACCTGATAGGTTGTTCGGAATGATTGAAAGAGAGAAATCCATTATTTTAAAAACTTTGACTACGAAGATATTATAGCAAATAAATCGACAATTAGAAAATTGGGTTTAGATTGGCAGATGTATAACTGGAAGAATGAAGCACAAGTAAACACCAAAGCACCATCCTCATAGCACTTTCAGTTTAATAAGGTAATTTCACAAATACGAGGTGAGCTCAATTATTAGGTTGACGTCGGTGAAGCCAAGTCTGTTGTTAAGAGAGGAATAAAATTGACACGTATCGATCCTACTCAAGTTCCTATTGGCTGCAAACTCAAAGGCGATAAATCGACAATAATCTCTCTTCTCAAAAAACATTAGGGAAACGCCTGGAAAGAAAATCCTGATTTGGTTTTCTATAAAGAAAATCTTGATAACGCTCAAAGGGTGGAAAACCAGACTTCTGTAAACGATGTTGAAGCTGGCTGCAGTGGTTTAAAACTTTACGATATTAATTTACCAATTTAATTTAATATGTAAATAACTGTTTAATTTTTTTGTGAATAAAATTTGTTCCAAATTATTGATGTAAAATTTTTTGGTGCAAAACTCGCTAAATGCGTTCTTTTTTCTTCCTTTATTTAAAAAATCTGCACTATATTTTTAAAATATGTTAACAACTATTAGAGGTAATATGTTCTAAAGGCACGCTAACATCAATAATTGGTTATTAACAAATATAATGCAAAAAACGTTTTTTGCACTTTTCTCAAATTCACTTACATACATTAAGCGAGTTTTGCATCTCGTGCTCTCATTCCAATGCTACTTGCAAATATGAGTAATACCTGCAAAAGTTTTAGAATAAATAAATAATGGCGTTGTCAAAAAAAAACAAAAAATCTACCTTAGATTAATTAGTTTAAATGGCTTTTTAATATGTATCAAACTACTCTTATTTTAATTAAAAGTATCCTCTGAGGATTGAGTGAAACGAAATGAAATCACGTATATCTCCGCACCCGCATCGCTTGTGATAATATATACGACATATGGAAACCAAGCGTTAAGAAAATATGATTCTCGAAACATGGTATACTAACTCCAATAACACTATTTGTTTATAAATTAAACTAGATCTAATTTTTAGTAAGAGGTCAAAAAAGAGTTAACAAATAAGAAAATAATGGACATAATTTACACATATAGTTCTTTCTACAATTATAAACAAAATTATGAAAAAATCTTCTATAGGCAGTTAATCTATTCAAACTGTTTCCTATATTAAATGTCATATACATTATCAAATTGTAAAGTTCTCAATGGAAGCTCTTTTCCTTTAACGTCTATTATGCTAAAATCCGATTAATAGAATATCTAGAACTCTCATCCAGCCCTTTTACTAGCCATCTAAGACTGTTAAGGATAATCTTAAATAGGCATTCCTAGGATTGCAACTAAATATTGGTTCTAAAAATCCCGCCAGAAGATATTTTAGAAAAACCCTTTTTTCAGTTTTTTTCAGTTTTACATTTTTTCATATGATAAAGTTTTGTCTGATATAATAACTAAATATTTAAACTTTGAGGGTATACAAGGCAACTATCGAACACGGTGATTAATTTAATCTTGCCCAAGTACTTTCGATCAATAGATCATCTTCAGGGGCATTTCGTCAGTTGTGGCCTATCCGACATAGTAGAATGTCATAAATGTAAAATTTGGACATAACAATACAAAATACAATACACTAAGACAAACAGAACTCGGTCTCCGGCTTCTATACAACATGTAGCTTCTCCATAACAATTTTAAAGTGTTTGTTTGTCTTAGTGTATTGTATTTTGTATTGTTATGTCCAAATTTTACATTTATGACATTCTGCTATGTCGGATAGGCCACAACTGACGAAATGCCCCTGAAGATGATCTATTGATCGAAAGTACTTGGGCAAGATTAAATTAATCACCGTGTTCGATAGTTGCCTTGTATACCCTCAAAGTTTAATTATTCGAACATTCAACCTTATATTGAAATAAATATTTGACATAAATATTCACTGCAATATCTGTATTATAAAGTTCGATTTTATGAGAAGCATTTTTTTTGTGCATGTGACACCATGTGAAAAAATGTTCTAAGCAAATTGTACGTTGATTTGAGTATTACTCGTTTCCGCTAATTTTCATTGTATAAAACAAATTCACTTACTCACCCTTTTAAAATGATTTATTGGCAACTATACTGTTTGTTAAAATTTTCTTTATTTTTTAGGTCATTTAAGTAGACAAGATGCCTAATTTACTTCAATTTCTACAAACTATTTCTACTTGGAGAATCGACGATGACGTGGAATTTGCTCATCCACCGTCAACCCCTATCATTACTGTCATACCAGCTGTGGAGGAACCAGAAAAACCAAAACCAGAAGAATTAAGAATGGGAAGTAATGAGAATAAGGATGGTTTAAAAATACAGGATAAAATGGTAATAAGTTAATCGAGATTAATTTTTAAGATGTAGATTAATTAATTGAGAAATGTTTAATTCTAAAGTTATTAACACGGACGGCCAACGAAAATTTTTTCACCCAGTTGTTGTTATTTATGCAGAAAACAAAAAAGCAGCGTAGTCTTTATCCTTATACAAAGGGGATTATTTTTAATGATAGCGCCATCTCATCGTTCCCAGTTTCCATTATTCTCTATTTAAGGACCCATCCTGTACCAAGTTTCTGGTGGTCACAGCCTGATTAATTTTATCCCCCCATTTTCGGTGTACCAGTTCTATGTATTCCAGTACCATATGTTTTCTAAAATTTAATTAACATATTTAAAAAAAATGTATCTTGTTTCAATATCTTCTTAAATATTTTCCCACATTCATTTCATTTTTTATATGATTACTTCGAATCTTCTCTAATTTTGATCTCCAGCAACTCCTTTCCATAAAATCCATTTCAGTTCATAAGAGCTTGTAATGTCTCTTACCCTTAAATTTTATAGTTTATCTAATTATATTTTTAATTGAATTTTGAATTTTTATTTTGAATTGTCAGTTCTCTTAAAATTACTTCTAAATATATAAAATCTAAACAAAATTAATTAAAAAACTTGCGACTCAAAGTATCAGGTAAATGGATCCAGAAAAAAAGCCTAGTGGAGACAAATCTAGTGAAAATACGGGCGGCTTAATAGTTCCCCTCCTTCATTCAATACTTTCATGTATTTTTAAAATTTCTTGTTTAAAAAGTGTCTCACAAATACAATGAAATGCGAAGGAGCCTCAAATTGTTGAGAACATAAATTTTCTTTACGATAATGGTCGGCCTGCTTGATTTTCGCTATTAGTGGCATTTTTTTAAGGCAGAGTATTTTTCATTAAAATGTCCAAGTAAAAAGAATGATCCAGCAATATGATGCACTACAATTTCTGTCCAAACATTTTTTTTATAATTATGTTTATTTACACTCTACATTAAAAAGGAGTATTAAGTAAATGTGATACAGGTTTTGCGCGTGAAGGAGAAACATCCAATGATGTTTCACCTTATTCTATTTTGGTTTAGTTCTGAAGAAGGTCTTAGGGCCAGGTTCTATCTAGTCTTCTTGTGGCTGGACCATTGTCGTATAATTCCCTTACTAGGTCATTTTCGTGGTGAATGGCACGTTAATTTTGTGACTCCGTGGCTCGATAGATTTCTTCTCTGATGAAAGGAATCGTTAAGTCATAGTGGAGTGTTTGATTACTTACGTACCATAGCACATCCACTATCGATCTTAGTACTTTAGACTAAAATCTTTGGATAATATTCAGCGACGTTGGCTTTGCATAGCCCTATAGGTGTAGTTTGTAGAAGCAGATAGGTTTAAGCATAGCTTTGTATAGAAAAATTTGGTTTTGGATGTTCAGTTTTGATTTACGTCCAAGAAGACAATACATTTGCCGGAATTTTGAGTCGAGCTGCCTTCTTTTTTACTGGATATGTTTCTTACAAGTGAGACGTTGGTCAAAATGGAGGACAAGGTATTTACTGTTTGTATTACTGTTGATATTCTTACATTTTCCATTCTTACAGGTGGGCATATATTGTGACGGTTGTAAATGTTATTTGAGTTGATTTTGTTTTATTTACTTTTGTTCTCCATTTTGTATAACAATCACTGAGTATGTTCTGAGTTCACTGAGATCCAATATCTCTAAAATCCAAGTCTGCGCTTTCCAAGCGAAAACTCGTGAAAATTGCGTGGAATGGTAATACATTTTAACACACAAACCAACCTATATATCTATAACCTGGAAAAACTTTGGATCGGTCACTCACCTACAGACAACATTGCATAAAAACGAGAGGGAAAGTAACAACTAGGAACAGCATACTCTGAAAGCTAACGTGAAGAAAATGGGGCTCACGTCCTGGCGTTTTAAGAACAACGACAGAGGCAGTAAGTTTTTCAACTGCTGAATATGCGTGCCCCGTTTTGGGCAGATCTGCTCACACCAAAAAAGTTGATACTGCACTAAATGAGACATGCAGAATAGTAACGCCTAATAGATCGCCCCAATAAAATTAAACATGGCAAAATGGGGAAAAATCGACCAAGATAATATGAACTGTCACTGTGAAAAAACACAGAATATGGAACATCTTCTAACATGCAGAAACTGTTCTCGTCGATGTACCCTCGAAGATATGTGGCTCGCCAACCAAGATGGAACCAATGTATCCGGATACTGGGCCAACATTTTATGAATAACATGTCCGGACACGATAAATTAAAGTAAAGCCTGCAGAAAGAAATCACAGAGTTAATAAGTGGGAGTATAGACCAAAGAACAAATACCAAAACAGTAAAGAGAAGCAGTATTATGATCAAAACATAAAAAAGAAAATATTACGAAATGAAAAAATAGTCTGCACAAGGAATTTCATAAACTCTTTGTTGTTAATTTGAAATGTTGTTTTTGATTGGTTGATCATTGAAGAGATGAAAGTTTTTGTTGAAGGGTAAATATTGTCTTTATTCCTCTTGATCCAAGAATTTTGTCAGTGACACTTTTGATGTAAGGAAGAAAAGCTTTTGTATGATGATTGAGTCTTTGGGTTGAAATTTAATGAGAGATTGATGTCTGTGGATGCTTCTATTGATGTGATTTTTGTGGTAACCGTTTTGGAAGAGGGCTTGTTTTAAACTAGATAGCTTAACGGGTCTACTTGCATCATCGTAAAAGCGTATTGATCTAAACATAAGCGTATCAATGACTGAATTAATTTGTGAAGGTGGATTATGAGTATTGGCATGCAGGTAATGATTTTTATGGGTGAGTTTTCGATAAACAGATGATGAATACCTTGGGATTGGTATTTTTACGATAACGTCGAGAAACGGTAGGGATGAATCAGCTTACACCTCCATCGTTATTTGGATACTAGGATGTATACATACGATTCAGATGGGTTTAAAACGACACCAAAGCATCACTGCCATGGGTCCAAATGACGAATGTATCATCAACATATCTTAGCCAATATGTAGGTTGGAGCATTGATAAAGATATTGGCAATTGCTGGAGATAGTGGAGAGCCTATTAGGCACCATTTATTTGTCCGTAGAATTGATTTTGGAAGATGAAAATAAGTGTTGGACTTACAATGTTTAATGAGAGATAAGTGGTCTTACTGGATACTGTATTTAGTTTTCAGAATGTATAGTTTCGTCTGTAAGAATGTTTGTAAAGAGTAAAAAATATCGACAATGGGATGTAGATAAATATCAGGCTTGTGAATTTTGGGTAGACCATATATTCGGGGTATTCTAGAAAAATTTTCAAAAGGAATTAGAGTTTGTTTGATGTCAACAAAAAGAATGGTTTTATATATGGACACTATTTTTAAAAGTGAACAGTAAGAGCTGCATAAAGATGATGATAATGAAGGTATATTTGTATTTTGAAACAAAAACACTTTTGAAGTAAAAAATCTTCAGTTACGCTTTGTCCCATTCTTAATAAAACACCTGGTATATACTTTGTTTTTTTATAAACATGTTTACTATTGATTCCGTTGAGAGAGTTTAAGATATTTTTATTGATATACAACAGTATCGTTTTTTTACCCATCATTTAAAAGACAGGATATACTCCAACAAGATAATGGCGTCAAAAGTTATTGATAAACTGATAATTCAGTATCGTTAATTATTGATATAGAGTCCATATGGTAAGTCATTTTTTACATAGGTACAAATTAGGTCATGTAAGTTTTCTATGTCGAAATAAATGTGATGTGAAGTTTGGTGATAAAATCAAATAAAATTAGAGGATGTTTTCATGAAGAGTTGTACTAAAATATGGGTAATTATGCATCAAAATAAATAATAAATACGTGGCAATTATCATTATTAAAATTGATTTACCACAACGTTTCTTATTTCTGTATTTTGTATAAATATTATTGTGTTAGCTTCCACAGTTTCTATCTAACACGTTAACCACCAGGGCTGTCAATAGTGACCGACACTTAACCTACCAACAATGTCCCAAAGCGACGTATGCTAGGGATTACAGATTTCCACTTTGACTGACCAGACGACCGTTATGGCCCATTAATTTATTTAACACAAAATACATTTTACTGCTGTCAGACACAGGAAGAACAGTTTATTTAACATAATAAAACACTAAGAAGTTCGTTTTCAAATTTTCCACAAAATTGATTATAATATCTTATTACTACAGCTAGTTTGGCAGAGTGTCTTTCTGCCTTTTTCATGTGATCTATTTTTGGTATTTGTTAATCCTTTATAGTCTTTGTATATATAGTTAACTTAATAATTCGAGGAAGGGAGAATTGTTTTTCTCAAGTTGGTCATTCAGACTTGTGTCTGTGTTTTTTAATTCAATAATTTCCATAGATTCTAAAAAAGATAGCTTAGAATCTTTATTTTGGATGTGAAGAATTTGAAATTTGTTACTAAAAGAATGATTATGATCTAGAAGGTGAAGTGCTTATATAGAATCTGTTTTTTCATTATTAAAAGCCCTTTTATGTTCTGCTATACGTTTGTTAAAAGTTCTACCAGTTTGAGCGATGTAAGTTTTTGGACATTCGCCACATTTATGTTTGTATATACCACTTTATTAGTTTTTTTTTTATTTTGGCTTTTGTTGTTTTTCATATATTGGCTCTAAAATTTGCTCAAGTTGTTGTTTGTTCTAAAAGCTGGTGTTATTTCTTTCTTTTTTAAGTGTTTGGCTATTTTTTTTAAATCTTGCCTTTATATGTAATCGAGCGAAAGGTACTGGGTTGTTTATCTGGTGGTGGAAATATTAATTTCAGGGCTTTCTTGTGTAGTTTTCAATTTAAAATTTTAATAATTGTTTGTTCGTTATGTCCATTGTTTACTGCTATTTGCTTAATGATATTTAATTTTATCTCAAAGCTGTATTTTTATCAACTAAAAATTGCTTTTCGAGTATATTAAATGTTCAAATTGCCACCCACCAGCCTCTTAACAGTAATTGAAAGCACGACGACAATGTATTTGAACATTTTGGATCATTTTTGGCGTTATCTTATGAATTTCCAATATAATTCTATTTTTTAAATTATTTTTGCTTGATTAATGTAAATTTTTTATTTGAAGTAAACTCGTAGGAAAAAATCAAGTGGTGTTAGTTCTGCAGGTCTAGGGAAGAGTCTTGTACGTTGTTAAGACAGAATATGAAGTACAGAATATATATCATATAAAGCAGCAATATGTACTAACCAATCGCGTTTTTTGATTTTAATCAAAGGGTCTTTATTTTAAATTTTAGGCATGGTTGATTACATCATTTCAATCTATCAAATTGAAAATAGGATTAAAAAGCGCTGCAGGCAGTACTGGAGAATTGCAGAATATGTTGTCACCTGATCAGAATGGAGCTGGTTGTCGTAAACAGAGCAACGCAGATAAGCATGCTGAAGGAGTGTGCCATATTTCTCAAAGTCCCTTTAGAATTTTAAGGGTAAGTGTTTTCTAATTTATTTGAGTCGCGATATAAAAATATAAAGATGAAAATTTTAATCTTTAATCTCAAAACATCTTAGAATTTGATAGACCTTAAATATGGTGTTTATTGAGAGTAAACCAAATGAAAGACCAAATACTTACGACGTCAGGATAGTATTATGATGTATTTTTCTAGTTTTTTTTTTCTCATGATTTACTATAGATTCACTACAGATTTTTACTGCCATCAATGCATGTGGTTTTTTTTTAAGATGAATCACATGCTATTATTTATCTGACTAATATTCGTAATTCAGGGGTTCTCAACTAAATTTTTTCAAGGCCCCTTCACCAAAGTACTACAATGACTATTTCCTTAAGACCTAAATAAACCTAAACGTTGAATTTAATATTAGAATCCATTATTTCTCTAATGTTAGGTTCCAAACTTAAAACTTTTACTTTGAAATTTGACCGCATGTCAAGCCGATTCCTTTATTTGTTTTTCATGAAGCACATGGAAGAAAATGCTTGCTCACACCGATCTTCTTCTTCACGTGCCATCTCCTCGTCTAGGAAGATTGGCAACCATCATGGCAATTCGCATTTTTGACGCCGCTGCTCTAAAGAGGTCAGGTGTAGTTAAACCAAGCTCTCAAATTATTCAACCAGGAGATACGTCTTCTTCTGCGACTCGTTCTACCCTGCATTAGTAGGAGACAGGACAAGTAGGAGACAGGACACAGCCCTGCCTGATGCCTCTCTCAATCTGTATTTCATTTGAAAAGACGTTGTTCTCTTTTACCAAATCGATCTGATTATAATAGAACTCTAATAATCCTGATGTCTCTCATATCTAAGTTTTTCTTTTCAAGTAATTCGATAAGACGGTTATGTCTGACCTTTGTCGAACTTTTCCTACTTTAATACTATCTCAGTCCGTTTGTCTTTAAATAGCTCTTGAATATATTCCTGCCATCTTTTAAGGCTTTAACCGACGTCTATAATTATTTTGCCGTTTTTATTCAGCAGTATCTTTGATTTTTCTTAATATTAGTGCCTGTTATTTCCCTAATTTTTTTATGAAGGTTTAAGTTATCATGTTTCTGCACCAACTGTTCAATTTCTTTGCATCTGTCACTATACAATATTTCCTTTGCATCTCTGATCTTTCTTCTTATTTCTGTTTGTATAATATTATACATGTTATCGGTCATACCGATAGGTTATTGCAAACGGAAGGATTTTTTTCATGACCTTGTCTCCAAGTTTTTTGTAATCTTTGCGTGCTGTTGCCCAGAAGTCTGCTATTTTCTCCCTATTAAAAATATCCTTAATCGTACCACAACTCGATACTCGTATCCACAAACCTAACTTGTTCTTCTTCTGTGAGGCCCTGGATGTGTTAAATTGCTTGACAGCTGAAAAGATTTCGAATCCAACTATCGTCACGGTCAGGTTCAGGGAAGTATAACCTAAAAATCGTGGATAGGCTGCGTAGGTGCTCGGCTACGTTGATCTTTATCAGGTCAGGTAAACTCTGCTCTGCAGACTCCAAGAACTGTTTCAAATTAGGAAAGTTAGTGAACGACTCGTTTTCAATCCTTGCCGCCCATAGCTGGCACTTTTTTACCATAGCACTGATCTTATCTTCAACTTTGAACAAGTAAAAATTTTTTCTTGCAAACTTTAGTTTAATACATCCAACTGTTCAAACACGTCAGCTAAGTAGACGGTTGAGCAAAGACAAGAAAAGTCAGTGAGTACATCTTCCTACTTGGTGTCAAAAAAAAACACAAACTTCGTCTGTAAGTTTAAAAAATCAATGACGTGGCTTAAAACATACTTCCATCTTTCTCTGTTTAGAATTACATACCATTAAAAAAATGGGGCAGTTTTTGAAAGAGATACTCCCTAAAGTCGTCCAGGTAATACTAACTGTAAAAGTACCACTAAAAACGGAAAATATGCTAAATACAAAGTTTTAACAACGAAATAGAGATGTATATAGTTTAATGTTTTAATAACAAAAAAGAATATAGATCTGGTTAACAGAAATCGACTAATGTGCCTATTACCCTTATAACTAGTATATGAACTGAAATATTAAAAGATTATAAAAAGTTTATAAAGATTTAAATAAATTAAAACAAAAAGATAAATACAAAGACATGTATAAAAGAGACCGGCGATGAAGCAGTATGCTTTTGGAATCCAGTCTCTAGACGGACACTACCAAATGTGGTAGTGTGTAAAAACGCATAAATGTTTCACGCTAATCTTCCTTTCAACTGCTGACATCTGTGGCCTCTTATATCTGGAAAGACTTTCTCGGGCGTTGAGATTTATTCTTAAGAAAATTAAAATCCACAAAAACATTAAATAAAGATTATTTCGTCCTTGTATGACTCGGATTGTGTTCGTTAAACAGGCGTTAAACCTAAACTTCTTTCAAAATAATATAAAAGTAAGAAGGGTTTCTTGACCTAACTCTAAAATAATTGTCTAGTAAGAAAAAATATACCAGGTGTATAAAAATTAAGATTTTTTCTAGATTTATAAAATAAAAATATTTTCTTATATTTAAATTTCTTTCATAATCCCTGTTCTTACAATGTGAAGTTTCATCCTACTATACAGGGCAACCATTTTTATCTCCCTATGAAATAAACACTCTGTATATAAAGAAGAAATACATAAATATTTATTTAGTTTAAATAATAAAATAAACAATATCCAGGTTTAGCCATACGGCCCACACTCCCTCTAAGGGGAAAATTCACTCATCCCAGATACCTACGGTATCGAAAGGATTGAGCTCTGGTGGGACTCTTTCCGTGTTATCGATCTCTAGGTGACTTGATATGCTGGATTATTTTCCAAAAATGTTCGTACACATCTGAACGTTGAGAGTAGTACAGCTTTCTGCATGGTCTTGTAGAGATGTTCATTCAGACCAAGCTTTTTTATGTTTTCTAGGAGGTTCTTTGGAATAACTCCAGTAGTAGAGAGAATAATAGGTATTGTCTGGGTACTTTCCATTTTCCACTGTCTTCGTATTTGAATTTCCAGATCCCTGTACTTGGCGATTTTTTCATTCTGTTTAACACGAAGATTATTGTTGTTGGGTATCGCCACATCAATTAATGTTGTTTGTCTCTTTAGTTTATTAACTAGTATGAAATCTGGTCTATTATGTGCCACTGTTTGATCTGTGAGCACCGTGCGGTCCCAGTATAGCTTGTAGTTGTCATTCTCAAGTATACTCTCAGGAACGCATTGATAATATGGAAGATGGTTTGTTTGAAAAAGTCCCAGTTTGATAGCTATCTGTTGATGAAGGATCTTTTTTACTGAGTTGTGACGTCAGCAAATGCCTAACAGCCCCCGGTAAGATGTTGAACGGTTTCCTGAGCATTGCATCCATATCGGCATTTGTCATTTTGGACCTGAGGGTCTTTGACGATATATTTCAGGTAATTTTTGGTTGGTATAACCTGATCCTAAATGGCCAGTAGTGAACCTTCTGTTTCGGGGAACATCTTTTCTGATGTCAGCCAATAGTTCGACGCTATAATCTCAACATGGTCTTGACTGACTGTTACAGGTTCAAAGAATTCAGAATAAATTATTGAAATAAAGTTTTATTATTTTATTTTTGGCTAAATAATTGTTAACAACTCCACAAGATTTCAAAAAAAATGAATGCATTCGCAAGTCTTATTTGGTCTCTGAGATGATCTATTCGTTCTTTCCTTGATTTTGTACAGCCTAAAACAAAAATAAGTATAAATTTAAATGAATAATAAACTCTGAATTAAAAATAAACAAACCATACAACCTATTTCTTATTTTAAAGGTTAATGTCAAAAATAGCTTGATAGAATTCTTCTTCTTGTAATTTTAAACAGATCTCAATCCTATTAGTAGTACAACAACTTATTTTAAATAAATTCTTACTGGACAATGGCCGGCGCCAGATTAAAAAAACTTATCTTTAATTTTTTTCTTTTCCTTTCTTTGGTGGTCTTTTGTATGAAAAAGTATTGGTTCGTGTAGAACTTACAACGCAATTTTGCGGCTTTTCTAGAGTTTTCTTGATAGTTTTCCGAAAATTTAATAGCTGTAGCAGTGAGAAGCTGAGCAATTATCACCTATCGTGTGGATTTGTTTTCTAAAACTAAAAGAAACTCGATTTTATAAACTGATTTCGTATTAGAAACACTTTAAGGCCATATTTGAACAAAGGTAGGTTTTCTTTTGGAAAAAATAAATAACTACTTACGTTTTAAACATAATAACATTTTTTTAGGCCTTTTTATTTTACTCTGTGATTTAATCTCAAACCATATTGATCATATTTTCAACTTATATTTATAATCTCGTGACTCCTAAACGGATTGGCTATCAGTTTTCCATATTAGTTAGGATCGGATGATATCCAATTGTCCATAAGAGAGAAAGAGCCTAAAACATCGGATTAATAAAGGAAATAATAAATATTAAGTACTCACCTGGGATCGAGTCTCCAGAATTCAAGAAGATAGACTTTCTAACAGCTAAGTGGACATTTATTCTTAATTTTGGTAGAATCGAACATTACACTAAATTTCTCAATTTTCTTGTATGACACTGTAATTAGAACCCCACTGCAGTGGTTATAATAAGAACTTGTTAATTAACTTTTCACTTTATTGTTCAACTATTGATTTTAAATTGATTTTGAAAAAGAAATCTTTAATAAAGACAAAAGTAACGATCGAAGAATTTATTGATTTATTGATAATCATTCTTTTACCCACTTCCCTGAGGGCTCTCCGAAAGAGCGTTTACAATCATATAACATGACCTCATTGGGATGTCGCCCGTGCAGAGGTTTGTCCATCCAGGTGCGCTTTTTTCGTCCTTAGTAAGGTGGTTTATGCGCATTTCTGGGTTCCTCAGTTTGATCGGTATTGTGTCATCCACTGCACAAATCGCGCGATGAAGAGTAGATATCTCCGCCTGCACCTGAAAATAAGTTCTTAAATTAGTCATCTGTTTTTCTAATTGCTCGCTCTTATCCATAAGTCCACGACCTCCTAAATACCGCGATAATGTCGTTCTTTCTACTGCACTTCGAGGATGGTGTTTTTGTGCCTTTGTGAGGTGTGTTCGTACTTTTCGCTGAAGTTTTCCATATCCGTTTTTGTCCACTTAACAATACCAAATGGGTAGCTAAGCGCGGAACATGCGTAGGTGTTTAGTGCCTTAAACAAATGTTTACTGTTAAAGTGCAAACGAAGCAGCTGTTTTACCCATTAACGTATAAATACGTCCTTGGTTTTACCCTTCGTCTGAACTCAGTAGTTATCTCAGTCTTCATTTGCTTATGGCCAATCTTCCGCGCTTGCTTTATTTTGAGGTATTTATACATATCATTTTTTAATATTATATTATATTATATTATTATTATCATTATTATTAATATATTACAAATATGGGCAGAGGCTCGAGCTCCTATTATGCCCAAAAACCAAAAAAATACAAAAATAAAAAATATCCTTATAAAACTAATACCAATTATAACGTTAATAGCCCAGGGATATAAGCATTTTTTCATGACACTCGTCCGGCCAGGCAAACGACAGTTGTTTTGAGTAGTACGGACCTCTGTAACAAAAACCTATATGTTTCCTGCAGTCGATTTTTTGGACTTAATTAGTTATTAACAAATTAAGGTCAAAAAACAGAAAATTTTTGCTTTTTTCGTCTATCAGCAAAAAGTGAAGCAATTTAAACAAATTTTAGAATATAGGAAATAGGAAATATAGGAAATGACAAGTACTTCTGTTTTGCATTCAAACTTAACTTAAATACTACTAAAAAAATAAAAAAAAAATTGTTTTTAGACAAATTAGGTGGTTTATTTGACAATTTATTTATTGAAATAATGCATATTCGTAATGTACGCAAAAAGTACATACAAGTTCAAAAAGAAACATTGAAATACATAAAAAAAGGAACAAAGATACAGTTAACAGCGCCTTCCCCCTCCCTTCAGCTCCGAGAGTTTTAAAGCCGACGAATTTTACATACATTTTGAAGATTTGTATAGGATTCCATTAAAGGGCAATAATTTTAAAATTTAGTAGTTTAAAACTATAATGTATATTCTTTCAAATAGCGCTAATTAGATTTCTTAATTGTTATAAATCAAGGTGCTATGAATTAAATAATAAAGAGGCTAACTTTGTACCAAATTATTTTAGGACAAACTTTTTTTTATTTGAATTTGTGAAAAAATTCAAGCTTTTTAAATATGTTAAAATAATATTTTTACAGTTAATGGTTAAAAAGTTATTGTAATTGTTTATAAGCAAAAAATCGACATATTTTTGCAAAATTATTTTGCAATATTTAAAATTAATTTTCTTAATTTTTTTTTAATGTAAATAATAAAACAAGTCTTCTTCTACCAGAAACAACTCTTACAATTTCTAAAACTGTATAAATTTCTGACTTATATTGTTGCAAAAAATGTTAATTTGGGATAAACAAATTAAATAACTTTTAAACTATTGGACCGATCACTTTGAAATTTTAACCCTATTTTATGCACTATAAGACACATCATTCTATGGAATATAAATGTTAAAGTTTATTTGCAAAAAAGTTATTAACATTTATAAAAAACCGAAATTTTTGACTTATTTTGCAACTTTCTAAGCAACAAATAAGGATAGAAACATTTTAAAAACGCCTCTTTGAAGGTTTTTATATAACTTATAAGTTTCCTTTCTTCTAAAATTTGTTTAAATTGCTTCACTTTTTGCTGATAGTCGAAAAAAGCAAAAATTTTCCGTTTTTTGAACTTAATTTGTTAATAACTAATTTAGTCCAAAAAATCGACTGCAGGAAACATATAGGTTTTCATTACAGAGGTCCACACTACTCAAAACAACTGTCGTTTGCCTGGCCGGACGAGTGTCAAAAACAGGGTACTTTTTTTGCTTATTTCCCTGGCCTATAAGTAAAGTTAACCAATTAAGTATATCAAACAAACATTGAATTGTGGTACAATAAATAAATAAATAAATAAATAATGCTGTCCGAAAAAAACACAACCCTATAAATAAAATAAAGCGCTATCAAGTTTATTGTTAAAGATGAAACACTAGTTGCCGATATGGTGTCTTGATCCAAATTGTTCCAGATATTAAAGATTCTATTTGTCAAGAAGTTCACCCTGGACCTTGCAGTAGTTTATTTCCTCTTTAACTTGTATCGATAGCCTCTTAATCTTTCGTCTTGATTCAAAGTGAATATGGTGTTTAGGTTCCCAAAATTATATTTTAAAATGCGAAAGGACATAATTAGGTCACCTCGAAGACGTCGCTGCTCGAATGTCGTAAGATGAGCCATGGATAGTCTAGTCTTGTGGCTTTACGCTGAACATTTTCAAGTAGGTTTTTATCGCGACTGAGATCTGGATTTCACACTGGTCCGGAAAACTCAAGAATAGGTCTAACGTATATTGAGTAAAGTTTACTAGCAGAGGTTAGAGATATATGGGCAAAACGTCAAATAGATCAAGTGAAAACATTTAAATACTTGGAAATGTTTCGCATACCATGAACAGATAGGGTGAGAAACGAGGAACTCTTAAGAAATGCAAATACTGAGAGAAAACTACTCAATTTGATCAAGGTACAAAAAATTGGATAGTTCGGCCATATTCTGAAAAGAAAAAAATACGCAATCCCTCAAACAATCATCCAGGGAAAGATTGACGACAAGAGAGGAGTAGGTCGTAAACAAATGTCGTATCTACGGCACTATAAGAAGAAGAAGGTCAGTCTTCTATGAATATCGTTCTAATATTGTATCTGATTTTGGTCCAATATTTCTCCAGTAAGAATAAGAATATAGCTACTTACTGTATATTTTAATAACATATTATTATGCTTCACATCGTGCTTAGACATTTTAATCGGCATAGGTATGAATAAGTCATGGTCTTCAAGATGCTACCATAGAGAGTACCAATTATTATTGGACAGAGACATTTATCAAAACCTTTTATCAAATCTATACATTTGTTCTTTTTTATTTATTTATTTGTTAAACATAATACAGACAGATAGGCGAATATATACGTATTAAATTTTGCACTTACACTAATACCATCTGTTACTTCTTTATCAATAATCAGATAAATCAATCTTTTATGTATAATGATATCTGTGATGTGCTTTTAAATATTTAAATACGTTTAGTTAGTTTGAACGATTTTTTCTTACGTCAATCATGTGCAGCAGATCTATTTCTAACAGTGTTTCTTTCAAAAGCCAATATCAAAAACTGAAACGGTACATCTGTTGCAAGTGTGGCAAGTGTACGCTAAGTTTGCTGGATATCGAGTTGAGATTAAGAGTAAGTATGTTTGAAAATTATGTTATTTAAGGGAAAAACTTGATATATTGTCTTCATTTGATTCTAAAGGGAACTAAGTATGTAATATATATAGTCCACCGTGTTTTTATGCCATTGTACTTTATTGAAGAGTACCCAAATGAATTGTTATATATAAAATGAACAAATAGTGCTGATCACAGAAGCAAAAACTCACTTTAACTAAACATCTAAATTTAGTTATCATTATTACAAATATCTATCTCCCTTACAGCTGACAGCATTTTGTGAAATATAAATATAAACGATTTACAAACGTTACGAAACTAAGGAACTATTACTGTTCAATTTTTTCATATGCGAAAAATCATGTCATTTTTTCGTTGTATTATTAACTATCTTTCTATCACAATTTTATAATTATTATCTTAGTCCAACCCTTGAACCCTTCCTACTCACATTTTAACCCCACTCCATTACAAATACAGACAGTTTTAACATAGCAAAGAAGAAAGCCTCTCCCTTGATTTGACTACCGCTAGGGTGAGTCGTGCCCTCTTGATTGTCGGCTACCGCTAAGGACAGTCACTCTCTCTCTCTCTTCGCTTATCAAGAAGAACAGCATCTCTATTGGCTGTTTTCTATAGCTATCTCGCTCTCGCTTTAGTTACGCGAAAAATACAGCATATACTATTTTAAATCGTGTACAGACGCAAAATGTGCTCTATATCGTGATCTTAGTGTACAACACATGTTCACAAACCGATTCTCGGACAGTTTTCGCCACCAATGAAGAATAACCACCAATGAAAGCCGAAAAAACCGCGAGCGTGTGAAGCAGATATATTGGTTAGACTTTTTATAAATTTAATTTGCTAATGTCTGTAGACCCTTTACTACATATACTAATTTATTTAAACCAGCCCTATATAATACATAGTCCACATACACTGAAATTATACTCATAATTTCTCACATATGTACACCCTTTTTGTACAATTACCAAACTAACGAAATAAGAAGGCTAATCTGACTCCCAATGTTCAACTTGAGCATCTCTGCAACACACACACACGCACACACACACACACACACACACACACACACACACACACACACATATATATATATATATATATATATATTATATATATATATATATATATATATATATATATATATATTGCACTTCGCACACATGCTATTATGCTATGTTGCATATAACAGTTTTTTTACCACTTAATTTCTACCAATAGCTTCTCTGACGCAAATGAAATACCGCATTTCTGTAGTGTGAGGCCTATCATCAGATTTCGCATAATTTACGCCTTTAAGTTTTTGCCCCAAGGTACCCTCCATTGCAACTATAATGTGAAGATGTAACCCCTTCAGATTCTCAGTCTTTCGTTGGACAAGAGCCTTTATTAGTTCGATGTCTCCCATACTTAGTCTTGCTTAGTTTTCGTCTCATTCTTCTTTCAGATCTTATTTACTTGTAACAGTGAACAAGCTTTAGGCATTTTAACTATTTAGATCTTATTTTAATAGGTTAGCTTAAATTTTAAACTGTTTGTATATATATATATATATATATATATATATATATATATATATATATATATATATATATATATATATATATTGCGATATTTAAAGTCTTGGTGTGCCAAGCAATTAATTAGCTAATTAATTAATTAATTAGCCAATTAATCAATTAATTAAAATTATTTAAGTGATATGATTATGACTCTATCACACTTTTTAATTCTCTTATCTCAGGGTATATTCGTGTTTCAATATCTATGCTTCACATGTGAAAGGTAAGGTCCAAAGAATACCGGAATAATAAAAAACACATATGATATAACACTATATATTGAAATAAATATAATGAAATAAAATTCACACTCAAATGTTTTCAATAAACAATATCTCATATAATGATTCTTAAAATTTTGTTCTACGTACGTGAACCTTCAAAATTAATGGTACAAACAATATTAGTTAAAATCTCAAAATCCCAATTATTATTCTAAATCTCCTAATCAAAATTTATATCTTTTCTAAAGTAATTGTAAAAATTGCTCTGATGATGAGTGGTCCAAGTTCCTGTTCCTGGTAGCCTATATTATCTATTTTTAGCAGCTCCCTAGGTAATCAGCAATCTTACAACAAATTGTTGCAAGTATAACGTCCTTAATGATCTCCTTCAAAAGCACGAATCATTCAAATTATGATAGCCTTTCTCCTCTCGATAAACTGAATCTCTCGTTGGCCCGAGTGAAAAATGACTCTTGGAATATCTTCTCTTTACGATAAACTGAATCTCTCGTTGGCCTGAACAGTGACTCTTGGAATATAAGTAGAAAAATATGACTTACAATATTTTGCTGCTTCAGCTTCTGTCAGATACACTAACTCCACAAAAACTCACTAAGATTCAACACTACTGCTTGCTACCTCTCGGGAACCATCAGAGAACAATCACTGTTTGTCTTACACACTTAAAAAACAACTGACTATCTTTTTTGTTTTTAAAAACTAACTAAAGTCTCATTCTCAAACCAATCATCCCACCTTTTTCAATTTCATCCAATCAAAACGCGTCATCCATCTGCCATTTCTTCATTTCGATAACACACAAATTTTTACCTACAATTATAAAATTTCCTAAAACTTATTTACAAATAATATTTTTCTACAATTCTAAAAAACTAACAAAAACCTATCTTTCTAAAATCTATTCTATTGTCCTAATCACTGCACTAATGTATTTGGAAAACCCGGTTCAATTGTCTTGTATTTCACTTAAGCTTATTCACGTCATACAAATATATTTTAACAAAGAAAATAATTTATGCATATCTTACGTTTTGTTAAATACAGGTAATCCAAAATTAAAAGACTTTCATTCTTCGAAATGTTTGTAGTTTATTGTTTGACTTATCTGAATTATTTAATGTTTTTGAACTTTGAAATATTTTAAGCAAACCAATATTTTTCTCGATTTTACATATCATAACAATATATATATATATATATATATATATATATATATATATATATATATATATATATAAATATATATATATATATATATATATATAAATATATATATATATATATAATATATATATATATATAAATATATATATATATATAATATATATATATATATATATATATATATATATATATATATATATATATATATATTGAGAAAATGGGTACGACTGTCAATCCAATACACCAAAACCCTGTGATGGATTTTTCGGTCAAAAGATGGAGAAAAAAGACAAAGAAGGTGGCTACTTTATTTATTTATTAAAGACCTTTCGCCTTCTAATGAGAAAACATCATCAGTTCATCTAAAAAGAACAGTATGAAAAACCAAACATTCATAGAAAAGTTATTACAAGTGTGTTACCTCAAAAAAACACAAGCAGTCAATGATATTAAATGTGTAAACAAGCTTACTACAATGGACATTCTGAGATTATGTTGTATAAACAATTACTTGAAACTAGATACAGTTTACAAATTAACAAACTTAGCACAGCAAAAGAACATGTGGTAATTGTACATGTATATAAAAAAATTATGTAAAAAACAATAAAATTAATAGACAAGAGAACTAGAAAGATCGTAAGATGCACTTACAATAATATATTATTAGTTAAATTTAATTTTGACCTTAGGTAATATTATTAATAAATTAAGATTGAAATATAATATTTAAAAGAAAATGAAGTTACCAGTCTTTAGCTTATTAGGTGCTGAAGGTACATGAAAAGCAACAGGCTTAACACCTACTCAAACAACGTGAAAAGACAGTGGCCTTGAGGTCAAAATATGACAGAACAGCAAGGCAGTTACCAACCTCTTGTGCAATAGAGCGGTACATTTAAACAATATGATAAAACAACTTTCTTATTATTACTAAATATAAAATTTACTTTTGCTAACCTGTTTCACGATTACATCACTGGCGATAATTAATATTCTTAATGTAACTACTTATCGATGAGACACATCTCGAGCACAAACTTACCGTTAAGAAGTAATTTCTTATTTTAAAAGGGGTTAAATATCTTTAAATTCATTTTATCGACATTTTTAGGTCAGTAGATTTGTACCAGCGTATTTATCTTGCTGATTGGCAGCAGTGCATTCGGCAGATATTGCAAAACGTAAAAAGTGTAAGAAAAAGTTATAATGGTAGTCGTGATAAATGAATTCTGTCACAAATGATGTATGTACTAGAAAAATTAAAAATTAGAAACCTAAAAACTATCTTTCTAAAATCTATTCTATTGTCCTAATCACTGCACTAATGTATTTGGAAAACCCGGTTCAATTGTCTTGTATTTCACTTAAGCTTATTCACGTCATACAAATATATTTTAACAAAGAAAATAATTTATGCATATCTTACGTTTTGTTAAATACAGGTAATCCAAAATTAAAAGACTTTCATTCTTCGAAATGTTTGTAGTTTATTGTTTGACTTATCTGAATTATTTAATGTTTTTGAACTTTGAAATATTTTAAGCAAACCAATATTTTTCTCGATTTTACATATCATAACAATATATATATATATATATATATATATATATATATATATATATATATATATAAATATATATATATATATATATATATATATATATATATTATATATATATATATATATATATATATATATATATAAATATATATATATATAATATATATATATATATATATATATATATATATATATATATATATATATATATATATATATATATATATATATTGAGAAAATGGGTACGACTGTCAATCCAATACACCAAAACCCTGTGATGGATTTTTCGGTCAAAAGATGGAGAAAAAAGACAAAGAAGGTGGCTACTTTATTTATTTATTAAAGACCTTTCGCCTTCTAATGAGAAAACATCATCAGTTCATCTAAAAAGAACAGTATGAAAAACCAAACATTCATAGAAAAGTTATTACAAGTGTGTTACCTCAAAAAAACACAAGCAGTCAATGATATTAAATGTGTAAACAAGCTTACTACAATGGACATTCTGAGATTATGTTGTATAAACAATTACTTGAAACTAGATACAGTTTACAAATTAACAAACTTAGCACAGCAAAAGAACATGTGGTAATTGTACATGTATATAAAAAAATTATGTAAAAAACAATAAAATTAATAGACAAGAGAACTAGAAAGATCGTAAGATGCACTTACAATAATATATTATTAGTTAAATTTAATTTTGACCTTAGGTAATATTATTAATAAATTAAGATTGAAATATAATATTTAAAAGAAAATGAAGTTACCAGTCTTTAGCTTATTAGGTGCTGAAGGTACATGAAAAGCAACAGGCTTAACACCTACTCAAACAACGTGAAAAGACAGTGGCCTTGAGGTCAAAATATGACAGAACAGCAAGGCAGTTACCAACCTCTTGTGCAATAGAGCGGTACATTTAAACAATATGATAAAACAACTTTCTTATTATTACTAAATATAAAATTTACTTTTGCTAACCTGTTTCACGATTACATCACTGGCGATAATTAATATTCTTAATGTAACTACTTATCGATGAGACACATCTCGAGCACAAACTTACCGTTAAGAAGTAATTTCTTATTTTAAAAGGGGTTAAATATCTTTAAATTCATTTTATCGACATTTTTAGGTCAGTAGATTTGTACCAGCGTATTTATCTTGCTGATTGGCAGCAGTGCATTCGGCAGATATTGCAAAACGTAAAAAGTGTAAGAAAAAGTTATAATGGTAGTCGTGATAAATGAATTCTGTCACAAATGATGTATGTACTAGAAAAATTAAAAATTAGAAACCTAAAAACTTATTCGAAAATCGATTCTTGCGTCTCATATGCTAATTTAAATATTTCCCCTAAGACCTAGATAAAGTATTAAGTTTATCTCTTTATTAGTACTCACTTCTTTGTATAATTTGCAATATGGTTGATTTAAATTTTAGTTTATTTAAGTATGTCTTATAAGGTATTATTTATTTTTCATGGCTTAATTTTCCTTTTTAGTATAATTAGGAAATTATCTACACCAAATAGATGTGTCAGGTAAAGTTTCTAATTAGCAATTAATTGCTATATCTGGATTTGCAAATGCTAAATTTACGACTGAAATATTTCCATTAGTCGTAAACTTTGAGAGTTATGCGGTGTTTAAAAGTTATAACTCCGTATTGTCTCTTTATAGAGACGAAGACGCATTTTTAATAATGCTACTTATAGATTGGGCATAGATTTATGAAATACAACAAACATTAAATATATATTAAGAAACACAATTTATGTAAAAAAAATATTTATTTACAAGAATATATTACAATGTTCAAAAACTAAAATAAATTAAAATAAACTTTGTTGATTAAACAAAGATAAATTGATTGAATCCAATTTACCTTAGTACAAAAGTGTACACAAAAAAAATTACAGCCCTTTGAAGTTATAAAAAAAAAGTTTTCCGCAAATCGCCAGGAAATTTTGACATTCCTGTCAAAATTTCTTGAAGAAAAAGTCAGGACTTCCTTACTGTAAGAAAATGTCATTTCCTTACTGTAAGGAAATGATATTTCCGTACAGTTGTTAGTGTTCTACATAAATGATAGAAAACACATTGCTTATAAGAAATTAATTTATATTTTGAAAACATCAAGTCATTGCTGAATACATTTTTAAGATCAATTTGTTATATTTACAGTAATTTGACAGTTAGTACAATTATTGAACATTGGAGGAACACTCTTAGAACTATGAGCAACATTTTGGACAACATGCAGGGTGGAAGTGTCATTTTGTTGAATATTTTGTACTGTGAAAATTTTATTTGCCACCTCAACCTTATTGTTAAGCGATTCTTCGATATATCCTTCAGCAACGTTTGATGACATCCATCCACCATGCCTCTTTAAACTAGTTATGTCGGCACCAGAGTCAACCAATATTGTTGCAGAAGACCGACGAAAGCAGTGACCATTATATTCTGTCGGATTTACCAATTTCAAATAAGTAGCAATTATTTTGGGCATTTTTCTAAATTGATGAATTCCTACCACTTGTCTACAACCCTTTCCGCTTTGATATTTAAAGAAAAATCGGTCACTGTTCATATTTTCTGGTCTTAACGAAACATACTTTCGATAAACATTCAAGAATATCTGATTAATTACAAATGATCTTGGTTTGTTGGTTTTCGAATCAGGTATGCTGATTAAAAGCTTAGATTCTAAGTCTTCTATATCGTGTACAGTCATTCGGACTAACTCATCCATTCTACAGGTTCCAGAAATACCAAATATTACAGCCACCTAAAAAATAAATAAAGCTATAATCTAAATAAAAATTAAAACCTTGTAAATTACCTTAATCATTAAATTTTCTTTATCTGGAGCTTCCTGGATAAATTTTTCAATTTCTTCCTTCGTTAAAATCTTAGATTTCTTTGCCCTATAACCTTGAGCTTGCCGTTTCAATCAAGAACGAAGTTTTGAGTATGTAGATATATCTACATTGTGTTTAAGTGCAAGGGTTGACTTCAGCATTGAATAATTGGCCCATAATGTTGAAGATTTCATCTTTAAACAAAGGTCTAGGAAGTATGCCATTACAACATTTTCTGAGAAATAACTCGTATTTTTACTCATGCGATAATCCATAAAACGTCTGTATGCATTTTCGTACTTTTCTCTTGATTTCTTTGGCAATAATTCTAATGAAGCAGTATTCACTGCCTCAACCAGCTCTGGAGGAGTCCCAGGAATGGAAATTTCATCATCACTTATCATTTTACTTTCGAGAACACCAGCAATTAAATTTATAAGCGTCAAGTTTGACAATTCAACCTCAATACGTTTCCATAGTAACCCAAGTAATTTTATTAGGAATTTCAAAGCACCATTTATTTGGGAATAAAATTATCGCGTTTTTTTTTAAATCAATCAATATCTGTCGAATTTTAAACGATTTGCGGAAAAATAGTATGTTTACCTCGTAGGAAAAGCCACATTCCTGGACTCTGTGTTGCTAAGTCTCGGCTTGCGCCTCGACTTAGCAATCTTCACAGTCGTCCAGGAATGTTAAGCTTTTCCTACCCGGTAAACAATGTACTATTATTTGCAATATTTTCTAAACTACTTGACATTTTGTAATAGAAATGGACACGTTACTTTCTTGTTCTAAAAGCATTTTTCATAAAAATAAACAACAAAAACCAGGCACACAGAACAATTTTAAGGGGGGTGTGCAGCCCTAAATTCCCTTATTTGAGTACGTTCAAATAAAATAAATCTTATGGCATCATTAGTTTAACACATTATTTTTAAAAAAATTTTGCCTAATCAATTTTTTAAAAAACAATTTTTATTTCTTTTCATTAACCTTTAAAAAATTACTAAATAAATGGCTAAAAGGAATTAACAAGTACAAAATATGTATATAACCTCTATAAATATAATATTACAATAAATGTTCAAAGTGACCATCGTTTTCTTTGATACACATTCGGTATCGTTTTAATAAGGAAAACCAAATGCGCTGAAAATTCATATTTTTCTGACCAAATTGATTTGCAGCTTTAATTATTTTAACCCTCAATTGTTGATCGTCCTCTAATGTTATAGAATACACTTTCTCTTGCTCAAAAGCAAAAGTCCATGTGGTTAAGACCAGGACTTTTTAGTGGTCAAGAAATAGGTGCGTCACGACCCCTTCCAATCCACTGACCAGGATACTGCCTGCAAAGGTATTTCCGGACTTCATTACTGTAATGCGGTGGAGCGCCATCTTGTAGAAGCCACATGTTTTGCATTATTGCAATATTTACTTCTTCCAAATGCTCTTGTAAATCTTTTACCAAGAACTGCAAATAATTATCACCATTTAAATTGTTGGGAAGAAATACTGGGCCTATTAGCTTGTTATCCACAAATCCTGCTCAAACATTAACTTTGAAAGTCCTTTGGTGAGTCGTTTTTTTGGCGTGAGGATTTTCGTCGGTCCAAATGTGCTCGTTATAATGGTTTGTTATTTCATTTATACCGAAGGTAGCCTCGTCCGTAAACAAAATATTTCTAATAAAATTAACATTTCCATTTAACTCCTTTTTAATTATACAGGGAGTTAAACTTGATACGATTTTCAGGTAATATTGGATATAACTTTTTATATACTCAGTACAACATATTAAAACTTTACATTGTTGTGATGTGAAAGTGAAGCAGATTTTAAATTTAAAATAAACTACAGGGTGTTCCTTTTACAAAAACATAAGTTTGGTCTGCCACCATCTTATGGATCACCCTGTAAGATTATAACTAATTTTAGCGGGAGTTTAAAGCTGCCTACAAATTTTGTCAATAACTTTTTTTTGTAATTTTTACTATAACAGATCTGCTGAGCTTACTCACACTAATCAATCATCCTGTATATATATAAACATATATATATATATATATATATATATATATATATATATATATATATATATATGCCCATGCCAGCAAGATAATGCTACATATAATCAATGAGAGACTGAAAACATTTCTCTTCAAAGAGAAATTCCACAAGACCAAACTGGATTTACCAAAGGTAGAGGCACTCGAGAACACCTGCTGAATATAAGACAGATAATCGAGAAATCTAGGGAATTCAACATCCCACTATACATCTGTTTTATAGATTCCCGTAAAGCGTTCGACAGGGTCAAGTGGAGACACTTATGGCAAATACTAAAAGAAGTAGGCTTACCACAACATCTAATTACGCTTATAACTGAACTATATGAAAACACTACTGGATCAGTTAAAGTACTTGACACACTTTTGAACGAGTTTCATCCAGAACGAGGTGTCAGACAAGGATGTATACTATCTCCACAATTATTCAACATATATGGGGAGTATGTTATGCGAAGAGCACTTGAAGGATGGGAAAAGGCCATCTCAATAAATGGTCATAAACTAAACAACCTACGTTTCGCAGATGACACAGCCCTTTTTGCAAATAGTCAAGCAGAGCTGATGGAACTTATACGACTGATCGAAAACGAAAGTCAAATATTTGGTCTGCAATTAAACATATCAAAGACAAAGATCATGATAGTGGATAGACTACACAACAATCATCCACATATAACCACAATTGACCGGTTCGAGGTTGTGAGCTCATACTTATATCTGGGATCATTAATCACAAACACAGGGTCATTACAAGAAGAGATTAAACGTAGATGTGATCTAGCAAAAGTTTCCACAACAAAAATGACCAAAATATGGAAGGACTGTCAAATTTCAAGAGCGATAAAGACGAGGTTGATCAACTGCTTAATATTCCCAATACTGATCTACGGATGTGAATCTTGGACTCTGAGACAATCGGAGAGAAGAAAGATAGACGCCACTGAAATGTTCTGTTGGAGACGAATGTTACGAATTCCTTGGACCGATCGTAGAACAAATAATTTAATTTTAAGAGAGCTAAAAGTTAGCCAACGACTCTCTAGTAAAGTCCATCTCCAACAATTAAAATATTTTGGGAATGTTATGAGAGCAAACACAGAAAACATGGAAAGACTTATAATACAAGGAAAGGTAGAAGGCCGAAGATCACGAGGAAGATCCCCAACAAGATGGATAGATTACAGGAATATGCCAAAGACCTATGCATGAATTAAAAGAAATGACCAGAGATAGAGATCTCTGGAGACGGACAATACACGACATCACGTCGACCACTACATTCTCCCTGGGGGTCAGGATTGAAGAGAGAGATATTATGATCTGCTTTGTTTTAATTTTTGTTAATTATCATAACATGATCTAGTAATCATATTAATATAATCTAATATATAAAGCATAAATTCATTCAATTCACTTCCTGTCATTTTTACAGTGTATTAGATACCGCAGTGAAGGGTCGTATTCATTTTGACCTGTTCCCATATTTAAATTTTTGATCCTAATGTAATTGTAGAAATATTAGAGTAAGAAACATTAATTTACGTTAAATGATATTTTGCATTTTCGTTTAACTGTTTGACATCCACATACACATCAAATAAACGTAATTTATAGCACCTTCCCTGAAATTAGACGACGATATCATCTAAAAGTGAACACACCACATGGTCTCGTGTATAGAATATTGATCGGCGTATAATTTTTTATTGGTATTAGAGTATGCCTCGTAACATGCCGCAATTAAGCAATTTAGCAATAAAACGGCGAAGATATTTAATTTTTTCGTGGGTGATTTTTATTTTTGTTTTATCTAGTTCTTGTGTTAACAAGAAAAGAGCGCCTGGGGCATAAGGGGTTCGTACGTTTTATGTGCAGATTCGTAAATCGTTTGCTAGGTCGTCCTGAAACAGTCCACTTTTTTTCTTTGTGCTTTCAAACAAAGTTTTTTTAAAAAGGAGATCTTTTACCTTTTGTCCAACCCCCTAATTTTTAAAGGGTCATTTCTTCTGCTGTCGTTTGCTCAGAGTCTGCAACCCACTGGGGTTGGTTACCACAATCTTCCTCGAAGATGTTAAGGTTACCGGCGTTCACCACGTAGAGGTGAGAGTCGAAATTATGTAGGGGAGGCTAGTGGCGCTAACAGGATACAGCTTAGTATTTTGCGCATCACCATCCCATTTTACCCCCGTTTAAGATGAATAAACCTTACAAATAGGGCATACTATGGACATTAAAAATAATTCCACTCAAGAAATATCCAAAAAAGAACTAAAGTTATTTTATACAAAACACCGTTTGGCCGGTCCTCACATATGGGACGAAAACTTAGACTATAACGCAACAAGATAAAATAATTTTGGAAAAATTTGAGCATGATGTGCTTCGCAAAAAATTTGGAGCTATAAACGATCAAGCGCAATGGCACAAAAGATACAAATTCGATAAAAATAATGGATAATCCCAGTAGTTGGCTGTATACCATCGTTTAAAATACTGATACAGATGTTAAAACACTTTACATTTGTATTTGGGTATAAAAAATATATCGCTAAAACTTTTAAAAGTGTCGTTAAAATTATACAGTTACATAACATGACGTTTTTGATCTAATCAGATTATTTTTAGTGCCTTCTCATGTAATTGAAGCTAACAATATATTTGGTGTGACATCCATATATGGTTATACATTATTTAAAATTTAGCTTAAACTGTGACTCTAGGTCGGTGACATTGGATAAAAATTAATGCTTGAAGAGCTACATATCTCCTTGCTTGGTTTGAACACGTGGTTCTTGTCAGTTATAAATATAGCAGTCCATATACGCACAAATACGCACACCGATGCAAATCGCCTTGTCTTAAAACATTTACAATTTTACTATTGGTCAATTAACCTAAAAATATGGCACGTTTTTAAGTCACAGGCTAAAAATCCACCAAAGTTGGAATATACACTTCTTCGAATTGCATGGTCAAAGTCCATCTATCAAGGCACCGAGGAAATGTATAAGAGGTATTATTCCAATTTCTTTCTTCCCTCTTGGTGATAAGGATCTACAAAGGATTGTCAAGCCAAAGATGATGATGATGACGATTTTTATTTTGAACGATTTATTAGTAACAAGCAAAAAAGAATGGATTTAAACAGAATTTTACCACAAAAAGAATCACGTGCATCTTTTGCTACATATTTATGTTACTGGTTAAACCCAATTTTAAGATAAACCAGTTTCCCTTAGGTTAAACCAGTTATTTCTAGACGCGATAGTATTAATTAGTATAGATTAGTCCAAACCAATTCTAAACCTGATATTATAAACCAGTTTGGGCTAGGTCAAACCAGTTGATCCTGGTATAAATACGCCCAGAACAGGATAAACTAGTACTCTAAACTTTGTATTTCATGTGTTTAATTGTCTCTGTTTATTTTGATTTTATGCCCCAGATATTTGTAAGTGTCTGTTTGTTGTATGGTATTATTTTCAATAGTTATAATTCCACTCATTACGAGATTTGTTATAAGTTATTTTTCTCAAAGTTTATCTTTAATCCTGCTCATTCAGACAGACTTTTAAGCAAAAGCATCACAGAAACTGTATCATGTAAGTTATCTGCGATTAATATAACATTATCTGCAAACCTTAGGTGATTTAATCTTTCTCCATCTATATTGATGCCCATATCTTGCCATTGGGTGCTCTTAAATATTGACTTTAGAGCTGGGTGAACAATTTTGTTAAAATATTGTCTCCTTGTCTAACTTCTTGACCTAAGCTGAGTTTTTCCTTGTCTTTGTGTAGTCGTATACTTGATGTAGCGTTCTTGTAGATGTTTTTGATCAGTATCGTCTAACGGTAATCTATTCGGCTTTGATTTATGGCTTCCAGTATTGTTACAAACTCTACAGAATCAAAAGCCTTCTTGTAATCGACAAATGCAAGAACCAGTGATATATTGTACTCGATGCACTTTTCTATTAAGATCTTTATGGTATGCAAATGGTCATTTGTGCCATATCCTGCCCTGAAGCCTGCCTGTTCTTTGGGCTGATAGAAATCAAGTTTAGGTGTTAGCCTCTTTGTTAAGATTTTTATAAAGAGTTTGTACATATGTGTCAAGTAACAGTCTCTTGGACTTTTGGACTAATTACAATTATATTTACGTTAAAATAAAAATAGATTATGTAGAATGTATATGGTTAAGTATATTATACTTTTAAAATATTTGCCACTTATTTTAAGAAAAAGTTTTTCTTTAAATGTTTATTTTTATTAGATTTCTTCAGTAATAAAGCGATTAAAATATTAAAAATGTTGAAAATAAAATCAATAGACTTTATAAATCCAAAGTAATAAAGGTATTGATCTTGTAAAAAAGAACCCTTGTTTGATTTTTAATCGAGGGTAGCTTTAGCATGTTTTATAAATAATATTTACATAAAATTTTCAAAAATTATAAAACTTTGTTACTAAATACATAGTATCATTTTATTAATTAAAATCGTTGTTTTACTGAGTTACAGATTAATATTCTGTATAATAATCTTTAATAATTTTATTATTAATTTGATACAATGTTCGAAATATGAATTATAATGTATTTTTGGTACAAAATTAGAAGGTGATGTTTTTTTTTTCAATTTTTAAATTTATTTCTAGTCTAGATTTTCCAGATGAACATCTCCAGAAATCAAATCAATTTCCGTTGCCTTAAGTTTTCTTTTGTATCTTTTCTTTATTTGCCATACTTTACTACTGTAGGTAGTTATACTTTTAATGATTGTACTATATTGTGCTTCTTATAATTAGAGAATGATTTATCCCAACGGATAGTATTGAGAAGTGAAATTGCTTTTCTTGTTTGGTTCTGCTGTTGTTTCCCGCCGATACACATATACTCGGTTTTGTGGATATTTATTTCAAGTCCCCATTTTTTATATTCCTCGATTAATTTTTGGGGTCATATACTCAATATCTTCATAATATTGTGCTATCACTAGTTAATCACCTGCAAATGACAAAATGTATATGCTATTGTTGTTAATGGGCATTCCCATATTTCAAAATTTGCGCTTCCAGAGTTTTAGAGCCTGTTCTAAATAAATTCTAAATAATGTTGACAGATTATTTCCAACCTTTACCTTTGAGTTAGCATTAGCGTTTAGTTCCTTTGTCGCATTTATTAAATTCATGCTTATGCTTATTTTCTCTAACGCTTCCCATAATTTATAATATGGTACGCTATCATAAGCCTTTCGTAGGTCTATATATAATCAATGTACTTCTTGATTAACGGCTATTTTTTTTTCAATAATCTGTGTAATGCAATACAAATGGTCAGCAGTAGATGGTCAATAGTAGATCCACCTACCCTTAGTCATATTATAAGTTTTATAAAAAAATAAAAGTTTTGAAAGAATTTTTTTACAAAGTGAAGCAGAATATATTAAACAGGCATATTTAGATGGCAATCTAGATCTACGATAAGAAGTCGAAGAAGCAGTGTCAACTATTAAAGAAGAAAAAGCAAAAAGGCAATTCATATTCTATTACCTTGTTTTCCATCCATGTTCCGAGATAAACATACTTTTTATTTTATGTGAGATGGAGTGCAGAACTATAATCCCAATTCCCTATCTGAAGGGTCCGTGAAGTTTCATATCAAAGTCTTCTTCTTCTAGGCCAATTATTCTAGAATACATTTATGACATATATCTTAGGTAGGACACCTTAGAGGGTGTAATAGAAATTAAACTTCTCAGCCCTAGGCCTTCAAGGCCTCTTGAGCTTAAAAATAAATAAATAAATAAAAAAATATGAAACGTATCCTGAAGAAGATAAAACTAACAGATGTGTGCATTTTAAGTGCAAACTTATTTTAAACTGCTTTTAGCTTATATGTATATATTTATAGTAGCTCTTGGAAACTAACTTACGTACATAAAAATTTGCTACTTTTAGCTTCTCTAAATTTTGGCGGAGGCCTGACTCTTTCTCCAATTTTTTAATGCAATTTATCGCTTTTCAAAAATGAGTAATATGATATAATCGAAGTCCAGAAATTTTGACTTAGTGAGCTCTTTTTAGGTTTATTAGGCGGTATGGTTTCACTGTCGATTTAATTTCTTTTAATGTACATACCGATAAATCTTACTTATTTTGCCACGCACTGATCACTTTATTTTTGACAAACTGTTTTATGTTACTGGAGATAGTCTTTGACACTATTATAGCATGGTCGTTATTGGTAGGTAAGGCTAAAGGGTTGTTAGTGTATAGTTGACCAATTGTTATTAACGAGTTAGAGAAGATGTGATAATGACGGAGGAAGAATGGTTTGTACGTTTGATATGCCTGAGGGCTGACATTAATTTAAATTGAGAAGAGGAATGTGTTGTGACAAATGCTGCTCCTACGCTGTCTGCAGATTTGGAGACATCTGTTTAAATGCAAAAACTTTCCCTGCAAGTCTTGAGTTCATTTAAAAATGATACTATTAGATTAGATTGGCTGATGCCTCTAGTTTGTAATAGTAGAGTAGTGTCGTATTGATTTCGGAAATCATAATTAACCAAGTAGGGTAAGTTTTTACATTTGAAGGAAATAGGTCAGTAATTTTAAGCTCCAGATCTTCTAAATTTTTTTGTACTCTTTACATACGAGAGGCATAAATACTTCCTTTGTAGAGTAAGAGGTGGTATTCCTGTTGGGCATTGAAGATTCTTAACTGGTGTGGTTCTAAATGCACCTGTGGCAATGCGAAATGCTATGCTTTGAATGATTTTAACTTGCTTGGTAACAGAGTACTGCGTAACAGAGAAAACTAATATTTTTTAGCAGAGGCATATAAAATAACCCCACAATCTAATTTTGATCTAACGAGTCACTTATAAATATTTAATTATGTAGTGTCGTCAGTTTCCCATTTTTTTTTTAATAATGTTTTCATTATATTTAATCAATTTTGGCAAGATGTTTTTAATTACTATTAAACTGGGAATAAGCCACAATTAAAGATAAAAATACGTTTATTGACGTTTCAATTTCCACTTCGGAAATCGTTCTCAAAATACAAACAGGAAATTACTGTTTATATTTTATACACTGATTGATCATATAAGTTAAGTTTTCAAATAGTTTATGAGTTCCATTCTTAAGCATTTCAGCATAGATTCCCTCAGGTCCAGCGGATTTACCATTCTTTAGGGTCATTACAGCCTTCCTTACTGTTTCGATGTCTACCCTCGCTTGCTCTCCTTGTATATGTACTGACTGTGTTGGGAAGTTCGCTAGGTATTCTTGTCTTGTCTCTATCAGCAAGCTTTCATAGTGATCTTTCCATTGTCTTGGTTTTATGGTATGTATGTGTGCTTTATCTTTTCCTGTATTTTATTATTATTATTACACTATAGATATACGGACTTAATTTCCAATATATATGATCAAGCAACAGCATCCATTAAAATAGTTGAACAAACGGAGCCTATTAAGATACGGCGAGAAGTCTGAGAGGGTGACACTATATCACCCAAACTATTTAATCAAGCTCTGGATGACGTTATGAGGAAATTACAATGGGAATAAAAGAGAAAAATTACAAAATATAATGGATGATTTTGAGTAGTGAATCAACAAAAATGGGTCTACAAATGAAATATAATAAAACGAAAATTATGACCAACCAACCAGAAGAACTAATAATTACAATTGCACAAACAACTATAGAACAAGTAAAAGAATATGTATATTTGGGACAACTAGTTAAATTAAATAAAGAAAATCAGACCGGAGAAATAAAGAGAAGGATACGGTTGGCTTGGATATCCTTCGAAACACTTTCCTATATACTAAAAAAATAGAAAATACCCCCAATATTTAAAAACAAGAGTCATCAACCAATGTATACTTCCTGTTCTTACCTACGGTTCTCAAACTTAATGTTTAAAAAGAAAAACATAGAAAAAATAGCAAAGACCCAAAACAGCCATGGAAAGGAAAATGTTGAACATCAGGCTATGAAACAAGAAAAGAAATACTTGGATCCACAACAAAACAAAAGTGACCGATGTATCAAAGCAGGTAGCAAAACCTAAGTGGAAGTTCGTTGGACATACCATAAGACAGAAAGACGACAGATGGAATAAGATGATTATACACTGGAGACCATATAGTTTGACTTGAAGAAACTCGCATGCCCGAAGTAGATTGAAACTGCTTCCATAGGGAGACGTGGAAGAAGGAAGAGAAGGCCTGTATTTAAAATTGGACAGCAATTTTTGTATAGATAGATAGATAAAGCTTTTTATTTTAGATGTACTATGTCTTATACTTTTTTATTCGATAAAAAAAATTTTCCTAGTAAATTTCTAATAATCTGACCTACAAGTCACGGATTTTATAGATATTATAAATTTTCTCCTTTTTAATATCAAGGGTAATTAGATTTAAAAGTAAAATGTTGTTTTAATTAGCTACAAATCACAATATTGTTATTTGTCTCTGCTTGTTTTAAATTAGAAAGTAAAACGTTCGTAACTAAATTTTCAACTAATTCCTATCAAACAGCTATTTGTTTCCTGATTAATTAATTAACGCTCATTAATTGATAAACTCGCTTGCTTGTTAATTAACAAATAATTGAATTATGTAATTTATAAACAAATATTGTTTTAGAACTGGTTGAACTACAAATAACTTTATTAAAATAGATTTAAGAAAATTTTTACAAAAAAGTATGCTTTATGACAATCTGTTTTAGAAATATTGTGTAATATCGTCGTGGTACCTGCAATAGGCCTTATGTGATTTTCATGTAACTTTTCAGGAAGGACAAAGAACTTCCCATCTTTGCAATTCTTCATCAATTCATCCGAAACTTTATTTACTTAAATAAAGTCACGATCCATCTTTCTTATAAAATATCAACATACTTATTGGATGAGAAAAGGCAGCAAATATTTGATTTCACGCAAACAAATCCTATGTATCTCTTGATACGTATTTAGACCTAATAGGTCTCGTCAGAAGGGCTATTCATAGGGCTTCTCAACGTGAAAAATCAATATTTTCTGCCTTTTAAGAAGCAATAATAACATGGCTTCAATACGGACGCAGTAGCGACATCTAATTAAAACTATTCAAAACCATTCGAAACTATTTTACGATTGTATACTTATTGGAGTTATGTATTTGACTGAATCGGTCATGTATGTTTCACAAACCAGAAATTGTTTTTTTTTTTGACATAGGACCTATTGCAAGTACCACGACGATATGTTTCTTCTTTTTTCTCATGAACTATAGCTTCCAACAAGACGGTGATTAAATAACTCACTAAACAAAGACTACCAAATAGCACTTTGAGTTTAAATTCACCTCTTAACTCATAAATTTAAGCAAAAAATTGCTGGTTTTGAAAACTATACGCCAAGATCTTATCTGTTTCGGACCCAAACTGCTTCTCAACTAACTGCTATTACACTTTACACTATTTTTCGATGGCAAAAACGAATAACAAATAACGATAATGAATTTTAAGAAGAAAATTCGGACTCAAACAATATAACCAACTACTTGGTCAGCCGTTTAACGGCAGAGTGATATCAATCTTATAATTTATTCGCTTCCCCGCATCACTTTCCCCTCCAACTTAAGTGGAAGATTCATATTTATTAACTGCATAATACCCAATAGGCGGAATAAAGATCAAAAGAAATACCAATCTGTGTTATTTATCTTTTTTTTTCCTGTGTCGTAGGTATAAGGATTCTGTGTGAATCCTTATACCTTTTATCGTTGTGTTACTCATTGTTGTCATTTTTTAAATCGTATTTTCCCTTGTTTGTCCAATGTCGCTTATTCTATCTACATATTTTTTTCTTGGTCTACCTTTTTTTCTTTGTTGTCTTTTCTTTTATTGTTCTATTGTTAAAATTGTTTTGGTTTTCCTCATTAGATGTATCTTTTTCTTCATTAACCATTTTTTATCGACTCCCGAATGTAGCTGTTTCCTAATTGCTTTCACCTTTCTCTGTCTTATGCCAATATAATCCACTGTTTGCCTGTCACTGCTCTTATATCATCTATTCATCTTTTTTAAGTTTTGTCCATGCTTCTTGTAGTTCTTCTTGGTCTCCATTCCAGAATTCTCCGTGTCTATCTCTTCTTATTATATCTGGTTATGTGGCCGGCCCAGCGCCATTTGATTTTTAAACTTTCTCCACGATATTTTTCGTTTCATTCCATTGTCATTTGCGTTGGTTCTAATTTTTGTAGCAAATTTTCTGGTAGTTTAGCAAGGGACCTACAAACTGGTAGTATGCATGTGTAATATACCTTTTTCTTTAAGTTTATATGAATGGAGATGTATTTCAATTTCTTTGCTAGTTTACCAAAAGCTGCCCATGCCCGTTGGACTCTTCTTTCAATTTCATCATTTCAATTTAGTTTTCCCAGTTTTATAACATAGCTTCTATCTATACAGCCCTTAAAATCCATCCTTGGATATAGGCCTCCTCCTCCTTCTTCCATGCCTCTCTATCTTGGGCAATTTGCATCCATTTTGACCCGGCGTGTTTCTTCAGGTCATCTGACCATCGCATTTGTGGCCTTCCCCTTTTACGTTTGTGATTCCATGGTCTCCAATGTATAATTGTTTTAGTCCATCTTTCATCTTTCTGCCTTAGGGTGTGTCCGGCGAACTTCCATTTAAGCTTTGCTACTTGGGTTGAGACATCTTTCACTTTTGTTTTATTACGGATCCATTCGTTTCTTTTTTTGTCTGATAGTTTAATGTTCAGCATTCGTCTGTCCATGGATCTTTCTGTCTTTGCTATTTTTTCCATATTTTCCTTTGTAAACGTCCATGTCTGAGAGCCATATGTGAGGACAGGGAGTATACATTGATTGAAGACTCTGGTTTTTAAGTATTGGGGGTATTTTGAATTCTTTAGAATATAAGACAGTTTTCCGAATGATGCCCAGGCCAATCTTATTCTTCTCTTTATTTCTTCGGTCTGATTTTCTTTATTTAATTTAGTGATTTGGCCTAGATATATATACTCTTTTACTTGTTCTATTTTTGTTTGTGCCACTGTAATCATAAGTTCTTCTGGTTGATTAGTCATGGTTTTTGTTTTACTATAATTCATTTTGAGTCCAATTTTTGTCGATTCTCTATCTAGTTCTTCCATCATTCTTTGTAATTCTTCACTTTTTTCTGTTATTAATACAATATCATCAGCATATCGTAAATGATTCAGATTTTGCCCGTTTATATTAATTCCCAAGTCATCCCAGTGTAGTCGTTTAAAAACATCTTCTAGCGCTTGGTTAAATAACTTGGGCGATATGGTATCTCCTTGTCTTACTCCTCGGTTTATTTTAATGGGCTCCGTTTGTTTCATTAGCTTAATAGTTGTTGTTGCCTTGTTGTTTATATTTGTAATTAAGTCGGTATATCGGTAGTCTATTCTGCTGTTTTGTAGGGAATTCTGTACTGCCCAGTGTTCCACACTATCAAATGCCTTCTCAAAGTCAATAAATGCCATGTATAGCGGGATATGATATTCGTTAGTTTTTTCGATTAAAATCTTCATCGTTAAAAGGTGGTCACTTGTACTGAAGCTCTTTCTAAATCCGGCTTGTTCTCTTGCCTGGTATCCATCTAATTTAGTTGTTAATCTATTTGTTAATATTTTGGTTAATAGTTTGTACATCACATTTAATAAAGTTATGGGTCTGTAATTTTTTAGATCCTTTAAAAAAAAAAAAAAAAAAAAAAAAAAAAAAGATAACATAGCTTACATGTACATAATCTTTAGCATTTTCTATGGTATAGTTTTCTTTTTCTTCTTCTTCTTTAACTTTTTATGTTAAATGACTCTGTCTATTTTTTAATATGCCTCCAGTAAGTTGTTCCATCGTTTTCGTAGCCTTCCGACTGATCGTCACTAATTTTCTTTCTTTCACTTTAAATAGAAAGTTAAATATCTGAGAATTATACCGACCAGAAGTCAATCTAGAAGGCATACACTAACGATATGATAAACAGGTGAAATAAGTGCTTAAACTTTCTTAAATCAATTAATAAAACTTGGTGGATTTGGGATGTCTAAGATAGTTTATTGCTCCATAAAGCATACAGACGATCGATTTTGGATTACGGAGGTATAATATATGGATTAGCAAGTAATGCACTACTAAATAAAATTAACGTCTTACAAAATTCAACTTTACGAAAGTGTTTGGGAGCCATGAGATTTACTTCGGTACAAGCTCTATATTTAATAGCTTTGGAATTTCCTGAATTTAAGACGAAGTTTCCCATTTAAAAAGAATTAATAAAATCTTACGTACTGAATCAGTGTCTACAAGTAACGATAGTAATTTGAAATTAACATGATCTGACTAATAAATATACATTGCATGGCATATAATCAATATAACACTTCTAAAACATATAAAGAGTGGTCCAAAAGTCTGTAGGCCAATTGTCTCGTTAATTACTAGTCATCACTGTACAAAATTTAAGGTATATCTATTTTGGGAGACAGAGATTCCATATCGGAAGGTCTAAGCAAAAAAGTCTTTGACTGCATCTAAAGTTAATTGTAGTTATTTATCAAATTATATTACGATTTTACCAGTTTCTGCTTCTTCTTCCTATATAATACCAGTTTTGCTTGTTCATTAGTAGATTGTTGCCTCTGTGGAAGATTGTAACTATATCTATTGCGCGGTTGGTCAATACCTCTTCTACCATTTAGTTACTTGTCCCATGATATTTTAACAACTCAATTTTATTTAGTTGATTGTCATATTCTTTTTCCTGTTTAGTATTCCTTTGTTTATACTCTGCACATTAGATTTTAGTTTAATCTCGTCACTCCTTATTTAGCCATACAGACATAAATAATAGGTTTTCTTTAATGTTGGGCTTTCTAGAGACGGTCGATTCACTCGACACTGAGGAGTAGGCAGATTGAGACCTTAGTGCCGAGAGACAGTTCTTGTATTTATAATACAGAAGATGATACTGGTACGTCTCGAGTGAGGGGAGTAGGCAGATTGAGGCCCCGAATTCGAACCGAACCGTATCCCTTGGGAGCCGAAACGTCAAGCATTAAATTCACAACGCTGTTCGTCCCGAGAACCTAGTGATTTCATTCTGACCACGGAAATCTATCCGAACATATATATATATATATATATATATATATATATATATATATATATATATATATTGACAAATTAAGTAACATTTATTGTTACATATTAACATATCAATAAATACCGTCAAGATCTCATTTTCTATTGACATCCTAACATTAAAAATTCATATGTGCTTAAACCAAACTGCTGACTGGATTAATTTATATTTTTTATAGACAATTAAATAAATTATAATAAAAACTATTGTTACTGGTTTTGCTTTCCACATAAAGTAACTGTATTTTCATTCATATATGTCCATTAATCAAACCATGACAATGACATATATAGTGACAATATAGTTATTTTTAATAAAAAAATTTTATTATATTTATTATGGTTTGTTTTGTAGAGTACAATATTAAAAACTGTAATCTCACGACTAGTAAGTAAGACAATTAACAATTTTAACTAGTTAATTTATATTTCTTTTTATAGATGTCTTGAAAAAGAATTAAATATAATTCGAAAGCTTGACAGCAAGTCAAAGAGTTTTCTTTGTCTTGTGGGCCAAATAAACTGACTGCATCCTCAAAAATCACAACTTATATATATATATATATATATATATATATATATATATATATATATATATATATATATATATATATATACATATATATATATATACATATATATATATGTATATATATATATATTTATATATATATATATATATATATATATATATATATATATATATATATATATATATATATATATGAATCGTCTTGTTAAATTCCCATGTCATATTTCTCTTGTGTTAAATCTATAAAATATTCTTATCTGATATTTACAGTCTTGTTTTGGTATGTAAGTATGTTAAATATGCAAACAACAAGAAATCGTCCTTTAATCTTATATTTTTTAAAATAGATAAAACCTTTATGTGTGTATGTCTATTCTGCAGCTATGCCTAAAACTATGGTAAATGACAACAAAACATGTCTCTGATAAAAGTTTGATTGCATTTGCAATTGAAATGCAGAATATCAATCATGTTTATTAACGGTTACTTCATACAATATTCAATAAAGGGCTCAGAGAATCCTAATTGAAATAGATTCCCAGAAGTTCATTTTTAATGTCAATTTTAAAAATTTAAAAATATTGCCGTTTTTTTACCTGTTTTATAAGAGCTGGAAATTGCCAACAAAATTTAATTTAGTTCAAATCCTGAAAAGAAACAAATGCAAATTGTATGTGAGCAAAAAATTCCAATATAGTTTTGGAACGTGCAATATAGAAATGGATTAATGATTAGACCTGAAATAAATTATTATTTATTGGATATCATATTTATTTTAGATAGCTTCAGTTTTTCCTTTTCCTTTGATAAGTTAAACACAAAATAAGATATATTGAATAAACACAAATTACTACTTAGACACATGAATAAAAGTACAGTAAGATGAGAAAGGTATCCATTAAAAAATCTCGATAAATTTCAGCTCCTAATAAAACGTGTTTTTTATTGGTTTATACCAAAAATTTAAATACAAGTTTGTACTAAGAGTAAAATTGAAGTGTTTTCTAATTACAGAAAAAACCCCATCTGTGGCTCAGTGGTAAGAGCGCCTGCCTTTAAACCTAAAGGTCGTGAGTTCGAATCCCACCTGAGTGGAAATTTTCGTTTATTAAAAAAAATTAATAAATGAAAATAATTTCTATCCTTGTGTGATCGGTACACACCGGAGGGACCGCAGACGTTCGGATACAATTAGCGTCTCTTAGCAAAGACAATGACGTCGACTTTGCTAAGTATCAAGACAATTACTCTACACACACACACACACACACACACACACACACACTACACCTCAAATTGCAAGATTGGCGAATGGATTTAGTGTCCGCAGTCATTTAAACACAAACAAACAACAACAATTACAGAAAAGAAAAATTGTAAGTACAATTTTTATTTGATCCATATAAAACCATTGAAAGGATTTTATTGAAAACTAAACAACAGAAGACCTATTTTTAATTTAAATAAAACACCGATAAGCCGGCTTAATTACCTTAAGTCAGTAGCAACCCTATTATTAATATTCTTCTTCTTCTTCTTTTTTATATAGATATGACTCTGTCTGTTTTTGAATGTGCCTCCAGTAAGTTGTCATTCCATCGTTTTCGTGGTCTTCCTACTGATCGTCTTTCTATTGGGAAACCGTATCTTGCCGTCTTTACTACTCTATTTGTTGTCATTCCGCTTATATGATCGTTCCATTCTACTCTTAAATTTCTTACTCAGTTCTTGATGTTCTCATAAGAAAATAAAAATTAAAAATGGATAACAATTTAAAAACTGACACAGTAATCACTAAACCATTATTAACATTTTCAGCACCAACCTCTTCTTCAACATTAACTTACACTAGTGCTGCTTTAGTACAACCAAAAAATATCATCTTCGCCTCCAGAATCTCAAATAACAGAGTATGCATTTATCTCAATAACACTACAATCTTAGAAAAATTACTACATAATCACAAATAAATTTCAATACAAAGAAAACGACATAGAAATTAGAAGATTAATTATTACTCCTGCGAGCCGACTAGTGATATCAAATGTCTGCCAAAGTATTCCAAACACTATTATCGAATAAGTTCTCAAAAATTGAAGCTTATTGCAGTGTCTAAAATAACATTTTTAAAAGTTGGCATGCCTGCATCTAAAAACAATTATATATTAAGCTTTCGGTGAGTATTTGTTGCTCCAATAACTAGTAATCATATCCCAAATTCACTTCTCATATCTCATGACAATACCTTCTAAAGAATGTATCTTTCCTTGGATGGCATAAATTGCTCAAAATGTAATACTATAGGATACAAAGATGAAAACTGCATCATCGAACCAATTAATATACAAAATATGACCAGCTATCTTAATCTATAAATGTTAATATTTCTGAAACAGAAAATTATGTAATAAATAATACATTCTTTACATCAGAAACCTCAACTGCTCATCAATCCAGTACTAATGCTACTTCTTTAACCATACCACTATCAAATGCCTCCATCAACTCACAAAACCTACCCGAATCACTATCTAATAATACCAACATAATATCACATACTTCTATAAAAAGACAAATGTCAACATCTGAAATAATGGAATCAGGAAATCAAAAAATAATAATTCCTATTCCAAAGAAATCAGTACCTTAAAGGATTAAGAAAGCTTTGAACATCGAAACCTCAATGGAACCTATAGAAGCTATTTTATCGTCAGCTACTACTCCTTCTATCTAATTAGCCTTCTTTGGTCCATCTTTGGACATAGGCCTCCCCAATCCTTTTCCATTCTTCTCTGTCTGTCGCTACAGTCATCCACCTAGAGCCCACGTGCCCACGTCTTGATATCATCTGCTCATCTCATTTGGGGCCTTCCTCTGCTTCGTTTATATTCCCACGGTCTCCAACTTATAAAAATTTTGTTCCATCGGTCTTCTTTTTGTCTTATATTGTGTCCGGCAAATCTCCATTTCAATTTTGCAACTTCTTGTCTAACATCCCTCACTTTTGTTTTCTCTCTTATCCACTCGTTTCTACTCCTTGCACACTAAAATACACAGAACTAAGCGACCATATTACAAATGCTGTAGGTTCAAAGTTTCCTGAAAACGTAGCAAAGGATTATAAAAATGACCTAGAAGGACTTAGCTCTGAATTGCAAATGGTACACACAAACACAAACGACCGACGTCTTAAAAACAATATTCAAGGATCTTAAAAAAGATACGTGGAACAGACAACTCTTCTATTACTGAGGAAGAAAGCGACGGTAACTCTACCCAATAACCATATTCATAGTTCTATGGAATTTGAATGGCTTTTACAGCCATATCAAAACTTAAAAATATTAATCAATGAATTCTCACCTTTAGTAATATATTTACAAGAAGCAGGACTTTCTAATAATAATGTAAAATGGAAAATCTATACAGCATACATCAAAAAGAGACCAGTGCAGCAAATATACTCTTAGAACTATAAAAAGTGATAAATCAAATCTCCTAAATTAATTCTTGCTGACGTAACTTGTCATAATGAATCTTGGGGATCTGCGAAAACTGACAAAAATGGCAAAGCTCTATTAAAAATAATTAACAACTTCAAACTAGTGCTATTAAACACAGGAATGCCTACCTGTTTCAACTCATATAATGGCACGTTTTCAACCATCCATTTATCCCTCAACAATTCAAGTTTAGCACTAATACTTGAGTGGAATACACTTTTACACTTATTTGGCAGCGATCATCTATCAATTTTGGTTACTCATATTAAAGACACAAACAATAATACAAAACCATATGGAACATGGAAATAAAAATCAGCGGACTGGGAAAAGTACACTAGCTTAAAAACTCAACGAACGAAAGGCAAACGAAGAAAGACTATGTGTTTGGGAAAGAACAATCCTAAGGAAGGTCTTTGGTCCTGTTCTGAATGAAGCATCAGGGCAATATAGAATAAGAACTAACAAAGAGCTCGAAGAACTTTACCCAGATGCCAACATCATAAAAGAAATAAAGTTCAGAAGACTCCAATGGGCAGGACACCTCAGAAGACATTCTGATGAACGAACAGTACGACTGGTGTGGGAGGAAGTCCCAATAGGAAGGTGGAATTGGATGGATTGGAGCTCAAGACAGAAAAAAGTGGAGGCATATTGCCGAATCGGCTAAACCCCACGAAGGACTGTAACGCCAAGGAGTAAGTAAGTAAGTAAATAACGTATTAGTGCTACTATACCTCTGATAATTTGTTTGTAATAGCCCCCGTGCGAGTGGTATTAGTTGATGATAATGTAAACGTAAATAAAAAAATCGTACAGATTTAATGACCACACGTGTGTAAGAACTCATCAAAGTAAGTCAATACCTTCATTATTATTATCCTATTATTATAACCTGGGGTAATCATATACTATCCTCTTTATTGTAATAAATTTCTCAAAAGATATTTACCGACTACCATTGGACAAAAACCTTTGTTAAAGTTAGTTGCCGCTACCAATAACAAAAAGGACCGATAAACATTTTGGCCAAAAGTCCGCAGATTCGGCGTGTTAGATGCGGTAGATACACACGGCCAACTATAATCTGCAACCTTCGCTCTTCAGTTGTTATCGTGACGGCCGAGCTACAGTGCGAATAACTTGCAAGTGAATTTAATTTTAAAGTTTGACTTCTACCGACGTAAACTTCGATCAGTGTATTTTTGGGTAAAAGTTTAATTAAATTTATTTCCTTGACGATTATTATTTGTATGAGCTTAAGGATAATAGTTGTAGCCTTCGTTAATTTTGATATAACGGAATTTTGTATATAAAACTTTTATAAAACAGACAAAGATAAAAAATATTATATTTGCTTAAAAGATGAATGTTAATTTCGAATATTCTTCGCAATTGTGTTTTTTTTTTAATAAATAGTATTGGACATTTAAAATGGCTTATAAAAAAATAAATGCATTTATCCTAAATGTATATTGTACAAGTTTCTTGTTCTGTTTTATGCAGGTGTTTTTTTTTATAAAATAATCACTGCTACAAGTAAAATAAAATGGTTTAATTGTCAATGTTTTCAAAATTTAATCAGTGAAATGTAAGGAAGGATAAAATTCCAAAAACTTTACTTGTGGAAACTTAAAATAAACGTTTTATGTCTTTAACTATTGTTAACAGCATAAAATTCTTAACTACTTTTTTGTAGTGCGGGGTAAGCAGAAGATATTTATGTAACAATTAGGTTTTATATGTACACACTTATTGAGTAATTACTATTTTACTTATTGGAATGTTATCCTGTTAGAAGTCAAGTAAAAGATCAACGGTATGTTGTTACTACAAACTTATTTATTTACGTAACAATAAAACACTAAAAACTTTGTTTTCAAACTTCCACAAAATTTATTTTAAACTCTTATCACTACAGCAGTTTCGGCTGATTGCCTTTCTCAAGTGATCTATTTTTGGCATGCGTTTACATTTTATAGTCTTTAATGAAATAGGTTGAGGAAAAGAACTGTTTGTCCCAAGTTGTTCATTCTGAATTACATCTGTGTAATTTGTTGATTTCCATAGATTCTAACAAAGATAGCTTAAGGCCTTTATTTTGCATGTGAAGAATTTTAAATTCGTCATTAAAAGAATGATTACGATCTAGATTCTAGAAGGTGTGATGCGTCTGTAGATTCTGTTTTTCTATTATTGAAAGCCCCTTTATGTTCTGCTATTCGTTTGTTAAAATTTCTACTAGTTTGACCGATGTAAGTTTTTGGGCAGTCGCCACATTTAACTTTGTACACATTACTAAGTAAGTGTTTTTTATTTTGACTCTTGTTGTTTTTATTATGTTTGCTTAAAGTTGTTATTTGTTCTGAAAGCGAGTGTTATTCCTTTCTTTTTTATGTGTTTGGCTATTTTTGTTGCTATTTTGCCTGTGTTTGTAATCGAGCAGAAGGTACTGTGTTTTTTCTCTGGTGGTGGAAATACTAATTTCAGGGCTTTCTTGTGAAGTTTTTGATTTAACATTTTATTAATTGTTTGTTCGTTGTATCCATTGTTTAATGCTATTTGCTTAATGATATTTAATTCTGTCTCAAAGTTGTATTCTGACAATGAAATTTCTGTTAATCTATGTAACATACTATGATAGACTGCCAGTTTATGTTGTGTGGGATGGAATGACGAATTGTGTATAGTCGTATCAGTATGGGTAGGTTTATGAAATATAGACACGTTATGTTTGTTTTTAAGCCTGATAATTTTTAAATCTAAAAAGTTTATGAATTGATTTTGTTGTTTCTATTGTAAATTCAATATTACTATGAAGCGAATTAATATACGATAAAAATTAGTCGAGTTGCCTGTTAGTTCCTGTGAAACATATCAGAACGTCGTCTACGTATCTTCGCCAATATAAAAACTGTTTGAATATGGGATGCTTTAAAATCTGTCTCTAGATGATCCATAAAAATATCTGATATCAATGGTCGTAGAGTAATGCCCATTATAAGTCCTACACTGTTATTTGTGTATATTTGATTATTTAATTCAAAGTAGTCCTGATTTATGCAAACTTCAATGTACTCTTTATTTTTATTTTATGTTTGCACGATGTTCACTGTAATAATGCCAAATCTTTTAAAACTAGCAACAACATTAATTTCTTTCAGTGACACATATAGAAGAACTTCTGTCTTTAAGGAAATTTGCAAACTGATTTTTTGACAAAAATACTCAACTTTTTCATGAACTTTGTTTGCATTTTAAAATAATGGACGTCCAATTATGTTTAACTTTAAATCATGAATGTGTTGCTTGTGTGAGTCCATTTCAAATAGGTAAAAGAACTAATAAATAAGACTTACTCACAATCAGTTTAATTTAACTATCTAGACAACCGGTTTCGCTTTCTATAATATGCAAAGCATCTTCAGGTCTCGATACAAACTTAATTAAATGCAGAAATAATAAAACCCATATTAGGGTGTTGAGTTATAAAGATAAACAAAGATAAATGATATAAATTACAGTAATTATGCCAATATTACATGTCTGTGGTTTTTTAAAATGAATAAACTGTTTAAAGAGTCAAGCTAAGACCCACAAATTGGTATAAAATAGTCTATTGAATTGTAATAAATTAGTAAATAAATAAAACATTGCTTACATGCCGGTACTCTATTAATTAATGGTTGGAAAAACATGGTTCAAACTATCCTGCATTGTTGAATGGAGAATATAAGTTTTTGCTATTGTAATTGTTTGACAATAAACAAAGAAGATCTTGAGGAGATAGATTTTATCCAATGAAGTAGAGATAGGTGTAATGTGATTGTTTGTTAGATGAAAGTGTTGTTTTACATTATTGAATTATTTAAAAGTTATTTATATTTATTCAAGAGATATATTTATGAAATGTGTGTTATTTATTGAGATTTTATGAATGTGACAGTTGGATGACAATGAATGAAATTAGATGTACAATCGTGTGGGTGTGCAATTCTTTCGACTTGTAATTATCAAATTTCTTTGATAAAATTCTATTGACTTACATTTGGCAAATGATTGTAAACTCCAGTATATAAAATTATTAAAATTAAAATAATTAAGGACACTTTGGGACACAGAGAAAACAATTAAAAAGGACTTAAAAAGGACGAAACAAACATTAAATTTAAAAAGGGAGGACTTAAATGCACAACATCTCCGACTTAAAGACAATGAGTGTTTTTTATCTATTGGATTTTAGAGGTAAATTTGACAAACTAATGTAGGTTAAAGTGTGACAGTTCTTCTTCTATTTCTCAATACTGTAAGTTAAGTTAACCAGTTTTATGAAATAAGCAGATATTAATGGATGTCTCTAAAATTTTAAATCCCATCACAACATCCTATAACAGAAATGCCGTGACCAAAGAAAACATGTAATTGCATGTTTCGTGGACGAAAAGGCATTCGATAAAGTACAGCATGTAAAATTAATGCAAATACTGGAAAATATCGGAATAGATGACAAGGATATTCGTGTCATTAAAAATTTGTACTGTTTACATTAAAAATGTTTACTCGGACCAGTTGTTTAAAAAGGCACTTGAGAGACAACCATATGGAATAAAAATCAACGGGGAAACTTAATGTGATTAGATAAATGCAGACGATACAGTAATTCTATCAGATAATATTGAAGGTCTTCAAATTCTGCTTGATCGTATTCATGAGGTAGGAGAGGAAATGGGCATTAAAATAAACTCAAACAAAACCAAATTTTTCTGTTTAGTCGTGACCCACACCCCGATGAACTTTCAATACGTGTCTTAATTTCTTTAATTTGGTCTACATCTGATATTATCCATGTTCCTAAGTATTTATAGTTATTAACACTCTTAATTTCAGTACCTTCAATGTAATGACATGACAGCGTTCATTAAGGCGTTGCATTACTTTCTGTAAATCATTGCTGTTATCCGTCATTATTACTGTATCGTCTGCAAAATGTAAATTAATCAAAATTCATTTCTTCTTCTTTTTCAGCCTTCATTTATCCAATGTTGGATATAGACCTCCTCCAATTGCTTCCACGCTTCCCTATCTTTTGCAATTCTCATCCACTGCTTTCCAGCTACAGCAGTTATATCGTCTATCCATCTCTTTTTAGGTCTTCCCACGCTTCTTTTTGTTTCTCGAGGTCTCCAGAATGTCACTTTATGAGACCATCTGTTGGTGTCTTGTCTTGCTACATGTGCTACCCATTGCCATCTCAATGTCGCTATTTTTCCCATGATTTCATTTCATTATATGCAAATGGCTAATTTGAACACAAAATGGTTCTCTAGAATTCTCCGTTTTAGTTTTTTTTTTAGTTTTTTTATATTAAACAATACTACAAGTACAATAATTGCACAATTGCGTCTGGGACAATATATCTATAATGTACTGGGTTATAAATTTATTTATATAATTATTTACATTGCTTTTTCGACGAGAGAAAATTAAAAAATAAGCAAAAAAAACTAACTTGTATTGACCTTCATAAAAATTGATTACTCTCTCTCAAAAATTTGGAACACATAATTCCTTTTCCTGGTAATTAATTAAAGAATCAAGGGAATAAGCGACATATTTAATCAGGTAATGTGATCTTTTATAAACGGAATCCTCAGAGGCTGACAAGTCTTAGTAGATTTATGATGGAAGTATCCCAATACTTTTTCTTACTCCTATACTTATTAAATAAAACTTTTATGGTTTTAAAAAATCGATCGTAACATCATTTAATAAAATAGTAATATTTAAAGCGTTAAATTTTTTATATTATTAATAAAGCTGTGGGTCAAATTTAATTTTGTTTACGAAATTTCTTGTCCTTCTACCCATTAAATCTAATAAATATTGAAGTAATAACAGTGTATAGTTTTTATTAAGCTCCAATGAGAGGATAAGAATGTTGTATCTTCATAGATTACGTTATTACCATTTAAATGGAAATAAGCCTTAATTAAAGGTTCTTCTTCTTCTTCTACGGCACTACAGCCCAAAATGAGCCTTGGCCTCTTTTATTTTTTGCCTCCACCCTTGTCTGTCTGTGGCTGCTCTTCTCCATACACGGACTCCTAAAAGTGCTTGTGCGTCGCTGCTTACTGTGTCTTCCCAGCGCTTTCTTGGCTTTCCAACTGGTCTCTTTCCCTGCATTCTGGCGTTCAGTGCTCGTTTTGGTAGCCTATCCTCTCCCATTCGTATCACATGTCCGGCCCATTGCAATCTTTGTATTCTAATGAAGTCTGACAGGGGTGTTTCCTTATACAGTTGATAGAGCTCGTTGTTATATCGAATTCTGAAGATTCCGTTTTCCCTCACAGGTCCTAGTAATCTCCTCAGTACTTTTCTTTCGAATGTGTCGAGTTTGTTTTTGGATGTTCCTTTCAGGACCCATGCTTCGCTGCCATAACATGCTATTGGCCGAATTAAAGTTTTATAGATTCTCATCTTTGTATTTCGGTGGACACTTTTAGACCGAAATATATGGGAGAGGGCAAAATAAGCTTTTTTTGCCTGGGTTATCCTTTTTCGTATTTCTCCATCCTCTGCTCCATCGGCATATATTTCTACTCCCAGGTATGTAAACTTTCCAACCGTTTCAATGTCATCTTCATGTAGAATGTTTTGTGGGATTATATTTCTTCTCGTCTGTACCATTATTTTTGTTTTTTCTGTGTTAATTTTCAGACCTAGCCTTTTCGTTTGTGTTTTTAACTCTGCGTATGCTTTCTGTGCTCCTGTTGATGTTCTACTCATAATATTAATATCATCGGCGTAGGCAGCCAGTTGAACCGTTTTATTGGTCAGTAGGTTTTCTCGTCCAGTTTGCATTTGCCTGACCGCATACTCCAGTGCCAGGTTAAACAATGTTGGTGCCAGCCCATCTCCCTGCTTTAGTCCCTGCGAGATTTTGAAAGAGTCTATCCGGTTGTTTTGTATTCGTACAATTAAAGGTTAAAGTACGTTTATTGACGTTTCAATTTCCACTTCGGAAATAGTTGTCAAAATTATTTGTGGCTTATTTCCATTTAAATAGTAATTACTTTAAACTGCCACAAGAAAACAGATTCAGAACAATATTTCATAGGTTACGACCAACGTATTGGAATAATGAAGACACTTAAAAAATTTTAGTCTGTTTGTTTAAAACAAAAACAAGATATGAATTTATCTAGCAGTTTTGCGCAATGATATTACGAAACACTAAGAGATATTTGACTTTATATGAGTTTTTTATACGGTATATACTTGATTTAATACTTTAAATGTAGTGCTCAAAATTGCAAATTTATTTGCCCTATTACCTCGTGCAGAATTAAGAGATTTTTGGCTTAATGCAAAATGCTTTGCAAAGTCGGCATCGCAAAACGCTTTTCAAGCCATAATATTGTAAGTTGTTGATGTAGATTTATTATTTCTTAATAAATTATGATTATATATAATCCAAGAGTTTATACACGCTATGTTGATCATACCAGAGAATATACAAAGTGGCCACACATTTGGTCAAAAGTGTCCATACAACTCGTTGTTTGATTATAGTATTATATTATTTCTGGTTTTATAGTAGTTGGAAAAACAAATGAACCTTTGTGTATAGTCGATGAAACTAGAACTAAATTGTCTGTGAATGATAATAATGAATTTATGCGTTACTTTATGGAAGCAACTATATACGCTAAATAAATAATAAAATTACGCCATTGCTGAAAAGATTTTTTATAGTCTTAGATACATGGATATGCAACAATTTTGTAGGCATAATGAGCAATTATTAATTTTAAACAAAAGCGGCATAGACAGGACAAGGATGTGCCTTTTCATAGAGATTTAAATATCTTTCAGTTTACTAAACCTGAGACACAACGCTTCGTAGAATTTGTACGTGTACATTTTCCTTGTCGTCAATTAGTAACCGAGTATTCATTTTATTTCACGGAGACACCTACGAAATATTAGACAATTAAGACAACGAATAATTATTGTCATCGCTTAAATCTTCATAAATAATTGGTCTGTATCAGATAATGTACAGATCAAATATACAGCGAATGGCTAAAATTACTCTCAAATGGCAATATAAAAGAACTCACTGTACTTTTCAATCAAATATATGATACCAGTGAAATTCCATCGGATTGGTTAAATTCGATCTTTATTCCTCTACCTAAGAAACCAAACGTTAAGAAATGTAGCGATTGTAGACTCATTAGTTTAATGAGCCATGCCGTTAAAATACTGTTGCATATTCTTCTAAACTGAATTAACAACAAGTGCGAAGAAATAATTAGTGAAGAGCAGTTCGGGTTCCGGGGATGCCTTGGAACTAGAGAAGCACTATTTTCTATGCAAACAGTCCTTCAACGATGTTGGAAGGTAAGAAGACCCGTATATATGTGCTTTATTGATTTTGAAAAGGCATTTGATCGCGTTCAGCATACCAGACTAATTACCGCCTTGCAGAGCATCCAACTAGATGAGAAAGACATCAAACTTATTTCCAAACTTTACTGGAACCAAACAGCCATTATTAATACCAACAACAGATAATCAAAGCCAATCAGTATTGAACGAGGCGTAGGACAAGGCTGTATACTATCTCCCACCCTCTTTAACGTGTATTCTGAGAATCTATTTAGGCAAGCTTTAAAAGATCAAAAATATAAGGTAATATAAGGAGGATAAATAATTAACAATATACGGTACGCCGACGATACTGTGATTCTAGCTGAAAACATCGACGATCTGCAGGAGCTAATCAATAGAGTTGACAAATTGGGGACTGTCGATAAATATCGATAAAACTAAATACATGGTGACCAATAAAGTGGATATCGGCGCAACCCAACTGATACTTAACCAACAACCGCTGCAGAGAGTTCAGAGATTCAAATACCTTGGATGTTGGATTATCCAAAATCTAGATCCATCCTTCGAAATTCGATGTAGAATTAAACTGGCAAGAAACTCATTTCAAAAATTCAAGCCTCTATTGTCCAATAACTCATTGAATTTGGAAATCCGTGAAAAGTTTACAAGATGTTACGTGTGGTCTGTACTTTTGTATGGATCTGAAACTTGGACTTTAAACGCCAAAATCATAAATAAAATCGAGGCGTTTGAGATGTGGTTGTATCGAAGGATACTAAAAACTCCATGGACTAGCAGAAGCAGAAACGAAGAAGTTCTTCGAAGAATGGGACATCAACGAACTCTATTAAATATTATTAAGTGGCGTAAACTAGAATATCTTGGACATATAATCAGAGGACCAAGATATGAGTTCCTTCAGCTAATTCTCAACGGTAAAATCGAAGGAAAGAAATGAATAGGACGGAAGAAACTCTCTTGGTTGAGGAATTTGCGACAGTGGACAGGTTTGACAGCGGACCAATTGCTACACGTAGCGCAAGACCGAGATCAATATAACAATATTATAAGCATGGTAGTCGCCGACGTTCCGTAGGAATATGGCACTCTAAGAAGAAGATGAGATAATGTAGTCAAAAGTTTTTTAAAGGTTATATAAAAGTATATTGATAACTAAAGAGCGGATAACATGCAAAAAAAGTGCATTTTAATGCACATATTTTTGTTAAAAAAAAAGTGCAAGATTAGCTTCAAATATTCAAATAATATTTAAGATATGCAGATAATGCAGATAAGAATTTTAAAATATTCTTGATGTAGTATAATGCTAAAATGAATTTAAAAGCCTTTCTAAATTTAAAATTTTATTCTTCAAGAGTTTAATAATGAATAACACGAGCACAAGATTCGTGACTTGCAGAACTTTTTCCTTGATGGACAGGATATTGATTGCAATCTTTATGCATAACCTATAATTAATTTATGATACACATAAAATATTTAGTTACACATCAATCAAAAATAAGATTTGTTACGGTAGAAATCCTTATTTGTTTAAACCAAAATATTTGAGACACATAATTATTTAATTTTAAAATAAAGGGACGAAAATATCGTAGAAAATCTTTATTTATTTAAATTTTTCACTGATAATTTACTGAAAAAATTCTCGCTGGAAAGTCCCGGATTTCAGGTATTTTTTAGCCTTGTCCCGAATTGGATTGAATTGAAGTTAGCCACACTTGGCCCGGATATTAGTTTAACAGGATGAAATTAGCTATCGAAGCAGAAATCACAAATTTATGTGTCATTTTTGTCTACATTTCTCTTCTGTTCCGACAAACTATTTTCTAATGCATTAGCAGATGCATTTCTGGATTTTCTTTCTTTATAAATAATGAACTGTTTGCACATGTGAGTCTCATTTCAAATAAATTTGTAGAAATAAATTTTACACTTATTTTGTTTTTCATCTTACGTATGTTACAATATTTTCAAAAGAAAATGGTTTATTCTGTCAAAGAAGTTCATATAATTGTAGTATGTTTTTACCCTGCGGATTACTCTGTTGTGACAATATTTTTGAACGTTCGCTAGCATTATTTTGATGTGCATTCCTATGAAAACGACTGATGAACCGAAAAGCGTTGATAGTGAACTTCATTTCCAAACCGCAGCTATGTCATTACACTAATTTACATAACAGCGTGTAACGTTATAAATGCAAATCGCTATATGTATGAATTCGCTCACTGCTTGTATGTCTTTTGAAATAAACTATTTGGACAGGATACTCCTAACAGCGTAAAATAAGTACCTAGTGAAGGAGAGAAATAATTATTTTTCTTAATTTGTTTACAGTGTTATTTCAAAAGTCAAAATAAATTTTTTTGGATGATAAGTTTGTTTTCTTTTTGCTTAAAGTGGGATCACTCGCGGGAGTTGGCTGTATACTATACCTAAGTTAAAAAACTCAAAAATCGAAATTAAAAACTTCTATTGTAAGTGATATATTTACTAAAAAAATTAAATTAAAAAAATTCAAATAGATTATAAGAAAGTTCAGAACATTTACGAACTAATCATTACATCTTCAGTGAACTTTTGGAGTAATTGTTTTTTTTCCATTTCGTTTAAAGCCAAAACTTAACTGTTGTTTTATAATCCGATCTAGCTGACAATTTAGTCAAACATTGTGAATTGACTTATCTACTAAATTACTAGTAAGCCGTAATGGATCATCTTTGATATGGAATTATACTGTCATATTTAACTAAAATGTCATGCAATAAAGATAAAACATGGTGGTATCTACAATAAATGCTAGGAATATCTGGATGAAACTCATTTTTGTTTCCGTAAGGGGTTTTGAACGAGAGAGGCACTGCTTGGAATGAACGTACTTGCTCAAAGATGTCGAGATATATCTGTAGATATATACTGTTGTTTTATTGACTTCCAAAAGGCATTTGATCATGTTAAGCACTCTATATTGATCGAAGATCTAAAATAAATTGGCTTGGACGGCAGATAAGTTCCAATAATTGCAAAATTATATTGGAATCAAACAAAAGTAGATGGTGTGGAATCATAGGCTCTCAATATTAAAAGAGGAGTACGGCAGGGATACCTCTTGTCAGCCCTACTTTTCAACGTTTACTCCGAAAGAATTTTCAGAAAAGCACTTTCTGAAAAACAAGAAGGAATACTTTTGAACGCTGAATAATAAATAAAATAATTTGCTATATGCGGATGATACAGTACTCCTAGATTCTAGTCAAGAAGATCTACAAACACTACTTGATAGTGTCGTTGAGAATTGTAGGGAGGCAGGTCTAAATATGATTATAATTAGTCGTATATGAACTAGTAATAAAACGCTAAGTCCTTTTCTTGTCCACCACTTTACTCAAAAACCATATTAGATAATTAAAATATTTTTTCGGAATATTATTAGTATTACGTATGAGATTGTCAAGATATAATATATAATATATAATAAATAATATATAATTATATAATAATATAATATAATTTACTTTAAGTTTTAGACCCCACAATGTATATATGGATTGAAAGGTCTCGTCGAGACGAATCTAAATATGTACTTCCGGTTGCAATATGACACCAGAAGTGACTCGAAACGCGCATAAAACGTCAAGATAGAGCAAATCTGACACCGGATTCGTGATCAGCATGCAAAATTAACTGCTAAATGATATCCATGTCGACATTTGATGAACTAAAAATTGCATTCCGGTTTGAGGTCGACTTCCAGTTTCGTTTTAACTAGTCAAATCAATTAAATTATCAGCACCTTATCTCCTGCAAGTGACACATTTAAGGAGATTGATGCCTTTCTCAATATTTTTTTTACATATTGGACATATTTAGACCATACTAATTTAAAGTCTAGGATTGTACCAAGATATTTATAATCTAATTATAAATTAGTTTATAATTAAATTTATTCAATTTATTAATTTATTAAAGTTTACATAACTCTCGGTGCCAAGCGTTTTCAGAAAATGGAGACATTGTAACAAAAAACATTGTTTTCGACGAAATATTTTGTGATATTTATTACACTTTTTACTTGCATTATTATTGATGAATGTTATGTATATTCTTGCTTATATTGTTTGTATTGATCCCTTAATTTTACTCGCAAAATAAAAATTTCATTTAAAAAACTCGATGGCGAGTTGGTCCGCTAGTTAAATTGTAACGCAGAAAGTCAAGGCGAAATTAGATCTAGGATAGAGCAGGCTAGAGCTGCTTTTAAAAGGATGTCCAAGGTATTATATAACAGAGAAATAAAATTTGCATTGAGGATCCGCCTACTTCGCTGCTACGTATTCTCGGTCTTACTTTATAGCGTCGAGTCTTAAACTGTGAATAAAATCGATCTAAATCGCCTAGAGGCTTTCAAAATGTAGTGCTATAGAAGAATTTTAAAAGTTTCCTGGGTGGAGAAGATTCGAAACTCCACAATACTAGAACGTTTCAGCAAGACTACTGAGATCATAAAAAGTATCAAGCAGAGATAACTGGAATATTTCGGACATGTAATGAGGGGTCCCAAATATAGGTTGCTACAAAATATCATGAAAGGAAAAATAGCAGGCAAACTCTGTCCAGGATGAAGACGAACCTGATGATTGAAGAACTTGCGAGATTGGTATGGTGTTGATACAAGCATGCTATTTAGGGTGGCAGTGAATAAAATTAAGATAGCTATGATGGTAACTAACGTTTTGAAAGGACATGATACATGAAGAAGAAGAAGAAGAAGAATTCTACATTTTTAAAATTAGTGGCGCACTGAAAGAAGGGTTTGAGACAGACTGTAAAATTTTATTTTTATTAAAAAAAATATTTTTTGACTCTTTATTTCTAATTGAAGATAGATAACACACCGGTTGAGTTTAATGAAACTTGAATTTTATTTAATACCAAAGTTTTATACCAAAATTGTAGCGTTTTTTTATTTAAGTGTATAGAAAAGATTTCTGTGTTACGTCCCTGTTGTTTTTACCAAAGAAAACAATCGAAATAATATTTCAAGTTTTTTTGACGAGATTTTTAAATGCGTATATTTCTACTGATTCAAAAGTAAATATAGATGTTTTTTTGTCTGTGTTTAGATTAAAATATCGAACCTTTTGTTATAAGCCAGGTAAAACTCAAGTTTAAGATACGCACGTATTTTGTTAATTTGTATTATGTAAATTTATGATGCCCCCTGATAAAAAAAAGGTTTTATTTGTTTTCTTCGTTAAAAACGCAATAAATATGAATTCCCCTAATATTATAGTTGTTTTTCGTTATTAGACGAGGGTCAAAAAAAAGGATATTTGTTTGTTTAGGCAATAAAGGAACATTTAAAATTTGTTTTTTTGTCGATACGAGCGAGGGGATATTGTTTTGGTTCTTGAGTTTGTGGGGACAGGTTAGCTGCAAGACGGAAGGGAAATTTTTGGCTAGTTTCTTGTAAAATGTAACGAAGCAGAGGAGTTGATGAACAGATTTGAAACGGTGTAGATGTTATACAATGTAGAGTCCAAGAAAAGATTTGAAACTGGGCAGACGGCTGACAATGTAGAAAGTCGGTAAAGAGACCGGCTAAAAAGTGTTGAAAATAGTAGACTATATTCTATGTAATATGTCAAATTTGAAAGGAGTAATCACTATTTTCATTTTTCTAAGTACCTAAGGGATTTGTGTTGCCTGCAAAAATTTTCGAAAGATAATCTCACATGTTGCCGTTGTGTCCAGTTTATGTATTCCTGTTTTTTAAGAAGCCCTTTCCAAAGTCTTGTGTTCCAAATTTTTAACCTCAAGTTTGTAATATTTGTCCTAAGAAGCCGTCCCAGAGTATGTCTCACAGTATGGAAATAGATTTGATCGTGTGGCAGAGAAGGTAACCCCAAAAATCTTAGTGTGTTTAGTGAAACCAAGGTAACCCTTTTTTGTTTTAAACTTTTGAAGGAAAATAAACATTAAAATAATAATTGCTTTCATACAATTTAAAAGTTTTAATAATTAATATTGTAAATCTTAGAGTGTGGTTATGCTTTCAATTTGATTTGTTCTCCGTTGTAAGTAAGATTAAGATTTTATGTTGACAGCTAGCAGCTAACTTTATTTTTTTTTTGACAATAATTTGCTTTGGTTTTTTAAAGAAGATTAACCTCTCTATGAATGTTTTCATTTTAAAGATATTTCTTTATTTGTAATAAATTATTTCTGACACAGTTTCATTAACAGTACAACAGTTAATATTTCAGTAAAATTTGTAAATATTTATAGCAATCTCCTTTGTAGACAAATAAGCACGTAAGTTTTTGCTAATTTTTGTATTATGTTTGTATAATATGTTCTTGTAAAATCTGTATTTTTGATAACTGTTTGGTGAGACAAAAATAAATGTTTAATTTGTTTCTCTGATCTATTTTGAGTTTTATTTGAAAAAGATATTTTTTTTTTTTCTATATTTTTGATGTTATACAATTATTTCCCTAGTTACAACTAGTGGTTGTAATAGGTATAATTGGGCACCTCAAGTGGCGCCCTATATTAAATTTCTTGAGGTGTTTCCGTTAATTTTCATTCTGTTTGTCCCAAGAGATTTGTATAAGTACCCCTTTATTTTTTTTTTGTAATTGCCCAATCCAACCCCCAATATCTTCAACTTATCCACGACCCAGCTCTCCAACAACCAACTGAGTGTCCGTATGCACTTGTTTCGATTATTTTGTTTGCCCAATCTTGTCCCCCATATTCTTACCCTGTGGTAAGCAAAATAGTCGTTACAATTTTGGCGCCCAACGTGGGGCTTTTGAATATTTCCATTTCTTTTAGATTTTGATTTACTTTTTCCCAAGCCACATATCTTTTTCAGTTTCCCCAGTTCCCTGCCATTTATATGAAACTTTTTTTCTCTTGAATAGTGCCCCAAGTTGTCTCACAAACAGTAGAGGATTTGTATTATATGTATGTATTATGTACCAACATTTATATTTGTGTATGTTAACATATGTATTGTTCTTCTTATATGTAATGGTAAATGAAAGCAAATATTTGAGTTAAATATTTAAATATGAGTTTTAATTGAAGTATTGATATTGAAAAGAATTTAAAAACAGTAGCAAATTATACAGTTACTGTTACATTTATTTTTTTATTGATTTGACAAATCTTACAGAATAATTGGTTTTTGTAATTTTTTATTTGTTCCGTCAATTTTGAGTAAATGTGTGTATTCGTTTGAGTGACTTTTGAGCTATGTAGTTGAGAAGTAGTATTATGCAATTTGTCTTCTAATTAACCGTTTCTGAAGGTGTATTTAAATGCCAAGGGTTAATTAATGTTGTTGTACGAGGGGTAGTCATTGTGAGTCGTAGAGAAGATTCGACAAGTTTAGTCTCAGTAGTAGACTGTTTGTTTATTGCGTATCCTTTCTTGTATCTGAATGACCACAGGTGTAATATTTGTGATCAGGAGATGCTGTTTTAGTTTTGACTAGGAGCAGTCTCATTTAGTTGTCGGAACAAGAGTTGGTTTATTTTGGTGTTATTTAGTGTAGCTCACTCAAAGGTCAAGTTTTCAATATTATTAGTATTTTGTCTTTCCTTGTATGTACGGTTTATGTTGTTTGTTAGTGTCCATGTTGTCTCATGTTATTTGAAACCATTTTTTTTTAGTCCTTGTTAGTGGAAGTGTGAACTTTTAGGAGACGGGTTATAGACCTCATTTTTATTTACCAACTGATTACTAAGTCAAGAGCAGAAGTTGCAGCAAACTGATTGAGTTTTGGATTTCAGTACGCGGGAGTGCAAGTGAGACTTACTATCAGGTGATAAATGGAAACGGTTGTTTCTTAAAATTGTCATATTTTCTACTTGTTGTTGAGGTTGATTTCAGTTATTTTGTGTGTTTGCTTTCATCCAATTTTTGAAAAATGAAGTCTACCCAGGTTAATTATTTGAAATCAGGAGAGTTATCTTATGAGCTTTTCATAAGAGGTAAAAATGTCCCAAATAAGACAGTTGATGATAAGAGAAAGATGTTAAGAGCTTTGTTGGCCAAGGAGGCCACTTTGTCTTCAAGTTTAGTCGATTTGGTTAATAATGTAGTAGATCCTAAGGAAGAGTTAAATGAGATCATGTTGATTATAAAAGATTTATATAGTATTGCTCAATCAATGAATGCAGAATCAAACAAAGCTGATTTTGCTAGATTTGAGACAAGGTCTACACATTTAGATACCAGATTAGAAAATTTCCCTATGAATGATGTTGAGGAAGATGTATTAAAGTTTGTTGAAGAGTGTAAAGATGATTTGTTAGTGTTGAAGGGTAATGTGTTGGAAAAAGAGGAAATGTTTGATGATATAGTAAAACCATCCACTAGTAGCCCAGTTTCAGTCCCTGTAGTTCCCAGTCGTACAGTCCCAGCCCCAATAATACAGGTTTCAACTCCTGTCATTATTTCTGATTTACATATCAAGTTTAATGGTGAGAGTAAAGCTCTTCCCACATTTTTAGAGAAAGTTAGAGATTCTGCTAGGTCTCGGAATATTTCCGAAGACATCCTATTTCGGTCAGCCATTGAGTTATTTGAAGGTAATGCTGCTATTTGGTATAGGAGTGTTAGAGATAAAATTAATAGTTGGGATGAGTTGGTAGCCCTACTCAAATCTGCTTTTTTACACCCAGATTATAATGATAATCTCTTCGAAGAAATTAAAAGTAGAAAGCAAAAAAGGAATGAATCCATAACCATTTATTCAGCAGTGATGGAAAACCTTTTTAAACGTTTGGAAACTTATCCTAGTGAAGCCCAAAAAGTGAAAATAATCAGGAAAAATATTTTAGTGGATTACATTCCACTGATAGCCCTTCAAGATTTTGCTACAGTAGAAATGTTAGTAGCAACTATAAAACGTTTAGAGCAGAATGTCCTGCCCTTGTTGCAGACTACTAAAGGTCTTGCAGGTATTTCGATTGATGATTCAGAAAAGCCCAAAGAACAAGTTCATGTGGTGAATAATCAAACCAAGCAAGATAGAAGTGGAGTAGGTAACAGACAGGACAGAGAAAATTCTTCTAGGAGACCCAATCCCAAATTTAAGTATGAAAATAATAGACCCATTCCACCAGAGAATACTGAAATAAGAAATCAGTCTTTTTCTTCCCCACCTCCAAAGATGCAATCTTTTTCGTCCCCACCTCCATTAATGCAGTCAATCCCTTATCAAGCTCCCAGAAATCCGAAAAATATTATTTGTTTCAATTGTAATAGACCAGGTCATATTTCCCGTGACTGTAGAAGTAAGTCAGTATCTTGTTGGCGTTGTGGTCACAAAGGTGTGATCATATCTTGTCCTAAGTGTAGTATTTCGAATAGGTCTAAGTCCAATAGACCTTACAGGTCATCAGTGAACCCAATTTTTGAAAAAAAAGATTTTGATAGTCGTCCCCATGTTAATTGTTTAGAAATTGATGTAGATAGAATAGACCCTTGGTTCGATAATTTGAGATCAAAGATAATCCGATCCCCCCTTGATTTTCCACAGTGGAAGGTGGAGAATGATTTTGTTTATAAGTTTGCCCCTACCAGAAATTCTTTTAAGACTAATGATGTAGAATGGAAAATTGTTGTGCCCAAACCACAAAGGTCTGAAGTTATGAAGTCTTGTCATGAGCCACCTACGTGTGCTCACTTTGGATTTTCCAAAACTTTGTCCCGTATTCAGGAAAGATATTATTGGCCCCAGATGCGTGTTGATGTGCTTAAGTTTGTCAGGTCATGTAAAGTTTGTGGTGCTCAGAAGACACCAAATTATGCTCCATTAGGTAAAATGGGTAAGCAGAGAGAGGCCAAGTTTCCTTGGCAAATAGTTGCAATAGATCTGATAGGTCCCTTTGTTCGTTCAAAGAAAGGTTATACGTGGTTATTAGTAGTTGCTGATTGGTTTAGTAAATATACTTTAGTCCAACCTTTGAGAAAGGCCACGGCTAAGAATATTGTTGAGTTTTTGGAAAATGATGTTTTCCTAATGTTTGGTGTTCCTCAATATGTGATTTGTGATAATGCCTCAAATCTGAACAATCCTCTCTTAATTGAGCTCTGTAATAGGTATAAACGTTCAGAAAGTATGGTTTAGCCCAGTATATGCACCTCAGTGTAATTTTGTGGAGAGGAACAATAGAACCATTGGTACAGCAATACGTACGTATATTAAAGACCACGTAGATTGGGATAAGGATTTAGCAAAGATCAGACAAGCTATTAACACTGCAAAGCATGAAGTGACTGGATATACTCCAGCTTTCCTGAATTATGGCCGTCATGTTCCTTTAAGTGGAAACTATTATGGTGTTGATCATAAGGATCAACAGAATCAAGATATCGAGATAATTCCAGGTGACCGTAACATGTATGCTTCAGAAGTCAAAGGTTTAGATAAAGTTTTTGAAAAGGTTAAGGCTAATCTTCGAAAAGGATATGAACGTAACGCTAGAAGTTACAACTTACGTAGAAGAGAAGTCCAATTTCAAGTGGGTGATAGAGTTTGGAAAAGAAATAAGGTTTTGTCTTGTGCTGTCAACAAGTTTATGTCCAAACTAGCACCGAAGTATATTGAAGCAACTATCAAGGAAAAATTGTCACCACTGGTTTGACAGATGAGGACAATATGTCATCTTTAAGTAATTAGTTCATCCTATCCCATGTCTGTATTTTCGAGTTTATATGTTGATTTGATTTCATCCCTTCGGAATATTGTTTCACTTTTGATAATTTTAATTCAGGTAACCCATTTGGGAGACACATGTGAGAATCACATTTTGTCATATGTAGGTATATAGATTTTGGGTCTATATCCTAATTTTTTTTGTGGAACCGTTGCCGAATTCCCTGTCTCGCTAGGCGTATAGTGGAGATAGTAACGCCTACTTATTAAGTGTAGATCAATTTATTTTGGATTTGTGTATAGCACTTGGTTTAGGCAACGAGGTGTCATGGCTATGCCTGCCCGACAAATCACTTGTGTTACTGCTGTGAATGTCAGCGAGGTTCACTGCAGGGCATAAGGTTAGCTTCCCCCAAGGCATAGAAACTCATGTCACCTACAGTTCAAGTAGAGTCAACAATTTCAGTCTACTCGACTTTAAAGAGTCTGGCGATCGATGGCACGCTAGCCCATTCTTTGTAACTTACTTTGTTTTTGTTGTTTAATCCCACGCTAGCCATCATCTAAAAGATATTATTAAGAAGTTTCGACTCAGTTAAGAGGTCATCTTCTGATTTGGTTTTTGTTGTTTTGCCTTTATCAAAAACTGGATAAGAATTATCCGAGTTTTTTCTTTTAAGAAGGGGCATTGTAGCGTTTTTTTATTTAAGTGTATAGAAAAGATTTCTGTGTTACGTCCCTGTTGTTTTTACCAAAGAAAACAATCGAAATAATATTTCAAGTTTTTTTGACGAGATTTTTAAATGCGTATATTTCTACTGATTCAAAAGTAAATATAGATGTTTTTTTGTCTGTGTTTAGATTCAAATATCGAACCTTTTGTTATAAGCCAGGTAAAACTCAAGTTTAAAATACGCACGTATTTTGTTAATTTGTATTATGTAAATTTATGATGCCCCCTGATAAAAAAAAGGTTTTATTTGTTTTCTTCGTTAAAAACGCAATAAATATGAATTCCCCTAATATTATAGTTGTTTTTCGTTATTAGACGAGGGTCAAAAAAAAGATATTTGTTTGTTTAGGCAATAAAGGAACATTTAAAATTTGTTTTTTTGTCGATACGAGCGAGGGGATATTGTTTTGGTTCTTGAGTTTGTGGGGACAGGTTAGCTGCAAGACGGAAGGGAAATTTTTGGCTAGTTTCTTGTAAAATGTAACGAAGCAGAGGAGTTGAAGAACAGATTTGAAACGGTGTAGATGTTATACAATGTAGAGTCCAAGAAAAGATTTGAAACTGGGCAGACGGCTGACAATGTAGAAAGTCGGTAAAGAGACCGGCTAAAAAGTGTTGAAAATAGTAGACTATATTCTATGTAATATGTCAAATTTGAAAGGAGTAATCACTATTTTCATTTTTCTAAGTACCTAAGGGATTTGTGTTGCCTGCAAAAATTTTCGAAAGATAATCTCACATGTTGCCGTTGTGTCCAGTTTATGTATTCCTGTTTTTTAAGAAGCCCTTTCCAAAGTCTTGTGTTCCAAATTTTTAACCTCAAGTTTGTAATATTTGTCCTAAGAAGCCGTCCCAGAGTATGTCTCACAGTATGGAAATAGATTTGATCGTGTGGCAGAGAAGGTAACCCCAAAAATCTTAGTGTGTTTAGTGAAACCAAGGTAACCCTTTTTTGTTTTAAACTTTTGAAGGAAAATAAACATTAAAATAATAATTGCTTTCATACAATTTAAAAGTTTTAATAATTAATATTGTAAATCTTAGAGTGTGGTTATGCTTTCAATTTGATTTGTTCTCCGTTGTAAGTAAGATTAAGATTTTATGTTGACAGCTAGCAGCTAACTTTATTTTTTTTTTGACAATAATTTGCTTTGGTTTTTTAAAGAAGATTAACCTCTCTATGAATGTTTTCATTTTAAAGATATTTCTTTATTTGTAATAAATTATTTCTGACACAGTTTCATTAACAGTACAACAGTTAATATTTCAGTAAAATTTGTAAATATTTATAGCAATCTCCTTTGTAGACAAATAAGCACGTAAGTTTTTGCTAATTTTTGTATTATGTTTGTATAATATGTTCTTGTAAAATCTGTATTTTTGATAACTGTTTGGTGAGACAAAAATAAATGTTTAATTTGTTTCTCTGATCTATTTTGAGTTTTATTTGAAAAAGATATTTTTTTTTCTATATTTTTGATGTTATACAATTATTTCCCTAGTTACAACTAGTGGTTGTAATAGGTATAATTGGGCACCTCAAGTGGCGCCCTATATTAAATTTCTTGAGGTGTTTCCGTTAATTTTCATTCTGTTTGTCCCAAGAGATTTGTATAAGTACCCCTTTATTTTTTTTTGTAATTGCCCAATCCAACCCCCAATATCTTCAACTTATCCACGACCCAGCTCTCCAACAACCAACTGAGTGTCCGTATGCACTTGTTTCGATTATTTTGTTTGCCCAATCTTGTCCCCCATATTCTTACCCTGTGGTAAGCAAAATAGTCGTTACAAAATAACCAATATCATATATATCTACATAGTTTCAAACATGCTTTTAGAATATAAATTTTACCTAGAAATTCAATAAAGTATATGTAACGCACGTTATGTCAAAACACGATTTAGTTAGTACAATTAAAGCGTTAACGAACAACGTGACGTTTCTGAGTTCAGCAGCTTTTATAATAATCAGTAATTTTCTATACAAAGTAAATACTAAAATTTCATTTAGCGGTTTTGGTAGAAAACATAAATTTGTCTGTATCATAAGTTCAAGCTAAATTAATGGTCTCGTTTTACTTTGTGATGCAGTTTTGATTAATTAATTATAAAGATTTTTGGTGTTAATGAGTCTCTTCTATATATAACAACTATATCAAAAACACAAAACATCAAAATTGTCGTATAAAATATAATAAGAGAGAAAATTTTTGCCGGCAATATTTCGACTAGTATGAAAGTTTATTGCCTGGCAATTTTTGCTAATTACATTTTGACAATTAAATCACGAGATGTCAGTCGAATGATTTTGTCAAAACTTCATTAGCGAAAATTGCCAAAAAGGCAACAAACTTGAATAAAACCAAAAGAAAATCTTTTCCGGTAAATAATTTTCTCTCGAATGATATTCGACAAGACTATTTCACGAGACACTTAAAGAACTATATCAACGAAACATAACCTTTATTTATTTGTTAACAATATTAAATGTACAATTATTACAAGCTGGGCAAAGCAAACCTGGGTCTCAAACAACCATATTACGCGCAACCAAATTGACCATTACATTGTAGATGCCCGTCATGGGAACAATATTATAGACGTAAGAAGCCTGAGAGTAATAGACGGAGACACAGATCATTACTTAGTCAGAGCAAAAGTCAAATCCAGAATATCTAGCCACTAATACAATGAAACAACAATAAACCTGTACAAATTTACCATAACTTTGTACATTGTAAAAATATAATATTTTCATTTAAAAACTCCCCTTATGTCTAAACTTGGACTAGTCCTAAAAACCAGTCCATTCTCGGCCCTGAACTATTAACAAGACCAACAAGTTCCTTAAAATCATATAGTCGCCAAGCAACCGTCGTAAGAAAACGTCTGACAAGCAAGAGCTTGTGACTTCAAATTCATTTCTTCATTTATTCATTATTTCCTTCTTTTACCATTATCTAGTTTTTGTGGCCAGTATTGTTAGCAGTGAGTGCATGGTAAAAAGAGTTAGATGCTTATTGTAAGTATATTGTGCCTTATTGTAAGTAGCAAACTTACAATATTTTACTCAACGTAGTATTTACTCTCAACTTTTCAATTGTTTCAAGTCGCGGTGTTGCCATAACGTGCCGCGAGTACGTATAAACTATTTCTGATCCAACAACGATTTTAATTTACATGTTCTCTATGTTATAAACATTTACTTTTATCCGTAAACAATAAACTTATTTCCTACATTTATTAAATGCTATTTTCTACAGTGATGTAGGCTATTTTTCTTTTAGTATTAAAGATACATTTTAAATCTTTACCTATTTAATATTTACACCTATCCCTTGTCAAGGGAACAAACTTTCAGGTGCTGTATTCTCCAGCTGGTCCTTCGAAGCTGAGTATCTCAGAAGATTTGTGCGATAAGAAAAATCTTTTTCTGAACCAGCAAAGTTCGCTAAGGCGAACTCCTTATTCGTACAAAACCCACAATGGAACATGGACGAAATACACAATGCAGGGAAACAACAAAACTATAAAGAACAACTTGAACAAACCTTGAACTCTAAAAGAGAATACAATGATATAGGACAGTTATGGGAAGCAACTGCCGAGATAATAACCAAGACAGCGGACAAGATCTTTGGAAGGAGTAGGCAGAAGAGGGCAAAATCATGGTATGACGAGGAATGTCGGAAGTTGCTGGAAAAAAGATAAACAGTAAGGAAGACTTGGATACAACTGCAAACAGGCCAAAGTAAAACTGAGAACTTCTGAAATATGTGGGAGACGCACTACATCGCCAAATCCACCAGCTAATAACCTACATATGGTTAGAAGGAAAAATACCAGAACGATGGAAGGAAAACATAATAGTGCCCATCCACAAAAAAGGGGACAAAACAAAATGCGCGAATTATAGAGGAATCTCACTTCTAAACACGGCATATAAAACCCTCCCAAACATCATTCTAGACTATTCTTATGCCGAAAATTTCCTAGGCGAATATCAAGCCAAGCTTAGGGCAAACAGATCAACAATAGATAAACTATTGACGCTAAGACAAGCGTGTTAAGCATATTAACAAATTTATTCTTGTTGCTAGGTTACACAGACTTTGCCCATTATCATTCGTGTTTTCGTCTATTGTATGCTTTCCTGCAATTTGTTGTAAAAAGTCCTCTTTTCCAATCTGGGCATTGAAGTCTCCTAGTACAAATATGACATCTTATTTGGTATTTTTTCTATCTTCTCTTCGACCCTATCACAAAAGTTTCTTTTTCGTCTGCATTGCTTGTTTCCGTGGGGGCATATGAGTTTAAGACTGATATATTAAATAGTTTGTTATTGACTCTAACATAGGCCATTCTTTTGCATATTGGCTTGAAATTTATAACTTTTCGGCTGAATTATTTGTAATTCTAAAAGCACTATCGTTAATGCAAAACAAAAACAAAGAAAAATTTATAATAATTACAGATTCTCTAAGTTCATTATCCTCACTGAGTCAATTGAATTGTGACAACTTCTTATTAAAAAATAACTTAAAAATATTTTAAATAAGAACATCCAAGTTCACTTTTTATGGGTACCTTCATGTCGGAATTTAACGTAACGAAGTTGTAGATAAACTGAGACTAAACTGTAGACTCAAATATAATATACCCAACTCCCTAAGAGATACAAAAATATTTTCTTATCTTAAAGACTGTCAACTACTTTAAAAGATCTAAAACATACATTGTAATATACATACATATTATTTTTATTGTAAACTAATGCATATACACAAATTGTATCAACTGTCACATTAATCTAAATAAGCTAATGACCCTGTGTGGTTGATGCGTTATTAAAATAAAAAATAATAAAAAATTGTATAATGCAAGTCAAGATATAGTACCCTTATGGCCTTGACTTTAATCTTTCTACAACTTTAATTCACTAAAATGTCATTCTAGTTGTCAAGAGTTTCTGAACCTACTTTAAAAACACTCTGTCTTGACTCGCACGATACCTGTCAGCTGTCAGCTTAGAACTTAAATATTGAAATTTTAATATTCTTAGTATTCTTTTGTAACGCTACAATCAACTAATTAAACGTGACACCAAGTTACCCCCTCCCCCCCCCACCAAGTATTTGTCCACGTACTATATTATTCCAAAGCGACCTCACTAAATTATAAATATTTTTAGTAGCCGTTCCACTCTATACAAGCAAATACGAATTTTTATTCCCGCTCTTCAATCTTATCACTACAAACATTCTTAATGAATTTATAGTCAGTAGTAATATCCCTAGGACATTGATAACAGACGAGATAGTTTCATGACAAATCGAAATTTCATGATAATTAAAAATTAAATTAATTAATATAATTAATTAATAAGTCATGTCTGCCAGAAAATATGATTCGACTATGGCATCTTATGTTTTCGTTTCCATGGAAAATATTAGAAAAACTGCAGAAGTTACAACTTTAAAAACACACTTTAGAGTGGGTTAATGACATTTTTACAGAGTGAAGTTTAAAATGAAAAAGAATTGATTTAGCAACGGAAGCTTTTCGTTTACTGGCTGAAAATGAATATAAATTCAATAGTCTTATTACCAAGATAAATGTAAAATTACAAAGAACTGATCAGTCCTTAGCGTCCTCTGATGGGTTAATAAATTATGAAATTTACAGGTGTATATTTTTATTATAAGTAATTTTTTGTACTTGAAATAAATTTAGTTTTTTACAAAACTAATATGCATCATTTAAAATGTTTACAAAAAAAAAACAAAACAAAAAAAAAACAAAACAACAATTTAACTTCAAAGGTAAATGAACCTCAACGCAACACGATATAAAAATTAAAAAATGATATGGAATGATCCAATTATCCAATCCAAAAATTAGAATTTGTGAAACTTCAAATCAAATAATACGATAGCGCAATTTCAAGTTACATTACGGAAGACTGCCGACCGAGAGCGAACTATACCGATTCTCCCGATCGTATATTATATTTCCAAGTTCCAGTACTTGGCCTCGTTGGCAACACTGTCGCTGTTCAGATAATTAAATTTCGAGAAAATTAAAATTTTAAAATATGATGCACGTGCTGCCATCTATTCAAGAAATTGTTAAACGTTAGTTTATTTGAACACCACTCATTTTAACTGCGGCGTGAACATACCCCCTTAATAAACTTCAAGGATTTGTTCGGGTTTTTTTGCGTAAGTGTAAATGTAAACTATGCATAAGTACGATAGAAGCGCACTCTAGCGCGCCGCGCCGCGGCGGCTGAAAAATCGAGTGTACGCGCATATTTAACAATTAAAAAACAACGGTCTAAATTAAAATAAGCCCCGATTACTCTTCACAATCTTGAAGTTGAATGTTTAAACTTTGATTTAGAGACTTAGTAACCTCAAAAATAATAATTTACATATGTGTTTTCAAGCCTCAAAAGAGCGTATTTTCGCGTTTTTCAGACTTTAAATCGCTTATAACTCGAAAATTATCAACTTCAGAGAAAAATGACAAGAGACCTTTTTTGTTTAAAATGGCCCAAAAAACCTAAAAAACGTTTTCCAGATTAAAAAAAATTATTTTTGGACTTTGTTTAAAAAAATTGTTTAAACAATTTCTGTCCAAAAATTTCGCCCGGCACCCTTCAGATTTGTTTAAAGGGGACATTTTTGAACCGGAATCCGCGAAGAAACCGAATCAGAAACATTTTCCCAACAGGAGCGGCCTCACAGCCTGGACTAAGTAGTATCTACTGCCTTTCTTTACTAGAAATGCATTAAATTTGATGTTTTCTCTTCTTGGTTAATATTTTCTGACATTGTCGTTGAACGGTTAAGCAGCCTGTATCATCTACGTTGAATATGAGTGTATTTGGTCAATTTATATTCTTTACGTATTCTTTGTAAAAGTTCATAGAATTCGTGCTTTGCTAAATCCTGCATTGATATTTTCTCTGGTTGCCGTAACAATATTTCTTTATATCTGGAAATGAAGCCATAATACCACTTCTTGCTTGCTATACATTTATCTGCGTTGAATGTTTCAAATTGTTTCTTGTTGCTAATCCAAATGTCAGTTTACGGACGTCTCGGATGCCCATCCAGAATATTCGCTGTTCAAAAATCAAAATATGTTTAGCCAATTCTGCCAATTCTTCATTAAATACAGTAAACCTGCCCATTTTTTTATTTGCATTATTGGCCAGTTTGTTGAGATGTCTTTTTAGAGTAGCTTTAGGTACTTTAAAGAAACTGGCACATTCATTAGATCCATAAGAACTATTAGTAAAAGCATAAATAGCACTGCTTGAATCTTCTGTGTCCCACTTAAGGTATTTACCACGTAATGACATTCTGAAATAAAAAATTCATCTATCAAGAACTAAATGGGACTGGTTTAATTCAAATTTCAATCACGACTGGTACTACCAATTTGCAGGTTACGCCACGAAAATAATTCCTAAACTATGGCCTCTTTAATGAATCTTGAGAAATAAAGATATTATAAATGTTGTGATTACTTACTTGAACTGTCAGTAGTAGTATCTTTGTATCGGCAGGTACGAGAACACTAATATTTTCTTAACGGTTGTTTACAGCTGTACACGTGTTTAAACTCTAACAGGTTTCAGGATGTAGTTCTAGTTGGTATTAAAGGATAGCACCACTTGTTGTCGGTTTGCTCAAATCTGCAAAGGACCAATTTAGGAGACAGTCCAATTGGAAGGTGACAGTGTCCTATTGGAAGGCATACGATAATCTAGATTTTAATTTTTAATCATCATAATTATTAACAATGCATTTTAAATTGCATGAAAGCTGAAATTTTTTTGTTGCTCCTGAAAAGTAAAGCAAATTGCAAAGTGAGAGTTCTGCAAATAACGGTCTCAAATACAAAAATTATAATTATTCTTCTATCAGAATATGCAGGCGTAATATTACAAGTTTTAAACATAAAACAAGTTTTAATAACTTTAAAACTTATTTAATCTCAAGCGAAAATTTTCTAGTAAAGCGGAGTATATTTTTAATAAAACACTCCTCCAAACTTATAACAACCAAGTGAAAAAACGATAATATAGAAATAGAAATAAACAAGAAATAGTAAATAGAACATAAAATATCTTAGATGCAAATATCTGTATTGAACTTTTCTATAAAAAAATATCTATCGGATAAGTAAATTCTTTTGTGGAAAATATTGAACAGCATCTTAAATGAGGCAATTTCTATTCCTCGCTTTATTTTCGTTACATGCTGAAATGTTGCTATGATGTTTTGTTTGTGTTTGAGCAATGTGTATTTTAAAACAACATATATAAGTATAGGGTTTTTATCGCGGTTCTCAAAGAATTCGTTTGTAAGTACTTTTTTAAATTATCTTTATTATAACTATCATGAAACACACATATATATCTAATATAGAAAATATAAATTTAGAACAACCTATCTTAATTTTAAAATTCTTACAATAATTAAATTATATTAACAAAATTTGGTACCTTTCTATCACTGAATGCCTAAATGAAACTGTTTTCCAAAATAAAAGATTTTAATCACCATTCAATATCTTCGTTTTTAGCCTCGATTATCCTTGTTTTTGTGAAATTACTTTTTCCAAATACACCACAATGTTTTAATTATCAGCTTCTACCAATTTAAATTATTTTTCTTCTTAATAGCATTTATAAATGAGTAAAATATTCTTCTTTATTTATTATTTCTTCTTTGCTTCTTACTTATAATCTTATTTTTTCTTCTTAATAATCTCCAATCACCATATAGATATTATAATTTTAATATACTTTCAAATATACTTTCAAATTCTATAAAACTTTGAATCACTGATTACTGTAACAGTACTGTATAATTAATAATTTATTACTGACCACTGTATACTATCTACTTGTACTATTTACTGATCAACTGACTGAATGATTGACTGCTTAATGTCTTACTGTAACTATTAACTGTCCCAATTTACTCTCATACTGTCTAACTTAATACTGTCAACTGTCCTCTACCTTCCAAATTATATCGTATTTATATCATTTCATCGTTGCCGAATTTTCTTGAAAGCAATCGTATTCGAATTTGTTCTATTTCCTAGATATCTGAATGTTCTCGAATACTCTACCTCGCAAATAGGGTTGACTTTCTTATATTGACGTTTTCTAGAGAATTCTTTACCCTTCTATCGAGAATTTTATGGACATTTAGGCTTTGCAGATCAAAATGTTATCTTATATGTAAATTAAACACCTTAAATTAATACATAACACTATTTTACATCCGTAATTATTATTCAACTGTCACTTTCTGTTGAAATTCACCCTTAAGTCATAATAACACAGACTCAATTCAGTGTATATTTGGTTGCCTTGGCTGCCATGTATATACAAACAACAAAGTCTATTAGGGCTGCAGTCAGAAGTTTGGCCGGTATGATACAGTAACACTCTTTTGACTTTTGGTCTAGCTTTCGGAATTGTTTAATTCCTTTTTCAAGACACTGTAATTAGAAGAATGTATATCACTATATCACAATTACAATATATCACAAAATGTCAGTGCAAGTTACTAGTCATTGAGATTATTTATATAAAGCTATGACACTCAACATTAATAACACACATATAAAATATAACATAAAATAATGGACAATACATTTTAAAATTTAGTTAAAGATAGTAAAACTTCATTTGTGACATATTTTAATAATGTGTTTTAACTAATCCATAGAGAACAGGAAGAAAAAAAAAACAAAAATAGTATGGTTAATATGTAATTAGATCACCAGGGACCGTTGGGCCGCTGGGCCTTTTCATGCCATTTACGGGGAAAATTAGCCATTTCACTACCACACGCTGGCCAGTGTAGGCCAGTGGTGGTAAGGATTGGAAAATGGGTAGAAAGATAGGTTAGGGACCTGGCCTCACCTAAGGCTTGGACATAGGAGAAAGTCAGTAGCTAGCGTACGGCAGGGACGCCACTCTCTGTAGCAGCCTGTCCTCTACCTGGACCGTAGAGAAGTGCTACCCGCTACCTTATTGGTGTCGATGTTGTCAATCAAATGGCAAAGAAGTACACGGTAAAAGTTCAAGACGGTGGCCGTTGCAATTTTTTTTATAATATATTGGATTTGACTGCAATCAATGCCTGGTCTCTTTACAAAGCTGTTACGAAGAAGAAAATTTCACGAAGAACTAACTATGGGCCTAACGAACAAAGCTTCATCGGCAAAGCAAGAAAACGTATTGAGTGCATCTAAAAAAAAAGCGGAAGAGAGAAAGTAAAAAGTGCAAAACATCATCTTGTTATAACAAAACCAGTGATTTGTGTGACAACTGTAAAAAAAGAATTTGTGGCAAGTGTCCAAGAACAGAAACAATTGTAAATCAATGCTTACAGTGCATGTACATAATAGTTTTTTATATAACAAAAATGATTTTATTATGAATCTGTTATGTATTTTTTGAATAAATGTGTTTCTCAATAAATTTTAAGTTAACTGGAACACCCCGAAAGCAAGAAATAGTCAAATTGTCCACAAACGTCCTTGCAGGTAGGTCGCTTTAGTAATGTTGTGGGTATTATTTAAGACTCCATATAGATCACATGCAGTTATGCGCATATTTCGGCGCAATATCGTATATTAATCTTGTCGAGGAGTAGTTACCTGTTGATAACATCCAAGTATTTCAGCGCCTTCACCAAATTTTTAATATGAACGCCACAATCGCTCCGAGATACGTCAAAATAACGTGTAACATCAGCTTGTAAAGGACCACCTCAATCAAATTCAGAGCGCTAACCGTTTGAACATGTGTTAAATGCCACGACTATTGTTGCATTTATTAATCTTGTTTTAGTAAAATTTTAAAGAAAAATACAGACTAACTCTAAAATAAAACATAACTTGATTTGTAGAAGTTTTTAAATTGAATGGTCCCTATAAGCAATAAGCTTAATAATAATGGTTAGACATAATTGATGTGTGTAGTTATAGGTTATGGTCATCTTTTTGAGAGTTTACCGCTCACTTACTTAGGGGGAAGTTAGCAATAAAACGTTAAGTCTTGCCAATCAAATACTTTCCAATTCGACTTTTGTGTGATATAAATTAATTTGTTTTAATAATAAAATTACACCTGTGGAAACTTCACTTTTTTTATATATACGAAGGCTACAATTATTTTAAATAAAAATACATAACAATATAACTATATTAAAAAAGGTGAAAATATTAAAAGACAAGTACATATAAACGAACCGTCGCGTCGGTTTGATTTAATAAATTAATTTGTAAACAAAGAATCAGCAAGCTGGGCTACAAACTTACCAGAAAAGCCATGGCTATCAATGGCTCAATACGCGCTTACAAACAGTGGACAAGAGTCCTGTTCGCCCAAAGGAAGAATACGCCTGAAGAAATTCAAGAAATAATAACGGTGAGATATTTGCAAAATTATTTGTTTAAAAAGTTTTAGTCTTTTCTTAACTATTTTGATTATGATCACCAATTTACTTTTAGTATTTTACGGGATATCTTTATAATACCTTATATGATGTTTATTTTGCACATTAATTATTCATCATCATCATCACGTAGCGCTACACCCCGCGTGGGTCTTGGCTGACTGTACAACTTTTTTCCAATTTGTTCGGTCTTCCATCAACCTAGGGTCAAATGGAATATTCATTTTCCGAAGATCTGCTTGGATGTTATCCCTCCATCGCATTCTGGGACGTCAAAGTGGTCTTTTGCCTGTGGGAATCTCCTCATATACCAGTTTTACAAGTCTCTCGTTATGTAGTCTGTGCACGTGGCCTGCCCATCTTAGTCGCCGTGATTTATTTCTTGGACAATATCGGCATCATTGTAGAGTGCTTTTAATTCTATATTGGTTCTGATCTTGTACTGGTTTGTGGTGATGTTATGGTGAGGTCCGAAAATTTTCCTAGTATTTTTTTCGTTCAAAATGTTTGAGCTTTTCTTCGTTTACTTTGGTCATGGTTCACGTTTCGCATCCGTATGTTATTACAGGTCTAACGATAATAATAATATACGTTTATTCAAATCAATATGTATTACATTAATTTACAATTTCAATTTCAGTTTACTTACAGTAACATAAACGTAAAAAAAAGTCTTAAAGCATTAACACGCTCGTTGACTTATTCTGTCTAATATTAACAGATTTAATGTTTTTTTTTACAAATTATTATTTCATTTTTACAGTTTCTAATCTAATCTAATTTGTTTCGTTTTTTTTATCTAGTATAATTTAAATTTATTAAATTGTTACACAAATCCCTTTTTTCTTTTACCCAAGCATTAACTGATTTTTTATACAAATAAAAATTTTTGATATTTTTAAAATTTATGGGCATTGTATATTGTATATTCTTGGAGCAAAATATTTAATTGATCGTTGCGTGATTGTTTTTGAAGTGTAAAGACATTCAATATTCAATTTTCTTCTTGTTTCATAATTTGACACTTTTACTTTAAGAGGTATTTTATCTTTATGAATATTTTTAAGTAGCTCTAAGCAGTACAATTGCCGAACATCAAGAACCTGAGTTTCATAAAAAAGTTGGTCTGAGGGATATGTTTTTCGTTTTCTAGATATTTGTGTACCAATTTTCTGAGTATTTTGAAGGGTCACCAGATGGCAATCAGCTACGCCACCCCATCCTAAAATCCTATATACAAGATGAGATTGTACTAAAGACAGGTAAAGCATTTTAAGCTGTTCAACATCCAAAAACTCTTTTAAATAGCGGAATTTTGGTAACAGTCCTCGTAGTTTTCTTATAATATTTTTTATTTGTAAGTCCCATTTAAGGTGCATGTCAATTAAAACTCCTAAATATTTTATGTATTCTGCTTTAAATATTTGTTGTTTTTTATTTATTTTTAATGAGTTAAAAGTTGGCAGAGAATTTTTATATATTGCAAAAGGTATATATTTAGTTTTTATGTAATTTATTGTGAGTTTATTTATTTGCAACCATGTTTTTATAACCTTGAGGTCTTGTTCAACTTAGTTTTAAGATCTTTCCAATTTTCGACCTTATCAAAAATTGCGGTGTCATCAGCAAAGCTTATTGTTTCCATTAGTTTTTAGTTTAAGCATGTCATTAAGATAGAGTGTGAACAGTAAAAGGTCTAAAACGGTCCCTTGCGGTACGCCATAATTAATTACTTCAGGATCACTTTCGACACCATCAATTTCTACAAATTGTTTTCTGTCTGTTAAGTAACTTTTTAGTAATGTCAAAACGCGTCCTCTCAGACCATACTTCTCAAGTTTCTCTAACAAGATCCCGTGAGATATCGTGTCAAACGCCTTAGAGAGATCGACAAATATGCATAAACTACGTTTATTAGACTCAAAAGCTTCTGATATTTGTGATTTTAGTTTACAAATAGCATCTTGTGTAGATTTTCTTTCTCTAAAACCGGATTGACAATCCGATATTATACTAAACCTATCCAAAAAACTCACTAATCTATTTTTTTAAAATTTTTTAAATATTTTGGAAAAAACAGACAACAAAGATACTGGTCTGTAATTAATCAGGTCTTCTTTATTCCCTTTTTTAAACAGAGGTTTGATTTTGCCTATTTTTAGACGTTCTGGAAAACAACCATCCTGAAAACATGCATTAATGAGAAAAGTTAAAGGAGTAATAATTTATTCCTTAATTTGTTTGATTGTATTTGTTTTAAAGATTGTATTGCATTTACCACTTCTTTTTGGTCAACGAGATACAAGTACATGCTGCTATCTATCCTATCTATGTCCTCAATCTGTTCATTACAAATGGGTATTTTTTGTGTATACCTTTGTCGCAATGTACTGTAATGTGTATTAAATTCATTTGCAATTTCTTTACTGTCAATTATTTTTTCTCCTGTTTTGGTTTTAATCGATTCAATTTTTGTATTTCCTTTTATTTTTCCACAAAACAAATTAATTACATTCCAAAGTGATGAAGAAGAGGTCTTATTTTTTTCAATTCGTTGTTTTGTATAATTTCTTTTTGCAGTTTTAACTGTGTATAATTTATTTTTATAGTCTGTATATCGTTGTTTTTTTAAGTTTTCTGAGGGATCTTGGATTAGCTGATCATACAATCTGTGTTTTTTCTGTACAGACTTTAAAAGTCCCCTTGTCATCCAATCTTTTTTAAAAGTGGTTTTTAGATCATTTCCTTTTAAAATAATTGTATTTTTGTTTATTAAATTTAAAATTTTGTCAACGAAAAGTTTTACCGCTTCATTTTTATTTGTTTTATTGTAAATATCCAACCACTTTTCCTGCTTCAAATTGTTTTTTAAATTTTTGTAGTTGATGTACTTCTTTATTATTATTTTGTTTTCTTTGGTTTTGGTTAGATTAGGAATGGAAACTGCGATTGGATAATGATCTGAAATAGTATTATTTTCAAATATAAATAAAGTGATGAAACGATGGATTTATAGATTTTGATCTTTGAACTTCTTGTGGTATTATGCAAATAGACAGCGGTTTGCAGATTGGATTATGTCTTTTATTTCTTCAGTGGCATCGTTGTCAGCTGTGATTATGGCCTCCAGATACTGAAAACGTTGTACTCCTTCGAAATTGAAGGTATTGACCGTCAAATTTTGTCCTATTCTGTCTCTTCGTGTCGTTGTCTTGTAGCGTTTTTTTTATTTATTGTGTATATAAAATATCTTTATGGTACGTCCCTGTGGTTTCTACCAAGAAATCGATCAATAAAGTTAAATGTAGGTACGTTGTAAATATTTCAAGTTTTTTTGACTAGATTTTTAAATGCGTATTAACGCTGGAAATATGTTTTTATCTCTGTGTTGCAATGTTAGGTGAAACAACATGTTTTTTGTCGCTAAAGAAGTATTATGGTACATGAAGTTCCCCTAATATTCCGGTTAGAATAATCAATAATGCGTATATTTCTACCGATTCAAAAGTAAATATAGATGTTTTTTGTCTGTGTTTAGATTCAACTATCGAACCTTTTGTTACAGTCAGGTAGAACTCCAGTTTAAAATACGTGTTATTTTGTTAATTTGTATTATGTAAATTTATGATGTCCCCTGATAAAGAATATTTGTTTGTTTAGGCAATAAAGGAACATTTAAAAGTTGTTTTTTTTTGTCGATACGAGCGAGGGGATATTGTTTTGGTTCTTGAGTTTGTGGGGATAGGTTAGCTGCAAGACGGAAGGGAAATTTTTGGCGAGTTTCTTGTAAAATGTAACGACAAGGGAGTCGAGATTTAAGTTCCAAGCGGGCAGACATGTGATAAGGGGTCAAGATTTAAGTTCCAAGCGGGGCAGACATGTGGGAATGGAGTAAAAGATTTGAGAGGAAGTGATGAAGAACTTCTCGAAGAAAAAAGTCGTTTAATTGTGATGTTGTAAGCCGGCATTCATTCGCCAAAATGGTGGAATTTTCACTCTAAGTAATATGTCGTTTCTAAAAGAGTGACCAGTAACTACTGTTTTTATTTTGGCTGAAGATTTATGATGTTTGAGCAGTGAACAAGTTTAGTTCCTGTTTGTTTTTCGTTTTTTTGAGAAATCCAGTTCCTTCCCGAGATGCCCTTTTCACCTCATGTAGAATAATATTGGAGCAGTTTTGATTTGGATGTGCCAGCTTCAGCTTCCAATAAAGCTTTCCGTTGATGTGCAGTTAGATACCCCACAGAAATTAGCCAGTTGTTCAAAAGTTTAAGTTAACATGAACTGAGGTAACATTTGCGTTATTAATTTTTAAAGTAAAAATAGACATTTTCTTTTAAAAAGACAAAATTTGCTTTCTTTTATAAATTATTTTTTAAATTATTTACTAAGAACCGTTTCGAAGAGTTTTGTAACCTTTTGTAAACAGATATGTAAGTTTTTTTCATTTGTATTTGACAGCTAATTTTATTTAATATGCCTTTGTATAAGCTGTATTTTTGAAAACTGTTTGGTGAGACAAAAATAAATGTTTAATTTGTTTCTCTGATCTATTTTGAGTTTTATTTGAAAAAGATATTTTTTTTCTATATTTTTGATGTTATACAATTATTTCCCTAGTTACAACTAGTGGTTGTAATAGGTATAATTGGGCACCTCAAGTGGCGCCCTATATTAAATTTCTTGAGGTGTTTCCGTTAATTTTCATTCTGTTTGTCCCAAGAGATTTGTATAAGTACCCTTTTATTTCTTTTTTTTGTAGTTGCCCAATCAAACCCCAATATCTTCAACTCATCCACGACCCAGCTCTCCAACAACCAACTGAGTGTCCGTATGCACTTGTTTCGATTATTTTGTTTGCCCAATCTTGTCCCCCATATTCTTACCCTGTGGTAAGCAAAATAGTTGTTACAATTTTAGCGCCCAACGTGTGTGGCTTGTCTTAGATTTGCGCCAATTGTACCTGTTGTTACAATTTTGGCGCCCCCAACGTGTGGCATTCTTTTAGTTTTGCTCCAAATTGTACTGTTGTTACAATTTTGGCTCCCAACGTGCGAGGCTTTTGAATATTCCTTAATTTTTAGATTTTTGACCATTTTCCTGAAGCCACATATCTTTTTCAGTTTCCCCAGTTCCCTGCCATTTATATGAAACTTTTTTCCTTTTGAATAGTGCCCCAAAGTGTCTCACAAACAGTAGTGTATTTGTATTACAATGTATGTATTTTGTACCAACATTATGTATTGTTGTTTTTTCAGGTAATGTACTTATAGTGACATATGTATTGTTCTTCATATATGTAATGGTAAATGAAAGCAAATATTTGAGTTAAATATTTAAATATGAGTTTTAATTGAGGTATTGATATTGAAAAGAATTTAAAAACAGTAGCAAATTATACAGTTACTGTTACATTTATTTTTTTATTGATTCGACAAATTTTACAGAATAATCGGTTTTTGTAATTTTTTATTTGTTGGGTCATTTTGAGTAAATGTGTGTATTCGTTTGAGTGACTTTTGAGCTATGTAGTTGAGAAGTAGTATTATGCAGTTTGTCTTCTAATTAACCGTCTCTGAAGGTGTATTTAAATGCCAAGGGTTAATTAATGTTGTTGTACGAGGGGTAGTCATTGTGAGTCGTAGAGAAGATTCGACAAGTTTAGTCTCAGTAGTAGACTGTTTATTGTGTATCCTTTCTTGTATCTGAATGACCACAGGTGTAATATTTGTGATCAGGAGATGCTGTTTTAGTTTTGACTAGGAGCAGTCTCATTTAGTTTTCGGAAAAAGAGTTGGTTTATTTTGGTATTATTTAGTGTAGCTCACTCAAAGGTCAAGTTTTCAATATTATTAGTATTTTGTCTTTCCCTGTATGTACGGTTTAATTTGTTTGTTAGTGTCCATGTTGTCCCATGTTGTTTGAAACCATTTTTTTAGTCCTTGTTAGTGGAAGTGTGAACTTTTAGGAGACAGGTTAAAGACCTCATTTTTGTTTACCAACTGATTACTAAGTCAAGAGCAGAAGTTGCAGCAAACTGATTGAGTTTTGGATTTCAGTACGCGGGAGTGCAAGTGAGACTTACTATCAGGTGATAAATGGAAACGGTTGTTTCTTAAGATTATCATATTTTCTACTAGTTGTTGAGGTTGATTTCAGTTATTTTGTGTGTTTGCTTTCAACCAATTTTTGAAAAATGAAGTCCACTCAGGTTAATCATTTGAAATCAGGAGAGTTATCTTATGAGCTTTTCATAAGAGGTAAAAATGTCCCAAATAAGACAGTTGATGATAAGAGAAAGATGTTAAGAGCTTTGTTGGCCAAGGAGGCCACTTTGTCTTCAAGTTTAGTCGATTTGGTTAATAATGTAGTAGATCCTAAAGAAGAGTTGAATGAGATCATGTTGATTATAAAAGATTTATATAGTTGTGCTCAATCAATAAATGTAGAATCAAATAAGGCTGATTTTGCTAGATTTGAGACAAGGTCTACACATTTAGATACCAGATTAGAAAATTTCCCTATGAATGATGTTTAGGAAGATGTATTAAAGTTTGTTGAAGAGTGTAAAGATGATTTGTTAGTGTTGAAGGGTAATGTATTAGAAAAAGAGGAAATGTTTGATGATTTAGTAAAACCATCCACTAGTAGCCCTGTTTCAGTCCCTGTAGTTCCCAGTTGTACAGCCCCAGCTCCAATAATACAGGTTTCAACTCCTGTAATTATTTCTGATCTACATATTAAGTTTAATGGTGAGAGTAAAGCCCTTCCCACATTTTTAGAAAAAATTAGAGATTCTGCTAGGTCTCGGAATATTTCCGAAGACATCCTATTTCGGTCAGCCATTGAGTTATTTGAAGGTAATGCTGCTATTTGGTATAGGAGTGTTAGAGATAAAATTAATAGTTGGGATGAGTTGGTAGCCCTACTTAAATCTGCTTTTTTACACCCAGATTATAATGATAATCTCTTTGATGAAATTAAAAATAGAAAGCAAAAAAGGAATGAATCCATAACCATTTATTCAGCAGTGATGGAAAACCTTTTTAAACGTTTGGAAACATATCCTAGAGAAGCCCAAAAAGTAAAAATAATGAGGAAAAATATTTTAGTGGACTACATTCCACTGATAGCCCTTCAAGATTTTGCTACAGTAGAAACGTTAGTAGCAACTATAAAACGTTTAGAGCAGAATGTCCTGCCCTTGTTGCAGACTCCTAAAGGTCTTGCAGGTATTGCAATTGATGATTCAGAAAAGCCCAAAGAACAAGTTCATGTGGTGAATAATCAAACCAAGCAAGATGGAAGTGGAGTAGGTAACAGACAGGACAGAGAAAATTCTGTATCTAGGAGACCCAATCCCAAATATAAGTATGAGAATAATAGACCCAGTCCTCCAGAGAATACTAAAATAAGAAATCAGTCTTTTTCGTCCCCACCCCCAATGATGCAATTTTTTTCGTCCCCACCTCCATTAATGCAGTCAGTCCCTTATCAAGCTCCAATAAATCCGAAAAAGATAATTTGTTTCAATTGTAATAGACCAGGTCATATTTCCCGTGACTGTAGAAGTAAGTCAGTATCTTGTTGGCGTTGTGGTTATAAAGGTGTGATCATATCTTCTTGTCCTAAGTGTTGTATTTCGAATAGGTCTAAGTCCAACAGACCTTACAGGTCATCAGTGAACCCAATTTTTGAAAAGAAAGATTTTGATAGTCGTCCCCATGTTAATTGTTTAGAAGTTAATGTAGATAGAATAGACCCTTGGTTTGATAATTTGAGATCAAAGATAATCCGATCCCCCCTTGATTTTCCACAGTGGAAGGTGGAGAATGATTTTGTTTATAAGTTTGCCCCTACCAGAAATTCTTTTAAGACTAATGATGTAGAGTGGAAAATTCTTGTGCCCAAACCACAAAGGTTTGAAATTATGAAGTCTTGTCATGAGCCACCTACGTGTGCTCACTTTGAATTTTCCAAAACTTTGTCCCGTATTCAGGAAAGATATTATTGGCCCCAGATGCGTGTTGATGTGCTTAAGTTTGTCAGGTCATGTAAAGTTTGTGGTGCTCAGAAGACACCAAATTATGCTCCATTAGGTAAAATGGGTAAGCAGAGAGAGGCCAAGTTTCCTTGGCAAATAGTTGCAATAGATCTGATAGGTCCCTTTGTTCGTTCAAAAAGAGGTTATACGTGGTTATTAGTAGTTGCTGATTGGTTTAGTAAATATACTTTAGTCCAACCTTTGAGAAAGGCCACGGCTAAGAATATTGTTGAGTTTTTGGAAAATGATGTTTTCCTAATGTTTGGTGTTCCTCAATATGTGATTTGTGATAATGCCTCAAATCTGAACAATCCTCTCTTAATTGAGCTCTGTAATAGGTATAACGTTCAGAAAGTATGGTTTAGCCCAGTATATGCACCTCAGTGTAATTTTGTGGAGAGGAACAACAGAACCATTGGTACAGCAATACGTACGTATGTTAAAGACCACGTAGATTGGGACAAGAATTTAGCAAAGATCAGACAAGCTATTAACACTGCAAAGCATGAAGTGACTGGATATACTCCAGCTTTCCTGAATTATGGCCGTCATGTCCCTTTAAGTGGAAACTATTATTCTGTTGATCATAAGGATCAACAGAATCAAGATATCGAGATAATTCCAGGTGACCGTAACATGTATGCTTCAGAAGTCAAAGGTATAGATAAAGTTTTTGAAAAGGTTAAGGCTAATCTTCGAAAAGGATATGAACGTAACGCTAGAAGTTACAACTTACGTAGACGAGAAGTCCAATTTCAAGTGGGTGATAGAGTTTGGAAAAGAAATAAGGTTTTGTCTTGTGCTGTCAACAAGTTTATGTCCAAACTAGCACCGAAGTATATTGAAGCAACTATCAAGGAAAAATTGTCACCAGTGGTTTATCGTTTGTCAGATTTAAATGGTTATGATCTTGGTAAGTGGCACATTAAAGATTTAAAGCCTTTTGTGTCAGATGAGGACAATATGTCATCTTTAAGTAATTAGTTCATCCTATCCCATGTCTGTATTTTCGAGTTTATATGTTGATTTGATTTCATCCCTTCGGAATATTGTTTCACTTTTGATAATTTTAATTCAGGTAACCCATTTGGGAGACACATGTGAGAATCACATTTTGTCATATGTAGGTATATAGATTTTGGGTCTATATCCTAATTTTTTTGTGTGGAACCGTTGCCGAATTCCCTGTCTCACTAGGCGTATAGAGGAGATAGTAACGCCTACATATTAAGTGTAGAGCAAATTTTTTTTTGGATTTGTGCGTAGCACTTGGTTTAGGCAACGAGGTGTCATGGCTATGCCTGCCCGACAAATCACTTGTGTTACTGCTGTGAATGTCAGCGAGGTTCACTGCAGGGCATAAGGTTAGCTTCCCCCAAGGCATAGAAACTCATGTCACCTATAGTTCATTTTAGAGTCAAACATTTCAGTCTACTCGACTTTAAAGAGTCTGGCGATCGATGGCACGCTAGCCCATTCTTTGTAACTAACTTTGTTTTTGTTGTTTAATACCATGCTAGCCATCATCTAAAAGATATTATTAAGAAGTTTCGACTCAGTTAAGAGGTCATCTTCTGATTTGGTTTTTGTTGTTTTGCCTTTATCAAAAACTGGATAAGAATTATCCGAGTTTTTTCTTTTAAGAAGGGGCATTGTAGCGTTTTTTTTATTTATTGTGTATATAAAATATCTTTATGGTACGTCCCTGTGGTTTCTACCAAGAAATCGATCAATAAAGTTAAATGTAGGTACGTTGTAAATATTTCAAGTTTTTTTGACGAGATTTTTAAATGCGTATTAACGCTGGAAATATGTTTTTATCTCTGTGTTGCAATGTTAGGTGAAACAACATGTTTTTTGTCGCTAAAGAAGTATTATGGTACATGAAGTTCCCCTAATATTCCGGTTAGAATAATCAATAATGCGTATATTTCTACCGATTCAAAAGTAAATATAGATGTTTTTTGTCTGTGTTTAGATTCAACTATCGAACCTTTTGTTACAGTCAGGTAGAACTCCAGTTTAAAATACGTGTTATTTTGTTAATTTGTATTATGTAAATTTATGATGTCCCCTGATAAAGAATATTTGTTTGTTTAGGCAATAAAGGAACATTTAAAAGTTGTTTTTTTTTGTCGATACGAGCGAGGGGATATTGTTTTGGTTCTTGAGTTTGTGGGGATAGGTTAGCTGCAAGACGGAAGGGAAATTTTTGGCGAGTTTCTTGTAAAATGTAACGACAAGGGAGTCGAGATTTAAGTTCCAAGCGGGGCAGACATGTGATAAGGGGTCAAGATTTAAGTTCCAAGCGGGGCAGACATGTGGGAATGGAGTAAAAGATTTGAGAGGAAGTGATGAAGAACTTCTCGAAGAAAAAAGTCGTTTAATTGTGATGTTGTAAGCCGGCATTCATTCGCCAAAATGGTGGAATTTTCACTCTAAGTAATATGTCGTTTCTAAAAGAGTGACCAGTAACTACTGTTTTTATTTTGGCTGAAGATTTATGATGTTTGAGCAGTGAACAAGTTTAGTTCCTGTTTGTTTTTCGTTTTTTTGAGAAATCCAGTTCCTTCCCGAGATGCCCTTTTCACCTCATGTAGAATAATATTGGAGCAGTTTTGATTTGGATGTGCCAGCTTCAGCTTCCAATAAAGCTTTCCGTTGATGTGCAGTTAGATACCCCACAGAAATTAGCCAGTTGTTCAAAAGTTTAAGTTAACATGAACTGAGGTAACATTTGCGTTATTAATTTTTAAAGTAAAAATAGACATTTTCTTTTAAAAAGACAAAATTTGCTTTCTTTTATAAATTATTTTTTAAATTATTTACTAAGAACCGTTTCGAAGAGTTTTGTAACCTTTTGTAAACAGATATGTAAGTTTTTTTCATTTGTATTTGACAGCTAATTTTATTTAATATGCCTTTGTATAAGCTGTATTTTTGAAAACTGTTTGGTGAGACAAAAATAAATGTTTAATTTGTTTCTCTGATCTATTTTGAGTTTTATTTGAAAAAGATATTTTTTTTCTATATTTTTGATGTTATACAATTATTTCCCTAGTTACAACTAGTGGTTGTAATAGGTATAATTGGGCACCTCAAGTGGCGCCCTATATTAAATTTCTTGAGGTGTTTCCGTTAATTTTCATTCTGTTTGTCCCAAGAGATTTGTATAAGTACCCTTTTATTTCTTTTTTTTGTAGTTGCCCAATCAAACCCCAATATCTTCAACTTATCCACGACCCAGCTCTCCAACAACCAACTGAGTGTCCGTATGCACTTGTTTCGATTATTTTGTTTGCCCAATCTTGTCCCCCATATTCTTACCCTGTGGTAAGCAAAATAGTCGTTACAGTCTTTATACACATATATTTCGTCTTCTCTTCATTAATCTTTAGCCCTACTTCACTTGTGTTCCTTCTACTTTATTGAAAATGTCTTTCGTGGATAGGATGGAGTCTCCAACGAGATCTATGTCATCTGCATATGTAAGTAACAGCTTGGGACCTTGAACCGATAGTAATTCTGTTTTTATTTCAGCCGACCTCATGGCTTTCTCTAATACAAGGTTAAAAAGTAGTGGAGATAGCGCATCACCCTGTTTAAGTCCACTGTTGATATCAAAGCTGTCAGACAGTTTATTATTTACACGTACTTTAGATATTCCACTCTCCATACAGACTTTAGTCATCTGAATGAGTTTCTTTGGTATTGAGAACTCCGCCATGGCATTCCATACTTGGCTTCTTTCTACGCTATCATATTTCTGTTGAAAGTCTATGAAAAGATTGTGTATGAGTCTGTTATACTCCCATTATTTTTCTAGAAGTTGTCTCAGCGTGAATAGTTGATCTATTGTTGATTTGTTTGCCCTAAACCCGGCTTGATATTCGCCTATGACAATTTTAGCATAAGGGTTAGTCTACTTGGTCTACTATTAGTCTACTACTTAGTAGACTAATAGTACAGTAGTACTATTAGTCTACTAAGAATGATGTTTGAGAGGATTTTTTATGCCGTGTTTAGAAGTGAGATTCCTCTATTCGCGCATTTTGTTTTGTCCCCTTTTTTGTGGATGGGCACTATTATGTTTTCCTCCCATCGTGCTGGTATTCTTTCTTCTAACTATATGTACGTTATTAGCTGGTGGATTTGGCGATGTAGAGCGTCTCCCCCATATTTCAGAAGTTGATGTTTGACGTAACGGGAAAAATTTTAAATTGGCACTTACAAATATATGAGGTACGTTTAATTTTTAAGGGGTGAAATACTTTCAATAAACTAATACTTCATTACAAAAATAGAATTTATATGGAAAACCCTATCATTCCATATTCCCTATTTTAGTTAAAGGTTTGTGATACTGAAGGCGAGGGAGTATATCAGATATTTATATATTTAAGAATCGTTACTCCACCTTGGTATTTCTTAAAAACTTGATAAATAATATTTTCACGATTCTTCTTCTTCTTACGGTGCCAATCTGTTCCGGATGTTGGCGATCAACATGGCTACCCTAACTTTGCTTGCTGCTATTCTGAATAATCCGGTTGTCGATGTATTAAACCACTTTCTCAGGTTTTGAAGTCAAATATTCTTCTTCTCCTCGGTCATCTCTTTCCAAATACCTTGCCCTGAAGAATGAGTTGCAACAAGCTGTATCTCTGTTCATTCCTCATAACATGGCCAAGATATTCCTATGTTATTTTCACTATATATATTGTGTAGCTCTGTCGAACTCCAGATTTTAATTTGAAGTTTTTCGAAACCAAACTATTAACAATTACGTTGGCAGTATTATTTGCATATAGTTGTTGTCATAAATAGATTAGCTGTTCTCACGTATGGCTTACCTTATGGCTTACTCTTATTTTATCATTCAATTAATGCACTACAACTAACATGCAATAACTTCACAGCACTATACTCTGCTTTTTACACTAAACTGTTACACATTTACACTAACTCAAATGGTTTTGTCCTTATGAGCTTTCTCTGTAGTTCAGTGTTGCCAAGAAGCTGGATTGTCTCGACATTCACATGACTATGCAGTCTCCGCTCCTGACTTGCTGCTGTTCTCTTGATTATTTCGATTACAGTTTCCATACCCAGGTCCTGGTGGAGGTTGCTGTTACGGATATACTAATGAGCATCAACAATGTTTCTCAGTACTTTGTTTTGAAATCTCTGGATAATATGTAGATTACTAGCTTTGGTAGAGCTCCAGAGTTGGCAACCATATACCCATGCTGGTCTCAGCACTTGCTTGTAGATTGATAATTTATTATAAATTGATAATGTTTTATTTTTTCCAATCAGCCAATACAATTCCTTATATCTAATATCAAGCTTCCCTCTGTTCTTTTTGACATGGACTTTCCAGCGCAGCTTCGCGTCTAGGGTGATGTCCAAGTATTTTGCTGATGTTGCATAAGGAATTCGGGTATCATTTATTCTAACTGGGAGATATGCTATTTTTTTATTTGTAAAGTTAATGTGTGCAGATTTAGTCTCATTTAATTTTATTCGCCATTTTCTGGTACAGTTATGTATTTTATTTACTGATAGTTGCAACTTATCAGTCGCTTTTTCACTAGTGTCTTCTATTGCTAGTTTGGCTGTATCATCCGCGAAGGTGGCAATAGTATTTTGCTCTAGATCTGGAATGTCACACGTATACAATAGGTACAGGACCTGACCTAAGATACTTCCTTGTGGCACGCCAGCTTTGATCTCCCTTAAGTCGGTGTACACTTCTTCTTGTTTTGCTCTGAAATATTTTTTCGTAATGTATGATTTCAAGATTTCTGAATACTGTTTAGGCATAAACGTTCTTAGTTTACAGTTTAAACCGTCATGCCACATTTTATCAAACGCCTGTGCTACATCCAAGAAGATTGTATAGCAGACTTTATTTTCTTCTTATACGTTTTCTATTATATTCGTTATTCTGTGAATTTGATCTATAGTGGAATGTTGATTTCTGAAACTAAATTGATGATTTGGTATAAGATTTTTTCTTTTTATTATTGGTTTTAATCTTTTCAATAGAAGTTTTTCGAATAGTTTCAACATCACCGGAAGGAGTGATATTGGTCGATAGGAGGTCACTTCATTAGGAGATTTACCAGTTTTGGCGATCATAATCACTTCGGCTACTTTCCAGAGTCTGGGAACATATCTCAATCTGAAAGCAGCATTTATTAGTTGTGTCAGCTTAACTATGGTTTTTCTTGGCAGATTTTTTATTAGTTCTTCTGTTATGAGTTCATATCCTGGAGCTTTCTTAGGACTTGTATTCTCTTTTATCTCTATTGATACGTCTCTAAGTGATGTCAACGAGATTCTTTTTCAGTTTGGAATGGTTTTTCCCATCTCAGTTCTTTATTATCATTGTCGTTGGGTTTAAACGTGCTTTCTAAATGATCTGAAAATCGTTCTATTTTCTGTTCGTTACTTTTAGCCCAGTTACCGTTTTTCAACTTGATAGGAGGAGAATGAATAACTGGTCTCTTCATTATTTTTGTTGCCTTCCACAACGAATAATATGTGTTCTGGTCAGCTGTTAAATTACTTAAAAAAAAATTAGTTGTTGAATTTTTTATATTCTGTATCTCCCTTTTTTATAGAAGATTTCCACGACAAAAACGACATGCAATATTACTAATATAAGTTAGTGAAAATTTAATGATTGTATTTTAAGTAAGAATATTATTTAATTTTAAACTTCTGTTGGAAATGTTTGAAACATTATTTAATATGGGCCGACCGTTTTATTACACTGCTTGTTCTGTATAGTTTAATAAAAGTTTATGTGTGAAAGTAAATGAAAAAATACCATTTCAAAACCACACGAGGGATTTCTTTAACACTGACTTCCTGGCTTGATTAAGAGGGAAAGTAAAGCAGCCGTATTTACAAACACTGAATTATAGTGTCCAAGAAAAAGTTCACCGTCCGACAAGAAACAGTAGATATTGTACGCTAAAATAAATACAAATTATCTGAACAAATCCAGTATTAGTCGATAGATGTACCCATATACACTATTTTCGTAAAGAATTGAATAAATTCGTTATTTTTTAAAATAGAAATATTTAAAGATAAAAGCTAAAAACCGGGCAATTTGTAATTTCAATATAAGGTTGAATGTTCGAATAATTCAACTTTGATGGTATACAAGGCAAATATCAAACACAGTAATTAATTAAATCTTGCCCAAGTACTTTCGATCAATAGATCATCCTCAGGGGCATCTGAAATAAGCCAAGAAACGTATTTTTATAAAAAGGGAAATTAATTCACTTCGATAAAAAGTTTATGGTTGAAAAAAGTTTTTATGTGATAAACGTTTATAGACTTACTTCGTCAGTTGTGGCCTATCCGACAGGAGCAGAATGTCATACATGTAAATTTGGACATAACAATACAATACACAAAGACAAACAAACCTTTAAAATTTTTAAAAACGGAGAAGTTACATGTTTTATAGAAGCCGGAGACAGAATGACTCCAGGTCTGGCGGAAATATTGAGATCATCTCAATGCTCAATATTTCTTGGCTTATTTCAGATGCCCCTGAGGATGATCTATTGATCGAAAGTACTTGGGTAAGATTTAATTAATTACTGTGTTCGATATTTGCCTTGTATACCTACCATCAAAATTTGTAATTTAGTCAAGTTGTTAAAGACTTGATTCCAAAAAATCATACGAACAAGCTAAATTTTGCAGAGAATATTAATTTTGGACCCCAAAAAAATGCAGAAAGTTTACCAATTTTACCTCCGGGCTTCCCCCTAAAACTCCCCTCTTAGGGGTAAAAACGCAAAAAATCGATTTATCAAGGATCTGTACATCGTAAAGAAAAATGTTTCATATAAAAAATGTGGCTGAGATTTAACCCTTAACTGGAGATACCCTATTTTAATATAAAATAAGAGACATACCGTCTGACAGACTACAATGTAGGAGAGGGGATAAGAACTAAACTTACAAACTTTTTTAATATATTTAATAATACTCTAAAAGCTGTTTGTATTTGCAATTGAACACAGTACAGAAACTCAAAATATTTTCAGAGAATAAAAAAATAACTACGACTTTCTAACAGCTAATCGTTTACAGTTCGTGACAGTCACATTTTTTTTCTTTTCATTTCAGTGAAAAAATAAATATACATCAAGTAAGTTTTTCTTAATGAAAGGCATTAACATATACTGGATTACCTAAAAATTAACTCGCGAAATTATTTTTGGTGTTGAAAAAAATGCCCAGCAACTGTAAAGGTTACATACAATTGGTAAAAATTGGTTTCGTACACTGAAGACACACAGGTTTTCTACATCGTCCACAAAGGTATTTTGTCATATGGTTCTTCTTGCGAGGGCACAAATAACATATTTTTCGCTTCTGTAATTTGAATGGTTTGTTATTATCTAAGGTTCGTTAATTATTCTCAGGAATTCCAAGAATACTCGCTATACTAGCACGAATTAGCCGCGGTACATGAAAATTACCCATTCTTCTCTTCATATGATCTTCTACTAATTGTTTTGTAAATATTTTAGCACAAGCCGATTTTTTTTTAATGTTAGAATTGTTTTTGTAACTTTGGTGCAATATGTATGCATTTACAATATCTATATGAGCAATATCGATTATATGAAAGAAAACAGCGAGAGTCCATCTGCGAATTCTTCAAATACACGAACTATTAGCACATTTTTCGTATATGCAGTCTACATCTCCTTTGTTGGCATTATAATATGAAATAATTTCTGGTTTTTCTATTGAAGAATCATTACAAGATCTATCATGCATTAATGATATTAAAATTGTAGCTTTATTTTTTTTTTGGCCACATAATATACTGTTATGTTTTTATTAATTTAGACTAGAAGAGTCGATCGCCTTCTCGTCTGGTATAGAGTTTCTCGAAGCCCGTGTATGTTGACTTGGCGAAAATAGTAGAAGGTTACGGGCTGGTTTCTTCATTCAACCTATTTTCGGACGTTCGAATGGACCGGTTTTTAGTACTTGGAATTTCTGCCAGCTAGTCGAAGGGTTTAGAATAGAAGATATTAGTGAATAAACAACATCTTTACAGGTTTTTTTAATATGACTAATTTTTACGTAACAATACCATTGTACACTCTTCTCTAAATCCATAAACATTAGAAACAGATTCTCTGGTTTTATTGGCCAAAAATGATGGAGGTCGTCCACGTTTGTTCTTTTTCAAAGTTCCTACATGCGTAAGATTATTTTTCTGCAAAACATCTATTAGCTCTAATAACAAAAAAATGTTGTCCGCAGTTATGTTTCTGTTGCTGTCAATTAAAGATTTAGTTAACCGAAAAACTGCTTGTGTTGGTTTTGAATATATTTTTTTTCATATTTTTTGTTTAAAAGACTTAAACCGTCCGAGTCTTTGCCACAGTATATATCCCGTTATAGAAAGAACTGGTTCTTGCATCAGTAAGAGCCATTATTTTGATACCATACTTACATGGCTTATTAGGCATATAGATTTCAAAACGGCACCTTTCCCTAAAACTGACAAGCCTTTCATCAACAGTTACCTATTGACCTAGACCATATGTGTTTTGACTATTTTCAATAAAAGAATTGAACATATAAGAAACTGCTGCTACTGTATCATGTTCTTTTTCTTTCTTCTCGATCATGTGAATTATCAAAACGAAGAGCTGATAAAATGATTGCAAAACGCTTTTAATTCATGACAGTTCTAAAAATTTCCCTGCCAGTTCCATCTGTTCTTATATTCTTATGTTATTATAATTCGTTAGAAGCATCAAAGTAATAAGAATCTAGTAGGTGATCAATCAAATGGATAAGTTGTATTGATCTCGTGAAAATAATAAAAAAGGCAAAAATCGCGCAACGTTTATTTATTTAACACCTGTATAAAATTATCCACAAAGATATCGAATTTTTACCGTCCAGCTGATACAAATTTTCGACTTGCAAAATCGACGGTAGCTTCAAGCCTTGTTTCTAAGACAACAGTTCATTGTACACAAGAAATGCTTATAACCATGTTTGTTTAAAATTATCTCATTTTTTTTAAATCAATATTCTTGGCAAAATTCAGCTTGTTTGTATGATTTTCAGTTCAGTAGCATTTTCGTCTCTGAAGACTGGAGTAACTTAATTTTTTTACAATTTACAAAAAAATTATATACACTAATATAATAACAACCTTAATATATTTTTTAAGTGCATTACCCTGTATTTGATGGAATTTGTAAATTATTCCTAACAATTTGATTACCATAAACTATGCCACCTAGGATCTTATAAACAAAATTTGTAAGATACACGCCTAGAAAATAAATAAAAATAAGAAATCCAGATGATATTCCACCTATTTTCTTGAAAAATATTCCAAAATCAGCTAAACTTATCCTCCTAGAACTATTTAACTAACTGCAGAAGAAAATCCGCACCTCATTATGTTATAATATCTGACTCATTAAGTACACTAAAAGCTTTACAGCAACTGTATCCATCAAATTAAATTATAATGCTAATAAATAACGAACTCATACTACTATCAACAAAAAACATAGAAATAACTTTTTATGGGTGCCATCACACGTGGGAATCAAGGGAAACGAAGCAGTAGACCAACTTGCGAATGAAGCTGCACTAGATGAAAGCATCCCTGTGTCATACATGATAACAAGAAACGACCATAAAACTTCCATTAAAAAACATATTACCAACTTATGGCAGTGTAACTGGAATTCCACATCCAATAAATTAAAAGATGTTATAGAAACTGTCGGCACCACCTTACCACTCCCACTCAAACGTTGTGAACAAGTGATAATAACTCGACTACGATTAGGACATACTATACCAACCCATATTCACTTAATAAATAAAGAAGCCATCCCTTTCTGCCACAATTGCAAGATCCAAATAACTGTGAAACATATTCTGTTAGAATGCAAAACCTACACCCAAGAAAGAAGAAAAAATAACCTCTCTACCAACATGAAGGATCTACTAAGCTACCAGTTCAACAAAGTGCTGAAATATTTGAAAGACATTAAATTTTACAGTGTTTAATAGAACATATTTTATTTAAGTTATACATATATATATATACATTGTAAGAAATTGTACTTGTAATTTGTATTTGTACCCCCTGCTAATAACTCTTAGTAGTTGATGCAGGGTTATTTTTGTTTAAATAAAAAAAATAAATAAGCAAGTCAGAGTTGACTTTGAATTAAGTTTATTTTAAGTTTATGATATTTGTATGTATAATAACATTATATGCTGTTTTTCTCAGTGTATATTTCATCTAGTTACGCTCTTTATGTCTAATTGCTATATCAATTAATTCTCTAGTGACCAACCCCTACAAGTATGGCCTAAGGCCATACTTGTAGGAGTTTGAAAGCCAGTAAATTACCATAGTTTAGCAGAAACTTGTATCTTAGTTACATCTGATTTAAAATTAAACTGTTTATTCATATGTTACTGTTCAGACCAAGTCAATATTTTACTTGAATGTACCACAATAACCATTTTCATATATATTAACTATGCCCTACAATACTAAATGGTAAAAGCGTTTATTGATTAATATATATATATATATATATATATATATATATATATATATATATATATATATATATATATATATATATATATACTATACTATATATCTAAGATTCATACGTTGATTATTTCTCAAATCAATAATGTCACTGCTTTCCTTGATGATCACCTTCCTGTCAATTTGTTAAACACTTTTGAGTCATCTTTACATAAGAAATTTAATTTCATTGATCATAAATCCATGGCACACCTTCGCAAAAAATTTAATAATTTAGAAACCCCCCAATTTAAAAAAATTCCATTTAATCCTAAGTGGATTAAAAACTGAGGTTCCTCAGGACATACTCAAGTTGTTATCTTTGGGTCCCAAATTTGACTTACAGCCATCTTTCAGAGATTACTCTGTTAGTAGAATCTTAGCAGATGTAGAAAATATTTTGTCACATGCTGACAATTCCGACCTTCTATCTCTTAGGATTCTTCCAACAATATTCTGCTGAATTTCACTAATCGTCCTAGACAGCCCATATCGGAGTTAGACAAGATTTATAGGCAGACGGTATCGTTTTTAAAAACCCACCCTAATCTTCTCGTTCTTACTAGTGATAAAGGCAATGCCACTGTCCTCATGGAGAGAGAACAATATATCAGTCTCAGTCAATCGTTGTTAGATGATGATAGATACTATCAACCCCTTTCTAACAACCCTTGCTTTAAATTTACTAATAAAATAAATAAATTCATAACTCATTTAAAAAACTTAAAGATCATAGATCAACCACTTGCTAAATTTTTACATAATTACGATGGATATGCTCCCAGATTTTATTGTCTAGCGAAAATACATAAGCCTACATTGAGCATGAGACCTACTATGTCATCCATTAATTCACCTAATATTAATATTTCAAAATTTTTAACGGACATCTTATCTAAATCTTATAATTATAACAACAACTTTAATATTGTTGATTCTTTTCGCTTTAGTGAATTTATTAATAACTTTAAACTTCCTTAAGGTTACATTTTAGTTAGTTTTGATGTGATATCTATTTTCATTAGTTTACCTCTTTCCAGTGTTATAACTTCCTCAAGAAATCATTGGAATTCCATCCAACCTAACTGTCCTGCTTCCTGGGATGTATTTGCAGAATTGTTGCAATTAGTATTTGACACTAATTTTTTGTTCTTTAATGACAAATAATATTTTTGGCACACCTATGGGTTCCTCTATCTCTCCCATCCTAGTTAATTTTGTACTAGATGATTTAGTATCTGACCGTTTGGGTCTTTTAGATTTCCAAATCCCTTTTATTAAGCGGTATGTGGATGATTTATTATTAGCCTTACCTCCAGACAAGATACAGGCCACCTTATCTTGGTTTAATCAATTTGATCCTCATTTACAGTTCACTGTTGAACTTGAGGACTCCCTCAGAAATGGCATTCCCTTCCTAGACATGCGTGTCATTAGAATAAAAGATAAAACCTTAACCACAAGTTGATATAGGAAACCGATGGCCTCTAATAGGTTTATCAACTACCATTCCTGTCATCCTTTCAAATATAAATTAAACTTAATTAAAGCTTTAAGCTGCAGGCTGAATAGATTGACACATCCGGTTAATCGAAGGGAATCCCTTTAATTACTTAGAAATATTCTCATTGAGAATTCTTATCCTTCTTCCCTCATACATAAATACCTTTTTGTACAAAGCTATGGTTCCTCTTTGAATAATATACCCAATGGTGACCAACTTAGAATAATATCAAATAATTCCATAAATGACACTGTTCTGCCTAGTACTGCAATTGGGACTCCTACTACCCATTACTCATCTTTACCTTACTTTCCTCAAGTTACTGCCAAACTTATTAAACTGTATAAACAGAAGAACATATCGTTAAAATTGCAGTTAAGAATGCCAAGACTGTTAGTAATTTGTCTTCAAAAACTAAAACACACTTGTCCCTTCTGGAACAAGTGAATGTCATTTACCATATACCTTGTGCTGAGTGTGACTCGTGTTACATCGGTCAGACTGGAAGATCACTGAGAGGGCGTCTTACAACGCACCGCAGTGATATCAACTTTTCTAAGCATACTTGTGCCCTTGCACAGCATGCAATTAACACTAAACACAAAGTGAATTTGAATGAAGTTAAGATTCTTGGTTCTGAACGCAATCTCGTTAAAAGGCAGAAGGTAAGAGCGAAGGACACGTCGAACGAAGAACACAATACTCCCTTCAAAATGGGCTCAAAGAAAAAATTTCAAAAATAAAAGCGGAATTAGGTATCAAGACAGTAGAAAAGGCCACAGCAAGTAAAAAAAGATGTAAGCCTTGTCAAAATAATAAACGTTCAAGGATCACGCGCTTCAGCTGTGAAATTTGCCAGCAATTTATCTGTATGGAATATTCAAAGTATATTTGTCAAGAATATAAAACTGCGATACAATAATATGTGTAATCTGCAATATCTAGGAGACATCTCTCAGATTTATAACACCGTTGTTGTTTTTAATGGAATTTAATAAAAAAAAATTAAAAAATACAGTGTATCAATCTTCCACCGAATATATTTTGTATTAATATTACAATATTTCATTACCTACATCAATAACTAGCTGGAAGGTAAGCAGTTTGCACGGGTGACAGAAATAACGTGTATGTAAAAGATTTATAAAATAATGAGATCGTAGGCTTCCACGGCCAGAGTCAGAATTATAATTTATTCGTCTTCCGGGTTTGGACCGTGTCATTTGTGAGTGACCCAAAAGTGGGTTCATCTCGACGTTTCGCTACAATTGTATGTAGCTTCTTCAGGAGAACAAAGAAAAAGAAAAAGACAAAGAAAACAAAAGACAGGAAGATGGGTAGTTAGCAACGGTAACTCAGTTATTCAACGCAACCAGAGGCGAATACTAACTACCAAGATGGGCATTTGGTCACAGTAACTCAACTACTCAACGCAGCCAGAGGTGAAAACCAAATGCCAGGACAGGGATTCACGTCCAACAGCTCAGAACACTAACGCGTCGAGAGGCGGGGAGTAAATCCGACGATTACTCCGCTACCGCTCTATTTATAGTCGCGGTGACCTGTCGTGTCGGGACGTATCGGCACACTTCGTGGCGCGAACGTCAAGAAGCGCGCGCTGGCCAATCATGTGGCTGCATCGTGGTAGCGGGACCGGACGGAGGCTCTAGACTGAGATTCCAGATGGGAGACAAGTAGTATCCTTCCTCTCGATTGATGTTATGTGGATTTTTTCGGATCTCTAGATATTCGCGGATTTTCCTGGAATAAAAGAAGGGGCTCTTAGAAATTAAATGGGTTTTATCGAACAATATGGAATGACCGGTTTCTTGGCAGTGTTCTGCAACTGCAAAATGGAAGAAAAGACCTGATCGAATGCATCTTTGATGCTCTTGAATCCTTGGTTTTCGCCTCTGGTTGCGTTGAGTAACTGAGTTACCGTTGCTAACTACCCATCTTCCTGTCTTTTGTTTTCTTTGTCTTTTTCTTTTTCTTTGTTCTCCTGAAGAAGCTACATACAATTGTAGCGAAACGTCGAGATGAACCCACTTTTGGGTCACTCACAAATGACACGGTCCAAACCCGGAAGACGAATAAATTATACTTTATAAAATATATGATTAAAACTTGTATGTAAAAGTAAACAAACAAATAAAATGGTAAAATTATAAAGCATAATTAAATTTTTTGATTTAATGAAATTAGATAAACGATTTGTTATCTAATATTGCTTCATATTACATATAATACTTGTCATGTCAAAATATGATGACTCTGTATATGCACGAAACGTTAACTCTATTGTTCTACTATTAACTCACCTTTATATAGATACCATCTAATAGTTATTTGTTGTTTACAGGCGGCGGAAAGTGGAAATCTAGAGATTTTCCAACGGCTCTATTATGCTGAACCGACTCGCCTTGTCATCCAGGATAGCCGAGGAAGGACACCTGCACACCAGGCGGCCTCGAGGAATAGAGTTAATATTCTGCAATTTATTCTAGATCAGGGAGGAGGTAACTTGCATTAAATTTGGTTTAGCTTTTCAATTTAATATTGAGTAGCCTGTCATTTTGTTTACTATTAATACTGACACGGATTCAATTTTGTATATATGTCAATAGCAATTCGAAGAAAAAGTAGATCAATGTAAACAAGACTATATCGATACTTACCACTAATAATAGTTATAGGACAGTGATATGAATGTACTGAATGTAGTGATCCGGAAAGATGGAAAAATTATAAAGACAGAGAAAATGAAAAATAAGCCAAATTTATAAAAAAAAATGTTATTTTTACATGTATCAATCAATCAATCAATATTCTTTATTTCTTCTGACTTTTATTATTCGACAAGTGAGAGCTGGCGGGTGAGCTACGCGAAAATAGAAAAGGAATTATTCTAAGAGAGATAGGAGAGGTACTTAATCGCGGGTGTCACAAATGCGCAGTTGCCGTATCAAAAATTTAGTTGGGATGTAAAAATTACGTTAATAGATATAATCCGTGGTTGTGTCATTGCGTGTAATAAACTTATTTACCAGGAAAACAAAATAGAAATAATAATAATATTGAATAAAACGTAGAAAAAATTTGTTAATAATATTTATTTTCATAAAACGTAATTAATTCGCGAAGGGAAGGTATTTTTGTGTGTATCGCGGACTGATGCAACTTGTGTGTCTTACAGTGGCTTCCCACGGTCGGCGATTCTACGGATCATCGCGGACAGCCGATCAGTACGGACGAGAACGCACCGCAGACAGAGCTCTTCCTACGGTCCGTGACAGTCTGTGTAGGTTCGTGACAGTATTGTTTGATTATATCATAAAAAGGCCACTCAGGCTTGTAAACATTAAATTCGGCATTAAATTATTTCTCTTCTTTTTTAATTCTTTAATCGAAATAGTACTATTCTTCAATTGATTTTTTATTTGGTTCCATACATCGTATATATCGGTTCCGCTTCTTATGCTCTGGTGCCGTAGAATTCCATAAATTTGTTTCATTTTGATACAAATTTAAAAAATCAAAAATAACTTCGTTTGTCCATTCCATTTTTTAGCAAAATACTGCAAAACAACTTTGACAACACTACAGACAACTACTCGTGTCAGCGAATGAAAAACTTCTGACTTGCACTTGTCGTCTGTTAAAACACAGACGCTCTAGGATTGCGTCGCACGAGCATGTACCGCACCTTTGATGTTACCGACTCTAGATGGATAGGACGGACCAGCACAGACGTGCCTGCGCTACCACGGACGAGACCCTTCCCACGGTGCGTGGTGCGTGCTGGTCCGCTTACGTCCGTAATATCGCCGACCGTGGGAAGCCGCTATTATTGATTACTAAACACTAAACTAAACAACACAGAAAACACATTTTTTATTTATTTTTCTAAGCCAGACGGTAAACTCAAGTATTATAGGCCTTTTATCTTGTGATGCTATTGCTTACAATATCATATTTCGTTTCCCATTTATAAAAAATGCAACGTATTCAAATGTATAATTAAAGTGTCCAGCATATCTGTAGTAAATAAACATGTTGTATTATCAATAATAGTAAACTGTAAAGTACTAATTAACTGATCCATTGTTTACTTATTATTTACTGCTATATTTTGTTCTGTAAATTTTTATTTATTTATTGATTGTAACTTAAATTAAATTATTTAAATCTAAATTTATTTTGAAAATGAGTATTATAATTACCAGTTAATTGAGCTACACGTTCTTGTATCTTTTTTAAATAAACTAAGACTTTATCTGCATTAGCATCTTCGGCTGTAAACTTACAAACATTGAAAATTATTTCTCTTGCTTGAGATCCCAAAGCTTTGCTTTTTAATACACTTGCCATTTTAATAAATATAAATAATAGTTTATAATATAGGGCCACTCCAAATAAAAATGTAAATACTTGACAACACTGTCAGAAATCTAGCACTAATTACACGATGTGAACTCCTAGGCGACTGCAATAGAAATGAGCAATCCCTTCCACTTTTCAATTTGTTCTACGCGCAACCCGCCAGCTCTCGCTTGTTGGATAATACAAATATTGAAATGCGTCAAAATACAATCTAAAAAAGCTATATGTACAGTTGCGGTCACGGAATAGTTTACACCTTACTTTTTATATTGTAATACTGTAAAATTGCAGTGTCGTACGGATTTGATAAATGTCAAAGTCAAAAAATTTCAAAACGTCAATGCTTTCGCAAGTGTTCAACAATAAAATAAAAGTATATTAAACTCTTCCAAAATGGTTAGAATACATTTGAATTATGCGCAAAAAGCAAGAGCAATTGCCAAACTCGAAGAAGGTTGGTCACTAAGGCAAGTTGCTGCTGATTTGAACGTGAGTCATATGTGCATATGGAAGATTAAACAAAGATGGGATAATTTTCACTCTATAGCACGGTTGGGCGGTTCAGGAGGGCAGAAGATTTCCACAGATCAACAGGATGAGATGTTAGTAGATTATTTGAGAGAATCTCCTTTTGCCACAGCTCAAAAGGCAAGAGAAGAGGCAGCGTTTCCAGGCAGTATTCGCACTGCACGTCGAAGAATTAAAGCAAGTGGACTGCTAAATTGTGTAGCTGCACGGAAACCTTTTTTGACTGAGGATCACAAGAGGAGACGAGTTGAATTTTGTAATGAATTTATAAACCGCGATGAGAATTTTTGCTCTAGGGTTGTATTTTCCGATGAAAAAGTATTTCAGTCGTATAATAATGGTCGAATAAGGGTTTATAGGCCGAGAAATCATAGGTATGATGAACAGTATACGCATCATTTAGGAAATAGTGGAGGATTCTCTGTCAACGTATGGGGATGGATAAGTGCCGAAGGCCCGGGCGTTTGTTATCATGTAGAGGAGAAGTTAACAGGATTATATTACAAACATATTATTGAGCACACAATGTTGCCATCGGTGATCCAGAGATTCCCCAACAACGACTTTATCTTCCAACATGACAATTGCCCGGTGCATACGAGTAGAATTGTTCGAGAATGGCTAGAAGAAACTGATGTTAATGTTCTTCCGTGGCCTTCCCGTAGTGCAGACTTTAACCCCGTCGAAAATGTGTGGGCAGAGTTAACAAAGAAACTAAATGAAAGAAACCTTAGACCACGGAATAGAATTGAATTATGGGAAGCAATTGAGCAGGCATGGGAAGAGCTTGTTAACTATAACATGAGGGGATTGGTGCTATCTATAGAGCACTGCAAAATTGTATTGACAAGAATGGGGCTTCCACCAAATATTACTTATTATTTATCATTGTTTATCGTTATTTAATATAAAATAGATTTAAAATAAAATGCATATTAAAAAAAAAGACTTCTTTATTTTCGTTATTAAGATCATAATCCATTTTATTCAAAAAACTGTTTTCTATATTTTTCATTTTGTAAAATATTTTGATATTTTAATTTTAATCTACCTATTCTAGCTAGTACACCACTGGCAACGTCACTTTGACGTAAAAGGTGCGTTTAAACGAAGTAAAAATTTAAAAAATGGGCTCCTAGATACGTGAACCTGTAAACTATTCCGTGACCGCAACTGTACATAAGAAAACATTTTAATACAAAATTATATATTCTAAATTTTAAGGCCTCTTACCTCTTTAAGGTCTTTAATAGTAAAAACTTCCCGCCATTATTTCTTGTTCAAAATAATCTATCTTGTATGAAAGCTTATCAGCTTTCTACAGACTGTTATTATTCTACAGACTACAGACAATCACAATACACAACAATAATTAGTTTTTATAGCTATTAATCTAAACTTAATATGTATTTATAAATACAAGTTATTGTTATAAAATATATTATGATCAAATTGTGTAAAAAATCAAAACAGAAACAAAACTGTTACTCTAAAAAAGCGGCAACACTTTATACACTTTTGCCACACGCTGAACTGTCAATACAATTTGAAGTATTTCCGTATCAGTTGCGTACAATTGTCTAATCTTTTAATTAAAATTTTTATTTTGTGGAATATTAGACTTAAAGAGTTATTTCATAAAATTTATATTATTAATAATACCAAATGCTTTTGGTTATATAATCAATATAATTCTAAGATTTCCAATATAATGATGATTACATTTTTCTGATTATTACACGATGTTGACGCCTATGAAAGATTGAGCAGTTCCGTATGGGTTTCGTATTATTAGCTATGTTAGGAAAATTTGGAATTCTAAGGTTGACGCTCTGAAAATTATAAATATAAATAACGTCACCTTATATAAATTGTGACGTGCAAGCATTTTTATATGAAAAATGCTATAGTAAAAAAAGGAAAAACTATAAGTACATAAAAACAGTTAACATAAAATCATATAAAATATACAAAACAACATACAAATTGTTATAAAGGTGCCTGCAAGTATTTACTGGCCAAAAGTAAATATGAGTGTATGATCTTAGTGTGTCCTATATGTAGGTGTGTTAGAACCGTTTGAATAAACCATGTACTAGCACTAGTTTTCCACTGTCGTGTATCTGGTTTTAGCGATCTTAATTTAGATTGCGATATAAAACCATACGCGCTGCCACTGACCAATCACTTTTTGTTCAAACAACGTTTTGAGATCTTTACATACACTCTCACGCACTAATTCAGATTCGGCACTTGTTGCTGCATCACGAGCAGTACTGTCTGCCTCTTCATTGCCGATAATTAATATATGCGATGGGATCCATATAAATTTAGGAGTTATGTGGTTGTCTTGGGCGATTTGTAGTTCAGTTTTTATTAGTTGCTCCAAGGGCTGTTTAGAATACAGATGTTGTATTGCAAGAAGAGAACTGAGCGAGAAAAAAAGGATATGGGATGAAGTAAAACAACAACTAAAAGAAAAATACCATAGAAAAGTTGCCAAAAAAAAAGGTTCCAAAAATAGGAAGAAAAACAGCTGGGAAGGTATGACACCGAAACAGCAAGATAAAAGAATACGACCACGTAAAGCGGAAAAATAAAGGCAAAAGCCAAAAGAAACGCAACAATCCAAGGAAATAATAAAAAATTGGAACATGAAATATGAAAGGTATTTATGAGCAGGGAGCTGTAGGAAACTTAGACAAAATTATGGATAAATACACAATAGATATCCTTGTTCAGCAAGAAAAGAAACAACTGGGAAATGAAATATTCAAAATAAAACAAAAAAGAAAGAGCACACTGTTCAAGAGTGGGGGGACTAAGAGATATTTTGAAGTGGGATTCATGGTGTCAGAGAAAGTAAACAAAGCAGTTGTAGATTTTCAACCAATATCAGACCAGATATGTTACTACGTAAGAGTAAGAGGAAAGTACAGGAATACAAGTATCATTGATGTACATGCGACCACTAAAAATAAAGATTCAGAAACCTAAACAGAGTTTTACAGAAACTCAGCACCCTAATAGGAAATATACAGAAATATGATATAAAGATAATCATTGGTGACATGTTAGAAATAGTTTAAATATAAATTAGAGCACCTTCAAGAGAAGCAGGTAGTAAACAGACTAGAGCACGAAATAAATAAAAAAGCTAAAGAATCCAGTCAAACAGGATATAGAAGAAGAATGGCAGGCCATACAGACAGCCATGTCAGAAGCAGTGGAAAAGTGTATAAGAAGAGATTATATAAAAAAACGGCAGGACTAGTTCGAGGAAGAATGGAGGAATGCTTTGTCAAAAAGAAACAGGGCAAAACTACACAGAGATAGGGAAATAAAGAAATTTAAAGAATGAAAGAATGAAAGACGTATTAATATTATATAATATGTTTGCAAGTTTTTTCTCTAGATTACTCAGTTTCAAACAATATAAGATAATTCAAAAATAGTTAAAATATCAGTTCAATTCATGGCTTAGTTTTCATTATATTAATATATTTTATACACCACGTAGAGAATATCCAGAAACTCTAATATTAAGTAAACCTTCAAAGCTTCAACAAAATAATTTAATATCTCAAATCCTTTGAAAAGAAAACTTCAGAAAAAATATTAAGCACAAAGGTAAAGAGGTACAAATCAACTTTCATGGTCAAAAAGAGAAGTTTACCTCTTCAAAAAATAAAGTTTCGAGCGTGATGATTGAGATTTTCATGAAATAAAATGTATTACACGGGCCTACTGATGTGTAAGAAATTGAACTTTAAGTCTTTTTAGATTCATCTGATTAAGAAAGTTTGCTATATACTTTTTAATGCAATGTAAAGGACCTTGTTACTCAAAAAATTTTTATTTGTAACTCGAGATTAGTTATTTTTACTTGTTTTCATTTCATTTCTCTTTTATTTACTTACTAATAATGTCCAGTAATATATTATTTATAGATCAAAACACACACTTTATTATGAACTTTGATAGCTTGATCGAAATTTTGAACCAATGTGTTTTAAGAGTCGTTATATACATATAGTGTAGAAACACTAACTCTGATAAAAAAAACAAAAAATAATAGCAATAGCTCAATGGGTTTGGGCCGAATATGTTGCCAAATTGACGGATGAAAGATGAACCAAAAAGATTCTTGAATAACGACTCTGTATGCTTTATGCTATAGCTATAGCATAGCTATAGCTGCCATTCGGTTGTATGATCAGAAATTGTTGTAATAGCAGTATGAAGGAACAAGTCCCACATTGACGATGGATCAGAGTGATTAAGAAAAATAGATTGCCAATTTATCTAGGATAAAACTGAATTTACACTAAAGAAATCAGTAGTAGCATATATTACGAAAATATTTTGCAAGGCGGTGTTAAACTAAATTGAATGTGAGCAGTAATAAGCGAGTGGTCAGAAAGACCCACAGGAGAGGACACTTCAATTGTAGAAATTAATTACTCGTCATTTGGAAAAAATAAGTCCAAAATTGAAGACTTATTGTTGGCTCTAAACCTTGTAGGTTCAGTTATTAGTTGTAATAAATTTGAGTTCATGATAAAGTTTTTAAATAAATTTTGGGAATTGATAGTATCAATTTTGGAAATATTGGGCCAGCTTATTTCTGGAAAATTGAAATCTCCAACAACATTGAGATTTTCAAGGGATGATAATTCCTCAAGTTTGTTAATAAGCATATTGTCCAAAGTAAGTACTGTAGGGAGGTCGGTATATGCAAACTATATTAAACATAAAAGAGTTATTAGTAATCAGTAAGTAGATAACTTCTATACCGGGTACGTGTATTGTTTTGTTACTGATAAAAAAACTGTTGTAATTGCATTTGCTAAGTAGATGAATACTCCTTCCCCTTGATGAGAACCTATATCTCTACGAAATATAGTAAAAGTAGTTTACAATAGCATCGGGGATAGAAGAATTAAGCCACGTTTCTGTTAGAAGAATAATGTGAGGTTTTAAAAGCTGAACAGTACTTATAAATTCAATAAATTTGGACATAAGAGAGTTAAGATTTATATACATAAGAAGCCAATCCGTAAATTTTAGTGCAGAAGAATAATAAACGAAATTTCATTATCTTTGAACAGCCATTCACATATTTAATCGTAAGGTCATTTTCTCCATTATTTTTACGAGTTTCAAGCTCAGTACGAAGTTCATTTAAACGAAGTTGCTGCATAGGTGTCTTGTTATCAATAACAGAAAAAGTTTCAGTAGATGTTTTTTCCAAAATTTTATTTTTTTTTACGAAGAATTTTTTGAGTGTGGTGTTCATAACTCATTATCACTTATATCATGCGGGGATAACGTTTATTTTGATTTGGTTTACCGACTCTATAAAATGTAACAGGACTTTCTTGACATTCAATGACTTCTAGCCGGCAGTGCTGCCGTCAAAACATTTAGGAATGTACTAGAATTATTTATAAAATGTACTAGATTGTACCCAATGAATAAATTAATGTGGAATAGTATTGGAAAAGGCGGGAAATTTGAAATAAAACAGATATATTATAATATATGCTCAATACAATTTCGATGCCATTTATTTGCAAACTGGTATTTTGTTTTTTTTCAAAATAAAATCTTAATTTTGAATATATTAAATTGTTCAATTTTTAATTTTAAAACTTAATAGGGGATGAAAATTTCAATAATAAAAGTATTTAATTCTTTATTACATGCAAATAAAATTTTCTAACTATGAATTAAGAATACGTCCCTCTCACCTGATCTTTTGGAGAAATTAAATTTTCGTCTGACTTTTGTTTTGCAAGAGTGTCATTCTATCAGGGTACTTTCTTGTTGAAATTCCTTAATATCTCCGGACCTTTATCTTCAAATACTGACACGACAAGTTCATAAAACTGTTCATGTCTAGGTCCAATGTATGCCTTATCATCCCTTTAATCCCACCTAAACACTATACCAGGTCTGCTTCATATCCCAGTTTGTTTTACGAGGATTACGTTCAGTTTTTATTAATTGGCTCATTGCCTGTTATTTCAAAACAGATGTGTCGATGGTCTTAACTACACACTTTGTCTAAAACATGTTATTTTTACAATTCCAGCCATGTTAGTTACGGCCATTGTTGTTAATTGTCTCTTTTTTTTGTGAAGTTACCAAAGTTGATTTGCTTTCTACGTTTAGTATGTCCAAGTGATGTTCCATAACAAACTGTAGTAATGCTCACCACTTTCATTAATTCTTATAGTGCCCTAGTAGATCAGATAGGTCCTTGGGACTTTGGCAGATCGGTCATTTATAAGCTCTCCACGATAGACCTGTTATTTTGTCCTTGCAAACCCAGAGCTCTTGTATCACAGCTACATTAAACCTTCTCATGACAACAATAAGTTCTGCCGAAGCTGTCTTACTATCCTCGAAATTCGCTTATAGGATTCTGATTGAAGCCGTTGAGGTCTCTGATTGTTTTAAAGGATACCTTTTCAAGTTTATCATATTCCTTGGAATGAGCAGCCCTCAATACTTTACACGAGACTTCATCAATTGTATAGACAAGATTTTGCGAGTCCTTCCCGATCTTTTAATTTTTAAACAACCAGTCTTCTATCTTAAGGTCTTGATTATGCCTCTTTAGACAGATCCTGATGATTTCTTTATCAGATTCTTTCTCGTGGACGTGGGTGAGGATCATGGGAGGCTTGGGCATATTATTGAGATCAACTATATTTAAGTTTGCTCCCACCCAGATTGTCCTCAGAATTTAAGTAGTCCATTTTTTGTATACTCATTAACACAGTTCACCCACAGGGTCCTTGGCTAGACGATGTTTTATGGAACTGTAGAAGTTCATTATGACCTCCGATAAAAGCATCATCAACTGCTTGTCCAGTTTGTTATTGATCAGGTCTACTTGAGCCCGATCTAGTTTGAGTATTAGGTTATGGGGATTAGTTGTTAGGGTTAGAGCCCCTTGGTTTTTTAGAAAATGTGTTGCGAGGGGAACCAGCAGCCATTTTTGCCTCTTTTCTCATCTTTGTTTGTTGCGCTCCGGAGAGGTATTTTTTATGGGTGGATAATTTACAAAATGTACTTTTGTACTCATGTACCAGAAATAGTACAATTGTACTAGACCGCAGCCTTGCCTAGGGCTAAATGAATTTATTCTTATCATAATCTTTTTTATTTTGTGCGCCTCCTGTAGGTTCAGGGACGCGTCTAACCAAAAAATTCTTGGAACAATTTGGTTGATTTTAATGCCTATTTTTTAGTTATTTTGGTGGAATTTATGTATCTATCGGTAATAATTATATAATAGACCTGATTTCTTATGATATTATTTTTATTACGTGCAAGATATTCCTTGCAAATGTAAAATAAATTAAAGCACCCACCAGATCACTTCGAAATAATTATTAAAAAGTTCCTTTAACAATCAAAGCCGTCTTATTTTAAAGGATGGTTACTAACTGCTACATATCTAAAACCGGAAATACGGTGTCCACCACATAAATTTATTCAACGTGATCTTAGCTAGAGACAAAAAATGAAAATTGTAGAAACCCTGTATATAAGAAGTTTTTGCAGCTTACTTTTCAGTACAATATCTGCACATAACCTTATTTTCTTTTCTAGATTTAAACATACTAGACAATGCCAGGAATACTCCTTTACATGTAGCCGTAGAACATGAGGCTTTGGATGCAGTGGACTTTCTTTTAGACAAGTAAGTAATTATCCTTAATTTGACAGTCTGATTGCATTTGTATGTATTTTCGTTTAGGATAAAATAAAGGTAACTATATAGTAGTTTAAGAGGATCAATATCCGTCTCGCAAAATTTCTATGTTGTAACGACTATTTTGCTTACCACAGGGTAAGAATATGGGGGACAAGATTGGGCAAACAAAATAATCGAAACAAGTGCATACGGACACTCAGTTGGTTGTTGGAGAGCTGGGTCGTGGATAAGTTGAAGATATTGGGGGGTTAGATTGGGGCAACTACAAAAAAAAGAAATAAAGGGGTACTTATACAAATCTCTTGGGACAAACAGAATGAAAATAAACGGAAACACCTCAAGAAATTTAATATAGGGCGCCACTTGAGGTGCCCAATTATACCTATTACAACCACTAGTTGTAACTAGGGAAATAATTGTATAACATCAAAATTATAGAAAAAAAATATCTTTTTCAAATAAAACTCAAAATAGATCAGAGAAACAAATTAAACATTTATTTTTGTCTCACCAAACAGTTTTCAAAAATACAGCTTATACAAAGGCATATTAAATAAAATTAGCTGTCAAATACAAATGAAAAAAAACTTACATATCTGTTTACAAAAGGTTACAAAACTCTTCGAAACGGTTCTTAGTAAATAATTTAAAAAATAATTTATAAAAGAAAGCAAATTTTGTCTTTTTAAAAGAAAATGTCTATTTTTACTTTAAAAATTAATAACGCAAATGTTACCTCAGTTCATGTTAACTTAAACTTTTGAACAACTGGCTAATTTCTGCGGGGTATCTAACTGCACATCAACGGAAAGCTTTATTGGAAGCTGAAACTGGCACATCCAAATCAAAACTGCTCCAATATTATTCTACATGAGGTGAAAAGGGCATCTCGGGAAGGAACTGGATTTCTCAAAAAAACGAAAAACAAACAGGAACTAAACTTGTTCACTGCTCAAACATCATAAATCTTCAGCCAAAATAAAAACAGTGGTTACTGGTCACTCTTTCAGAAACGACATATTACTTAGAGTGAAAATTCCACCATTTTGGCGAATGAATGCCGGCTTACAACATCACAATTAAACGACTTTTTTCTTCGAGAAGTTCTTCATCACTTCCTCTCAAGTGATTCCATTCTCACATGTCTGCCCCGCTTGGAACTTAAATGTCGACTCCTTATCACATGTCTGCCCCGCTTGGAATCTAAATCTCGACTCCTTTGTCACATGTCTGCCCTGTTTGGAACTTAAATCTCGACTCTCCTTTATCACATGTCTGCCCCGCTTGGAATCTAAATCTCGACTTCTTATCACATGTCTGCCCCGCTTGGAATCTAAATCTCGACTCCGTTTCAAATCTTTTACTCCATTCTCACATGTCTGCCCCGCTTGGAACTTAAAAGTCGACCTTTCCACTCTACATTGTAGCACGTCTGCCCTGCTTGGAACTTAAATGTCCACTCCCTGCTCCGTTACATTTTACAAGAAACTACCAAAAATTTCCCTTCCGTCTTGCAGCTAACCTGTCCCCACAAACTCAAGAACCAAAACAATATCCCCTCGCTCGTATCGACAAAAAAAAACCCAACTTTTAAATGTTCCTTTATTGCCTAAACAAACAAATATTGTTTTTTTTTTTGACCCTCGACTAATAACGAAAAACAACTTTAATATTAGGGGAATTCATGTAACATAACACCTCTTTGGCGACAAAGAACTTGTTATTTCACCTACATTGCAACACAGAGATAAAAACATATTTCCAACGTTAATACGCATTTAAAAATCTCGTCAAAAAAAACTTGAAATATTTACAACGTACCTACATTTAACTTTATTGATCGATTTCTTGGTAGAAACAACAGGGACGTACCATAGAAATATTTTATATACACTTTAAATAAAAAAACGCTACAATGTCTCTTTATTTTGAGTTTATTTTATATATTTATGTCTGAGAATATTATAAAATGTAAAGAATCTATATTTTGATGGGTAGACATTATTACACACCAGACCCAGAAAAACACAAGTTAAATCTAAATAAAAATATCATCTTTATCAGTTGGTGCTACAGCCTTCGTGAACCCTGGCCTGCCTCAAAACATCCTTCCATCCTTTCCTGTCGAGGGTCTGTCCTCTCTATCCCCTTATTTCAAGACTCCTTAAATCGTCCTGCACCACGTTTAGATATCTGAGTTTAAGTCACCCTCTTCTACGGCCTATTTAGCATGGTTATTTTAGTAGGAGTTAATAAAAATATATTTAAAATAAATAATAAAAATAAATAGTAAGAAATAATAATTTTCAATTATATAGTTAATTAACAGAACAACCAGCCATCAACCAGGAGCAAATCTGTATGTAAACTAAATGAAAATTGAACGTGTCTCACAGTACAACTACTTAGGAACTATAATCAATGAGTTATGAGACAATATCCAAAATATTAAATCCAAAAAGCAAAAAGTGCATTCTTGACTATGAGCTCTGTGTTTAAGAGTTATGACCTCAGTGCTTCTATGTGGAGGAGAAACATGGATATTAAAGGCGGAAACTCTATCAAAACTTCAGGCTTTTGAGCTGGTAATTATACAGAAGGATCTTGAAGATACCATAGACAAAGTCACCAATGAAGAAGTACTGCGGAGGATGAACACAACCGCGGATTTGGTCAACAGGAGCCGTACGCTGCAGGACTTGGGACATATAATGGGAAATCAAGGCAAATCAGAGCTACTCTAATGCATTTTGCAAAATAAAATTAAAGGAAAAATTCCCCAGGACGATGAAGAATATCCTGGCGTGCTAACCTGAAAACATGGTATAGAAAGACTTCAACACAGCTATTTCGTATAACAACTAACAAAGTCATCATAGCCAGAATGATCGCCAACGTTCAGAAAAAGAAAAAAGAAAGAAAGGAAAAGCAGTTGGATCCATCCATCTTCTGAAATTAGGAATCAACAACTTCGTCCACTGCGCCACCCTTCTCATTTAATCCCATTCCTTTTGCCACACCATTATGGAACTTTCCCTTTTTTCTTTTTTTAAACGTTCTATTGCTATGTCTTCATTTCTTCTCTTGTATATTTTTCCTCCTTCCTTCACTAGTACGTGCATCGGAATACACCTAGTGATAACTCCTAACGCCTCGGCAGGGACTGTTCTGTATGCACACTCTCAATAGACTCTTCCTATCTGCTCAGGTAAGCTGTTTTCAGTACGCCTTTGTTAAAACCGCAGAACTCCAGCCAGGCGCAGCGTAAAGGACGATCGATTGCACAACAGAATGAAGCGCCCACCTCCTCTCAGTTTTGGGCTCTCCGATGTTGGGCATGATCCCTCCCAGTGTGGCGGATCTTACCGCAGCTTTTAGAGTCATCGCTTTTACGTGCTACCCCACTTACCGTTTTGAGTCAGTGTCACCCCTAAATAACTCACGCATTTCTTTGAAACCACTCTCTTTCCTGCACATTCAAATGTTATCCTGTCCCTTTTCCTTGGTCCCTAGAGAATTATAGCATCGGTCTTACCCGCAACCAGTTCTAGCTCATGCATTTTCATCCATTCCTCAACTTGGTTGCATGTACGCTGTGCACCAAAGATACGGTCCTTTCTGTCCCGCACCACTATCAGCATAACGAGGTCGTCCGCAAATGCGAATGGGGTTACCACCTCTCCGTATTGTTGGCTTACAACCCCGTCATATGCCAAGTTCCACAGCGTGGGTCCTGGGACCGACCCTTGTGGCACTCCAGCGGTCACGTCAACTACTACTCCTTTTTCTACCACAATTCTCCTCTCTAACAAATAGTCGAAGACCAAAGTACCTAGGACACCTTCTCTCTCTTAGAACCTTCATTACCTCTTTCCATTTCAATGTGTTGAAAATATTCCGGACGTCAACCAACAGTAGGTTTGCCCACCTCTGGTTAACTCCTACCCCGCGTAACTCCTGGAAGACTTCGTGTCTTTAGGGCACTCAACGCTTCGTGGAGTTTATCTACGGTAAAAGGTACAGCTCGCTCAGCTTCGGCGCCCCACTGCACTCCATGCCAATGGTCGGGTGAAAATAGTTCTTGGGTAACCTCAAGCTTCCTGTTTAGTGGCATCTTATACAGAGCGTACAGCTTGAATTGGTTCATTACGATTTTGTACCCCTGACCCGAAACGTCATCATCTAACTTGTCACACAGTTCTCTCCATTGTCTCTTCTTCTCGGCTCTGATCTTCCTTCCTGTTTAGTTCCTTCTTTCGCGCATTGTATACCATATGCATTCTGCTAGCTTCGGTTACTTCTCCTCTACCTCTTGCCCTCGAAACCTGTTTTCTAAAGGCAATGCATTCCTTCCTCTTATGACGCTGATGACTCCACGTTTTTAGTTCCTATTCCGATTATCGAAAAGCCAATGCGGCGGTGTTTTGTAGCAGTGTCATCCGGTAGCACGGTCCAGTCTCTAATTTTCCTCGCCACATTCTGAGTGGCACAGGTGACATCGATATATGAATTCGAATTTCTCCTCACGAACGTTGGTTCCTGACCATTATTTAAGATAACTAAGTCCAGAGTTCCTATCTATTTCATAAGCATTTGTCCGCGAGCGTCCGTTCTGGGAGAACTTCACTCCACCGCTTTAGCGTTGAAGTCCCCCAGCACTACACACGCTTTTCCCAATAATCTTACCTCATTCATAATCTTATCTAGTTTACTTTCATAATTCTCCACTGTACAATTCGGTGAAATATAGCAGCACGTATCGTCACAGTTTTAAGATCCTAATATAATTATTCCTTACTAAGCTAATGTACATACTATGTTAATAAATACTATATCACATCTTTGTTATAGTTTAGTTATTGAAAAACGTCATGTGAAATACATAGTGTATACATCTTACAAATAAAAATATATACTACTATGTTAATAAATATAACTATGGTAATATATTTTTTTTCACTACGTTTGGACCTAAACCCTATTCTACACCTCGGAGGTTTAGATCCTCTTAGTGATTGTTTTACTATATTTTTATTTTTTTTTTCTTTTTTTTTGTTCTTTTTTTTAATAATGTTTTTAATATATTTTTTATAATCCTCTTTTTTTATTTAATTTTTTTCTTTTTAAATCTATTTTTTAAGCATTATTTTATATATTTTTTTTAATCTTTTTTTTAAATTTTTGTTTTTTAATATTTTTTTCATGAATTTTTTCTAAACATAGGTTACAAATCTAACTAATTACATGCATACTTTAATATCAGACAAAAAGGTTATCAAGCAGTCAATCATTTTCTTTTTATTGAGTGATAGTAGAAAGAGAATATTAACAGGAATTGGGATGTTCTTGTCTACCAGTCTTTTAATTAGATTATTGGTGAATTGTTTATACTTTTGACATTCAAAAAATATGTGGTTTAAGTCACTTTTAATCTGACATTCTTGATAAATATCCGAATCTAAGATATGTATTTTAAATATATGTGTAGGATAACATGCATGGCCAAATCTAAGTCTACTGATGATAGTTACGTATTTGCGAGGGATGACGAAATTCTTATACCAAGGTTTTTTTGGAATAATTATTTGTATAAAACTGTATTGTGTTGTTGAAATACTACAGTACTTTTCCCAGTGTTCTCTCCAGTTGTTCATTTGTTTAGTTCGTGAAGAAGCAAAAGCATCTATAATGCAAGTTTGATAGTTGGTTCTAATCTATCTATCTAATTAGCCCTCTTCGGTCCATCTTTGGAAATAGGTCTCTCCAATCATTTTCCATTCTTCTCTGTCTGTCGCTACAGTCATCCATCTAGAGCCCACGTGCTTCTTGATATCATCTGCCCATCTCATTTGGGGCCTTCCTCTGCTTCGTTTATATTCCCACGGTCTCCAACTTATAAGAATTTTGTTCAATCGGTCTTCTTTTTGTCTTATATTGTGTCCGGCAAATCTCCATTTCAATTTTGCAACTTCTTGTCTAACATCCCTCACTTTTGTTTTCTCTCTTATCCACTCGTTTCTCTTCTTATCCATTAGTCTTATATGCAAAATTTGTCTTTCCATTACTCTTTGGGTTTTTATGATTTTGTTCATGTTTGCTTTTGTAAATGTCCACGTTTGGGAACCATAAGTAAGAACAGGGAGTTGGTTAGTGTTCCATAAATGATGGAGTTTTTAGCTAACTGGTCTACGTGTTCATTATATGTAAGTTTTGAATGTGCTTTGATCGACATCAATTGTATTTTTGAGTGTATTTATTAATTTTCAATAAGCATTTTTTAATTAAAAAAATGTATGTATCAGAAGTACTACAGGGTAGTTGCGGTTTTTGAATACCTATAATGAATCAGATAAAATTACTGCAGAACTATACGATGCCAATTTAAAATAATTTAAAGCCTCATATATGTAGACTATAGTTACTTTATAAACATGTTTAGATTCTAAGTTTATTGAAAAAACAAAAGAAAACAAAAACTAACAACAAAAAAACAAAAATCCCCTTTGATAAATCTTTTTATTAGACGGTATAGCTGTCTGAGGAGAAAAAAAACCTTGCCGACCTTGTTTCTAAAGTCAGGAGCCGCTACTGGCAGCTTTAACAAGCTTTTGTACTGTACCATATTTTTTAATTATATATTTGTATGCAATCTTTTGCTATGTAAATCAAAGTTCAAGTGAATGGTCAATTATATTTACTATTGGATGATAGTACATGATTAAAGGGTATTTACATAGCTTTAACCAATATGGCTTTACTGAAATCCAAGCTAATGATATATGATCTAATTTTATAAATTTACGTTGTGATTTAATCAGTTTTGGATACCAAACTCTGGTAATTTATTGGAGCATAGTATTTATTGATGTAATATTACGAAATTGTTTCTTTTACAGGGGCGTGAAGACAGACATTTTAAATGAGAAAAATCAGGCGGCGATTCACTTGGTAACTGAGCTTAATAAGGTAGCGGTGTTGGAAGTAATGAGCCGTCATAAAAACAGAATTGACATACAGCAGGGTGGTGAACACGGTCGATCAGCACTCCATATTGCCGCTATCTACGACCACGAAGAATGCGCAAGAATCTTGGTAAGAATAAAAGTTTACTTATCACTTTAAAAAAGTTCGCTGTATATGAGTGTATCTCCAACTTTACATTTCAGTCTATAATGAAGTAGATAAATTTGATTTTCTTGTAAATATAAATATTTACCGATTAATTATCGACGGGAAATAATATCGATAAAAACCTATAAAAGTTTTCATTTTATTAATAGTTAAGTCCATTTATTTCCAATAGTATATTTTGCAACAACTTATTTGCAGGTTTTTCTTAACATTATAGTTTATTTTTATGAACGAGAGAGTAATTAGCATAGTTTTAACTGGTATCTCCGACCACTCCATGGGCGTGCTCAAGATTAATTGAAAAATTACCTTGAATAATTGTAAAAAGTAAATGAATTATTTCAGTGTTATAAAGTGTTATGTGTATGTAAACAAAAGTGACCTCTTTTATCACACACTATATTAGAACTGACTGGCCTACATTAAAAAGGGTTTTAAAAAATTCACATTTTTTTAATTTTTAAAAATTACAAAAGAGAAAAAGAGTTTTTAAAACCGTCTAAGGTATGTTAAATAGATGAATAAAAACATTAATATAAAACTTACAGCTACTTGTTACCAATCCAAATCAGATTCAGAAGATGAACTTTCAGAACCAAGATTTATAATAACTGGCTCGATCATTTTATCAGTAATATTGTCCAGCTTCCACATTTTTTCCTCTTCTTTAATAGTGTGATTTACTGCCTGTTCCCAGTTTTCAGGTTTTACATTATTTACGGCCTCCAAAAACAACTGTTTAACAGCATGAATTTTAAAAGTGAAATTTTTTCTTGAAACTTCACTCTTTATCTGTGCCCACACCAGTTCAATCGGGTTTAATTCACAATGATATGGTGGGGATCTAAGTACTGTCATTCCACGATTTTTGGCAATTTCATCAATTTCGTATTTTTTAAATTTTTCTTTATGAAGGGCACACAACGAATAAAGTTCCTTTCTTATAGATCCGGGATGGTACGTAATATTTTTTGAACTCAACCAATTCTGCAAGTCTTTTTTTAACCACTTGGTTGTGGGCAGTCCTTCTATAAGTCTGGAGTGATAACTTGCATTATCCATTACTATTACACAGTTCTTAGGAAGAAGATCTATCATTTGTTCGAACCATTCTTGAAAGACATCAGCGTTCATGTCTTCATAGTAGTCACCGGTACGAGTTGATTCAAAAGTTAATAAACCACCTTCAACAAAACCGTCTGAACTGCCAATGTGTACTATTATCAGCCTGCGTCCCTTTCCTGATGGTGGGTTTAAACCAGTAGATAAGTTATTTACAAAAGCGTGCCTTTGACTTGTAACAGTTTCATCCTGCCAAAATTTATTTGGTGTATGACCCTCGTTGATCCATGTTTTATCAAGATAAAATATTTTTCTTTTTTGGTTTCTCATTTCCTTTATGGTTCTTAGAAAATGTCTTCTCCATATGACAATATTGCTTCTTTCTAATAAAATAGACTTTCTGGGATTCTTTTTCCAGCGGAAGCCTATTTCTTTTAAAAGTTTCCATAACGTACTTCGACTCATTTCTGGGTAATCCTTATCATCTCGAACTGAGACAAGAACTTTATTCAATGTTGGAAATTCTTGTCTAAAGAAGAATTCATGCACTTTCCGTCGGTCGAAGTCCTTCTTTAAAATGATATTCTATTTGAAATTTTGGTTTCCCTGGAGCATTACGTGGCATTTGAAAACTACCACATTTCTCTTCTTTAATAACTCTGTAAATCGTAGATTTCCCAACACCAAGTGTACTGCTAACTAACTCAACGGTCTCATCAACACTTTCACATAAACGTTTGTTTGTAAATGATTTAAAACAATTAAATATTAATGTTTTTTCATTAACTGTTAAAGGACCAATTTTTCGGCGTTCACACGGCACTTCCAAATTTTCCAGAACACTAGTATACACAATAAACTGCACCTTGCAACTGAAGTACCTACTTTTAGTGAACTGTTAAGAATTTTGAATACGCCACTTGGACCTTCCTACAAAATGGAAAAACCCACTATCACATTTTCTGTGGAATAAGTTTAGAAGGTAATTATCTAGTCAATTACTGTCGTAGATTCCTGGAATTAAAGAATTAAATGTTTGATTGTTGAAACCCTTACTTCGTGGAATGCACTCATTTCAGATAAAATAAAACGTTTTATTTAATCTAAAGAATTAAACTTTATTTTGCAAATAGGTAGGTACTTATTAAACTTTTATTGGTTATATATAACCAACAAAATAAACATCTTACATTTCTTGCAAATTCATTAGTACCTGTTAACCTCCATCACTCCGACACTGGCAACCTCATTTAGGGATTAGTAACCCTCACAACTACTGTATTCTATTCTGCTCCAACCTTTATACCTGGTGGTCATACTCAATTTAAAATTGTTTTCCTATATACTTCTGTAAACTTGTTGACAAATATCTGTTTTTCATTGAGTCACCCGTATCAACAGTTTAGGGTTTGCATACATAATTTTTTGTTTTATTACTCTCTCATACATAAAAATACACTATAGTATTTTTAAATATTACACTTTGACTGTGAATCTTACTGGACATGGAAAAATTAAGTCATAATTTCATGGTTGTTTCAAGACGAAATACAGCGGAGTGAGAATATTGTACATACTTTACTACTTTGTAACAACGATAATCATATATAACGACACATTTTATGGAGGTACATAATGCTTTTTAACCCTTTTATGGGCGTGAGCAAATTACGGCTTATGGACTATGATGGCGTAAAATGGTTGTCAAATATATTTAACAATATATATGATACAGGCATAATTCCCCAAAAATGGTTAGTGTCAACTTTTATAAATCTTCCAAAAAAACCCAATGCGAGAAAGTGCGAAGACTATAGAATTATAAGCCTTATGAGCCATTTACTTAAAACATTTCTACAGGTCATTTACAAAAGAATATATACAAAATATGAGGAACAACTAACAAGAACACAATTAGGATTTCGTGATGCTCTGGGGACACGGGAGGCCCTTTTTGCTGTACAGATGCTATTGCAGGGATGCAGGGATGTGAATTGTGACATATACGTATGCTTTATAGATTACCAGAAGGCATTTGACAGAGTAAAACATGACAAATTAATGACTCTAATGCAAGAAATTGGAATTGACAACAAAGATCTTAGAATTATCAGAAACATTTACTACAATCAAACGGCCAAAATCAAAATAGAAGAACAGTTAACTGATAAAATTGCAATAGAACGTGGAGTACGACAGGGCTGTATTTTGTCTCCATTGTTGTTCAATATTTATTCTGAATGGGCATTTAAGGAAGCTTTAGACGGTTGTGCGAAAGGAATACTAATAAACGGTGAATGGTTGAATAACATTAGATATGCAGATAACACTATAGTTTTTGCCGATAATCTGAATGACTTACAGATATTAACAAATCGCATAACAGAAGTCAGCAACAGATACGGACTAGCTCTTAACATAAAGAAAACCAAAATTATGACAATTAGTAAAAAACCCATACTAAACGCTCAACTTACAATCAACCAACAGAATATCGAAAGAGTCGAGCAAAATACATTTCTAGTCAATTTAAATAGCCAATGGGACCACTTAACAGAAATTAAACAGCGAATAATAAAAGCAAAAGCAGCATTCGTTAGAATGAGAACCATTTTCAACAGTCGAGATATATCATTAAAAACAAAATGCCGTCTATTGAACTGCTACATATTCACAGTTCTGCTCCACGGAATGGAAGCGTGGAAACTGACTGTTGCATCTATGAATCGGCTCGAAGCTTTCGAAATGTAGCATTATAGGCGCATCTTACGTATATCCTGGGTTGACAGAGTTACTAATGTGGAGGTCCTGCGTAGAATAGGGAAAGAATGTGAAATTCTCATGAACGTCAAAATAAAAAGTTGGAATATCTAGGACATGTAATGAGAAATCAAGAACGTTACGGCCTTTTCCAGCTGATTCTCCAAGGGAAGGTAAATGGTAAGAGAGGACCGGGAAAAAGACGCATTTCCTGGCTTCAAAATTTACGAAAGTGGTATAACACGACTAACACTGAACTGTTCCGCGCTGCAGTAAACAAAGTAAAGATAGCCGTGATGATCACGGCTGTCAAGATCAAGAAGAGTAAATTACATAGTTTTAAACAATTTTCTTTGACTGGTTAACAATTATATAACTAACCCCAATGAGTTATAATGTCAAAAAAATTTACCCCTCCCACTATTTTATTAGGGTGGTGTCTAAAATAATTATTTGGAAATATATACATATATTGATTTTAACACTTTGTTTACTTTACTTTAACACTTTTTGGCGATAATGGAACAATACAAAAAAAATTGTCCTTTAACTGGAATGTATGATAACTTGAATCATACATTCCATTTCATTAAATGAAAATACGAATAGCTTTTTAGAGATGGGATAAAAAAATAACTACAACTTTTTTAATTACTTTAAAACGAAATGTTCTAAGACTCACCCTTCTTAGCCAGATTAGGGATTTGATATATACCAAATTGGACCGAAACGTAGTCGGCTATTAGGACTCGTGATTAAGGCTTATTTTGATCTAAATGCAACTCCGGTAGACACGTGCACTGTAGATCCGCGTTTTTTAGCGAAATTGTGGATATTCCCAAAAAACCCTTCCAAGACTGCAAATCCCCTTGAATATCCACACGGTTCGTACTAGTCCAGATCCCACATGGAACAACAGCAAAAAACAAAATGCCGTTTTAAAACTAGCCCGAACTTTTCAGTACCACGGTTAAACCTTGAATCACTTCTTTTCGTCGTCTTACTGAACACTTGACAACTTGACACACGGAGGTCACTGATGTAGAATATTTATATAGTTCGAATTTATTTGTCTTTATTCTAATTTATTGTCTATAATCTAATTTATTAAAACTCACGATAGCTAATTACTAATTTATTAAATAACTTTTACAAATGTATTTATTTCACGTTTCGTACAAGTAAACCGCGTTTACCGATCTTCGTATGACTGGTTCCTCAATGAAAGTATTCCCTTATTTATATAATTCCAAGCCGGTAAACAGAAAGGTGTAGAACATACCATGCTGTTCTCGATGTAGACACAGCGGCGACTGGTCTCAAAACATGTTTTTTTTTTATCGGCTTGTCGCCCCCAGAACATTCGATTCAGGTAGATTTTTGACCTAGAAATTACGAGAATCAATAAAAGAATTAGTCATAAAATATTTACAGTTCTATATGCCATAACATTTAAAATCGTAACATTGCCCCCCTCTTAAAAGATGGTTCCTCCTGGAACCTTGTCGGGACTGGAATTGGAACGACATGCTGATATCGGCAACTGGACCCTCTTTTACAACTTCCAGTTGTATAGAAATGACAAGGGACGGTTTTCTCTCCGCACCAGTAACTATGCGGATTGCAACAGACTAACACCTGGACTTCGGTGTCTTTAAAGATTTCCTCCACCATGTTTCGTATAACCCTCCAATCTAATTGGCGGCACTCCAACTTTGGCATGGCTAACTTTTGCACGTCGGACTCTAGTACGTGCTCTCTCAACTGAAGTAAGGCTTCCCATACATCTCGGTAGGTAGGTTGATCACGGGCAGTGTCTTTTGTTACCAGGTAGAAAAGGTAACGTGATGCATCTTGAAGTTTTAAGGCTTTTCCAGGAGCTGGCACTTGGCATTGAAGTTCTGCAACTCGACCGAACTTCCTTCGAAAGACGGATGCCAACCCTGGTGCGTCTTTGATACTGGCCGGGATGGTAAGGGCCAGTGAGTAGTCATCGGGAAGCGCGAGTAGATCTTGCTTTTCTTCAGTGGTAACACCATGTCTTGCTTTACCGGTACCTCCATAGGCACCCATGAATTTCTTAAACGTGAGGTCAGACACATCTTGGACTTGGTTTACTTCCACTTCTTCATCTACGTCGTGGTCACCTTCGAAAGACGCCAGCCGGTTATGGTGTACTATCATCGGCTTTCCCCTCGGAATCTTGCTTATTCGGTAAATAACATCATTGATCTTCTCCATAATGAGGTATGGACCTTCCCAAGACTGCTGCAATTTGGGAGAACAACCTTTTCGCTTTTTGGGGTTATAAAGCCAGACTTTATCGTTCTTCTTAAAACACCCCTTTTCGGCTTGCGTATCGTACCGTTTCTTCATTCGGTCACTAGCGATCTGGAGATGGGAACGGACCAACTCGTGAACATTGTCCATTCTTCTTCGTAATTCGATCACATAATCTTCACCTGCTACATCTTCTCCAGGTCGACACCCAAACTCTAGATCACAAGGTAGTCGCATCTCGCGTCCGAATAGGACTTTGGCTGGTGTCTGGCCTGTTGATTCATTAACAGCAGATCTGTAGGCCATTGTGAAAAACGGGAGATATTGGTCCCAGTCTCGCTGATGATCGGACACCATCTTTGTCAAATACTTGCCAACTGTTCTATTCATTCGTTCTACCATACCATCCGATTGCGGATGATAAGCCGTAGTCCTTGTTTTCTTCATACCTAGTCTATCACATATTCCTTGGAATAAATCGCTTTCGAAGTTCCTGCCTTGGTCACTATGGATCTCCAAAGGCACTCCAAATCGGCTGATATATTCTTGGATCAACTTATCTGCAACGGTGGCCGCCTTCTGGTCTGGAAGTGCGTAAATCTCGACCCACTTAGTGAAGTAATCCATTACTACCAACATGTACTTGCCTCCATTATCACTTTCTGGAAACGGCCCAGCAATGTCCAAAGCTATTCTTTCAAACGGGCTTCCAACATTATATTGTCTCATAGGAGCTCTCCTTTTTCGATAAGGCCCGTTACTCGTAGCACAAATAGTACATTTCTTACACCAGTCTTTTACATCGTCGGAACTGTTCATCCAATAAAACCGTTCCCGAATTCGCTGAAGGGTCTTCTTCACACCAAAATGCCCTCCTGATGGACTGTCGTGTAACTGACGAAGTACTTCGGCTATTCTGCTCTTTGGAATCACCAACTGTCTTCTCTTCTCTGAACCGTCATCATTTTCCAGGACTCGTTTGAGCAAGCCATCTTCCATGATAAATGAGTCCCACTGGGCCCAATACGTCTTCACTACTGAGCCTAGGTTCGATATTTCTTGCCAAGGTGGTCGACGGTTTTCCTCTTTCCATTTTCGGATTTTCTGTATAACTGAATCTCTCTCTTGTTCTTCCCTGATCTTGGTAGGCGTCCAGTCGTCGTGGACCACCGTCGTTCTTAGCACTGCTGCTTCCTTGGATTCCGTTTTGTTGCAGTGAGAACACTCTGCTGGGCATGGCCTTCTGGAAAGAGAATCAGCGTTTCGGTGGCTAACTCCGGCCCGGTGCTCAATCTTAAAATCATATTCTTGGAGTCGTTCGATCCACCTGGCTATCTGACCCTCTGGATTCTTAAACTGCATCAACCACTTAAGGGCGGCATGGTCGGTTCGGATTAAAAACTTCCTTCCATAGAGGTATTGATAGAAGTGCTCTACTGATTTCACTACTGCCAGAAGTTCTCTTCTCGTGACGCAATAATTTCGCTCAGGTTTTGAGAGGACTTTACTAAAATATCCAAGGACTCTTTCCTGTCCTCCTTGAATCTGAGACAGCACTCCTCCAATTCCCACATTACTTGCATCTGTATCTAAGATGAACTCTCCTTCTGGCAGTGGATACCCTAAAATTGGTGCTGTGATTAAATGCTTTTTTAAGGTCTCAAAGGCATTTTGGCAGTGTACATCCCAGCGGTATTCTCTTGCTTCCTCTGTAAGTCGCGTTAATGGTTTAGCGATATCTGCAAACTTTTTAATAAACCTCCGGTAATAAGTACATAGTCCAAGAAAACTTCTCACTTGATGTTTGTCAGTTGGTTTTGGCCATTCCTTAATGGAATCGATTTTTCCCTTATCCACGGCCACTCCTTCTTTACTGACTATATGACCCAGATAATTGACTTTACCTTGAAATAGCTGGCACTTCTTGGGGTTTAACATCAATTGGGCAGCTTTAAGTCGATTAAAAACGTTTTCTAAATTCTTCAGATGGTCTTCAAATGTCTCCCCCAATACGATTATGTCGTCTAGATAAACTAGGCATGTTTTCCAAGATAACCCTCTCAACACATTTTCCATAAGTCTCTCAAATGTCGCAGGAGCGTTACAAAGTCCAAATGGCATAACGTTGAATTGCCATAATCCAGATCCTGTGGTGAAGGCTGTCTTTTCTTTATCTACCGGGTCCATTTCTACCTGCCAGTATCCAGACTTCAAGTCCAAAGTAGAAAATAATTTACTTCCAGCCAATGTGTCTAATGTGTCATCGATCCGAGGCAGAGGATAACTATCTTTCTTGGTAACGTTGTTCAGCAAACGGTAATCCACACAGAACCTCGTTGTTCCGTCTTTCTTCTTAACCAGGACCACCGGAGAGACCCATGGGCTCGTAGAAGGTTCTATCACCCCGTCTTTCTTCATTTCCTGAACAATCATTTCAGCTTCCTCTCTTTTCGCCTGTGGTAATCGTCGAGCTGTTTGACGAATTGGCTTAGCATTACCAGTATCAATTTTATGCTTAACAACGGTAGTTCTTCCCGTCTTTTCTCCTTTCGGTACGAAAATATCACGATACTGCCGAAGAAATTCCCTTAATTTCCTTTTCTCAATCTGATTCAGAGACTGTCCAGCAACCGCAACCATTTGATCGAATTTATCGTTGGAATTATCAGACGTTGTTGTCTGACGGATTATGGATGTGACAGGTACACAAGTTCCTACTTTTGTCTCTTTCTTGATGGTCACTGGGTAGTCATTGACATTAATAAGTCTCACAGGAATTTCTTTAGCCGAAGTCACTAATTCTTTTCCAATTATAATTCCACGGCCAACTTCGTCGTCATGATTCCAAGGCTCCATCATAACAGGTGTTCCTTCGTCCACAATTCCCTGTAGCCGCGCTACTATTATCGTTTCACTTCTCGCAGGCACGACTGTATCTTCTTTAACGGCTGCTTGCATAGTGTTGTCATCATGTGGATGGAGAAATACCTCCTCGTTACCAACTTTGATTACCTTATTCTTAAAATCCAATTGGAATCCATGCGTATTCATTACGTCCATTCCTAATATAACATCCTCTTCGATGTCAGCAACTATAACAGTATGGACGAACTTTTCTGCTCCAATTCCTAATTGTACCTGGATTTCTCCATGAATGTTGGCATTTTCACCTGTGGCGGTCCGAAGTCGCAACCTCGTTGGTAACAGTTTCTTTCGGCTGTTTATAACTGTCGGGCGTATAATGGTTCTGGTCGCTCCAGTATCCACCAACAACGTATGCTTTTTACCATTTATTTCTCCATCTACATATACACTATCTTCACGACATTTCAAAGAAGCTATTAGTATCAGAGGGTCTTTGGTAAAGTTCTGGGTCGAAGCTGCTCCCCTAAGGCCGACGCGTTCTGGTTTTGTCTTCGGTCTTATGGTCTTCGTTTTCTTGTGTGTCATGCTTTTCATCATACTAACGAGCTGGTCAAGTTTATCTTCATCTTCTTCCTCTTTTACAGTCCTAACTTTACTGTAACCGCCAGAGGCCTGCGTAGCAGACTCGTATTCGAGGGCGGCGGATAAGACATCAACCAGCGTCTTGTGCCGAGCTAATCGTAGTGTTCTCTGCATTTCATGATCACGAAGACCATCAATAAACGTTTGAACGGCCAACTTTTCCATCATGTCTTCGGGAGCTGTTGGATAAGCATATCGCACTAATCTGGCGATATCTACTTCATATTCTTGAAGAGCCTCATCTTTCTTTTGTCTTCGATTTTTGAGCTGCGACTGATATACATGCTCCAAGTGTTCGTGGCCATATCGCATATTTAACCTCTTCTTCAGTTGTTCGAAATCATCCGTCTCCTCTACGGCTATGGTCTGGAGCACATCTAAGGCATCTCCTCGAAGAGCGATAGTCAGGTTTACAGCCTTTTCTTTTTCACACCATCCATTCGCTCTTGCAGCTGATTCGAACTGTTTCATGTAGTTGTTCCATGATGATTTTCCGTCGAAAGTTGGGACTTTGACATGAACGGAACTTCCACTTCCTTCACATTTCGGCCGTGTTTCCAACTTACATTTCGTCTCGTCTTCTTTTGTCTCTATGGTAATTGGATTGTTTACTCTCTCTGTTGTTCCTGTTCCCTCAATCTTCCTTTCCAACTCTTTCCATATCTTCTCTTCGAAGGCCATCATATCGGCAGCAACTTGGTTTTTTAATGAAGACACTCTATCGTCGAGAGCAGACATCTCCGAAGTGACTTTAGAGATTTCCAAGGAGATGTTAGCAGAGACTTTGCTTTCTAGAGAAGAAATCTCGTTAGACACTTTGTCTTCTAAAGAGGCGATGTCGCCAGAAACTTTATTCTCTAATTTTGAAATTGACGCGATGACAGCATCTTCAAATATATAAGTTTCCGGATCTAAACCCTCTTCCTCCAAAGCATTCTTTAGTCGTTGGACTAACTCAGCCTTTTTTCCGGTAGAAGCTAATTCTCTATCCTCAAGATGCCTTCTTAGATTCGTAACTGTGAGCTCGTAAATCGTAGCCATCGTTCACCAATTTCACTTCTTTTCAAAAATTCAAATTAAATTTATCTACAACCCCACTTCTGCACCACTGTAGAATATTTATATAGTTCGAATTTATTTGTCTTTATTCTAATTTATTGTCTATAATCTAATTTATTAAAACTCACGATAGCTAATTACTAATTTATTACATAACTTTTACAAATGTATTTATTTCACGTTTCGTACAAGTAAACCGCGTTTACCGATCTTCGTATGACTGGTTCCTCAATGAAAGTATTCCCTTATTTATATAATTCCAAGCCGGTAAACAGAAAGGTGTAGAACATACCATGCTGTTCTCGATGTAGACACAGCGGCGACTGGTCTCAAAACATGTTTTTTTTTATAGGCTTGTCGCCCCCAGAACATTCGATTCAGGTAGATTTTTGACCTAGAAATTACGAGAATCAATAAAAGAATTAGTCATAAAATATTTACAGTTCTATATGCCATAACATTTAAAATCGTAACACTGAATAATACCGAAATTCAAACATTTAAATTTTGAGATCCCAATTCTTCCAATATAATAGAAAGAACGATTTAAATTAATTTCTTCACAAAAAGAGGACATTTTCCCTTAACTTCAGCACAATTTGCCAGACATTATCCCTATTTGAAAACTATTAATTTTATTTTCGCCACCTTGCTTTTAATATATTATATGTTAGTCCAGGCTGTGAGGCCGCTCCCGTTGGGAAAATGTTTCTGATTCGGTTTCTTCGCGGATTCCGGTTCAAAAATGTCCCATTTAAACAAATCTGAAGGGTGCCAGGCGAAATTTTTGGGCAGAAATTGTTTAAACATTTTTTTTAAACAAAGTCCAAAAATATATATTTTTTAATCTGGAAATAACATTTTTTTAGGTTTTTTGGGCCATTTTAAACAAAAAAAGTCTCCTGTCATTTTTCTCTAAAGTTGATAGTTTTCGAGTTAGAAGCGATTTAAAGTCTGAAAAACGCGAAAATACGCATTTTTGAGGCTTGAAAACACATATGTAAATTATTATTTTTGAGGTTACCAAGTGTCTCAATTAAAGTTTAAACATTCAACTTCACGATTGTGAAGAGTAATCGGGGCTTATTTTAATTTAGACCGTTGTTTTTTAATTGTTAAGTATGCGCCTACACTCGATTTTTGAGTCGCCGCGGCGCCGCGCGCTACCGTGCGCCTCTATCGTACTTATGCATAGTTTACATATACTTACAAATAATTATTATTTATTGAGTATACATTAATTTATATTAATTGAGTTATAATATAAATTTCGTCTAAAGTCTAATAATAGTTACATAAAATAATTGTACAAAGATTGTTAAATAACACACTAATATCACTCAGTAAAAGTATCTTTGTTTTCACAAAAATCTAAATCACATCCACATAATGGTACACAGTTGACATGATTTTTCTTGCAGTTGCAAGCATTAGTTTTGCAAGTCTTTTTTCATTTGCACGGTTTCCCAACCCACCACTATCAGACATATAATATCCATATTGTGTAAAATCGAGAGTTTGATAGCGGGAATATATGGCATTTCGCCAAATATATGTTTTAGCGAAAGCTCTTAACAAGCGTTGGTAAAGTGCGTCAGAGGTACAAGGTATATTGGCTAGATTAAATTAAATTTTTCAGTCACACTGTCTTTTCGTCGAAGAGCAGCATTTTGTATTGTTATGTAAAAATCTACTTTAGGTTTTTGCACAAACTTAATATTGTTGATGTTATTAAAAAAAATACAAACTAAATTTTCTTCGGTAAGTTTTCATTTAAGAAGAGGTACGGAAAAAGACATTTTAAATCCATTCACAATTTTTTTAATAACACATTAATAATATAATACCCTTTTAATGGGCATTAAACAATAGTCTTCCTAATAATCGTTTAAGTAATAACAAATCAAGTATGAGCGCGCGATTGTTAAACAAGTAAAAACTTTTTTTTAAAAGTAAAAGTAAGTAAAAGCATTTTTGCGATAGTATATTGTTTTTAAACACCGCGCAATTTAAAATTAAGTTTACTATTAATTATTATTAAGTTTATTAAGTTTACTATTAACATTTACTGCATTGTATTATTTAAATAATAATTTAAAAATATTATTTACAATTGATATAAATAAATATATACTCAATAAATAATAATTATATTGTTCAAATTTGGAAGAAAAAAAACTATATACGGTTATTACATTGCGATGATTGATTTATTTAATTAGCCCAATGACAATAATTAATACCTACATAAATAAATTATGGAAAAAACTATGTTAATATACTTCAAGGATTTGTTCAGGTTTTTTTGCGTAAGTGTATATGTAAACTATGCATAAATACGATAGAAGCGCACTATAGCGCGCCGCGCCGCGGCGGCTGAAAAATCGAGTGTACGCGCATACTTAACAATTAAAAAACAACGGTCTAAATTAAAATAAGCCCCGATTACTCTTTACAATCTTGAAGTTGAATGTTTAAACTTTAATTTAGACACTTGGTAACCTCAAAAATAATAATTTACATATGTGTTTTCAAGCCTCAAAAATGCGTATTTTCGCGTTTTTCAGACTTTAAATCGCTTATAACTTGAAAACTATCAACTTAAGAGAAAAATGACAAGAGACCTTTTTTTATTTAAAATGATCCAAAAAACCTAAAAAAAACGTTTTCCAGGTTAAAAAAAAATATTTTTGGAATTTGTTTAAAAAAAATTGTTTAAACAATTTCTGCCCAAAAATTTCGCCCGGCACCCTTCAGGTTTGTTTAAAGGGGACATTTTTGAACCGGAATCCGCGATGAAACCGAATCAGAAACATTTTCCCAACGGGAGCGGCCTCACAGCCTGGACTATGTAACCGATCTTACAGGTCGAAAATTGTTTAAATCTTTGAAAATAGAGGTGGGACTTTCAACTTAACGGAAATTTGGAACGTAACAATTTGTGCTACACTCTGTATATATTAAACATTTAGTCTTACTATAGCTTTAATCCTGCCTATATATATTTTTTTTTTAATTTTTTTTTTAATAAATTACACCAAATGCCCTCAAAACTAGAGCCTGTAAAAATCTCTAAATTTACAATGTATAATTATTCAATGAGAAACCTTCTACATATTGTAGATATGTGGGTAACGGCTGGAAAAGTTAGTATATACAAAATCCTCAAAGTTTTCGTTTAAAATCGTTTGCTACTTTCTATCAAAATATCATAAATTAAACCCAAACGTTCCTTGAACTATATTGTTTTCACAGTAAATAGATCCACATAACCCAGGTCTGGTGGAAACTTTCAAATTGTTCGATTTAAAGTTTTATTATACTTCTGCTGTAATAAAAACCAGACGCAAACCTGCAATAAAAATTTATTCTATTTAGTTATTGCGCGCAGGGTTTATTTTAAAATTTAATGCTATTGGCTGTATTAAATTCTCAAGTGTTTTAAATGTTCAAATATATGAACTGGGAATGGGTTAAATTAAAACTAAGTATTATTAAAAGGTTTTTGTTTGAGTTGACGTTTCTACATGTATTCCATGTCTTTATCAAAGCTGTATCTAAAATTTATCGATTATTTTTATAATAGTATATACAAACTAATAAAAACTTAACATAAAACGTAAATTATTTCATTTAGGATAAAAACTAATGAAAATGCATCAGATATAGAGGTGACAAACATGCGAATAAATAGTGCGATTCGAAACGCCCATAGAAAATATAAGGAAAAAGGAAAAAACAATATGGATAAACTCATTCAAGCTACTAAATATCTTATAAACAAAAGAAGAGAATTGAAAGACAAATACATAAATAATGTTGTAATACTTAGACAGTTAAACAAAGATATCACAAAATCCATTCGAAAAGATGTCAGAAATTACAACACTGAATACATAACTCAAGCCATTGATAGAAATAAAACTTTAAAGGTTCTGCGCCGACAAATGACTGAAAAATCGAAAAATATTTGTAAACTTGGTAATAAAAAATGAGAAACTACAATAAATAAGGAAGATATTTTAAAATTTTTTTAAGATTTTTACTCAGAATTGTATAAGCTGGAATAACTTTCAGATCCTGATCAAAATCGAATACCAAAAGTTCAAAATGTAGGTACAGAAGACATCCCAGATATCACAACCGAGGAAATAATCAGTTCTCTCGAAGATGAATAATAATAGATCACCTGGAGAAGATGGGATAGTTATTGAACATATAAAAGAAGGAGGAGGAACGTTAGTAAATGTGTTGAAAAAGATGTTCAATGCTTGTTTGACTAGAGGCGTAACCCCCTCCCAGTGGCATAATGCACTAATAACCATAATGCATAAAAAAGGTGACATTTCAGACCTAAAGAACTACAGACCTGTTAGTTTGCTCTCCCATACATACAAACTAAAAATCAACTATTACCTCCAGTTTCGGTGAACCTCCATCGATTTTCATGAAAATTTTTAATTTAGTATATTTTACCCTCAACTTTAAAAGTGACATATGCTGAACTTGCGATTTTTGCATTTTAGGGGTGAAATCTACCCCGTTTGTTAAAAATTTTAAAAAATTCAGATTTACGCATTCTGGCATAAGTAATCTCGATTATTTACATAAAATAAACATTTTGCAACATTTATAAGCGTGATTTATGCTTTTAATTAATTTTTCAACCCTTTTAGCAACTATCCCTTAAATCGAATATCATGAAAAAATCATTTTTTATATTTCTGAAATATCAAATCGCATATTAATATTTCCTCAATAGTTTCTTTAATGTTTATGATATAATTTTTGATTGACTGTAAAATTTTAAGCCTTAAAAACCACCCCCTTAAAGCAGAATCATTGAAAAAAAAATTTTTTTATTCAGTTTAATGCGTCGTAAACTAATGGTCATTGGCATGGTACAGTGAATTTTTTACAGTCAGGTGTGTAGTGTGTGTGTGTGTGTGTAATTGTCTTGATACTTAGCAAAGTCGACGTCATTGTCTTTGCTAAGACACGCTAATTGTATCCGAACGTCTGCGGCCCCTCCGGTGAGTACCGATCACACAAGGATAGAAATTATTTTCATTTATTAATTTTTAATAAAAGAAAATTTCCACCCAGGTGAGATTCGATCTCACGACCTTTAGGTTCAAAGTTAGACGCTCTTACCACTGAGCCACAGAGGGGGTTTATATTGAAAAAATTAATTTCAAGAACCTTGAATTGTTTAAATAATGTATTACTGAATTAAAATCTCATTTACTGAGTATTAAAATATTTATTTATTTATTGCTTAATTTTGCACCCTTAAAAACTACTCTTCGTCATAAAAATAATGGAAAATGTTTTTTTTATTAGCTTTAACAGCTTTAATCATTTAGGAACTTTTTTGTTGGTTATGATATTAATATATTCCAAACTATATTAATACTATTCTTTCCACATTTCCTGAACAATTTTTTCACTGCTTATGTGACTTATAAAAATTTAATTTGTTAGTTAAGAGGAAAATATATTAACATAAATATTAAAATATATGAACAGTTCATTCATTTTAATTGTTAATTTTTCACTCTTCATCTGAGCTCTCTTCACCAATTTCTCCTTTTTCATTAATTGGAGGGCTATTTTGGCAAATGTCCCACTGCATGATCCGCAGACTGCATTGCAAAATAACCCTACTTTTCGACACACGCAAGAAGCGCCGCACCCTTCTTTTCAGTTGCAAACAATCATTTTTAACAATTCTTCTGGAGCAGGTGAATTGAAATTTTTAGTTGGAAACAAAGACTCTTTAATTTTGCACCATCTCCAGTCAACTGGACGAATGTCTTTGTTTCCAAGCCATATCTGGGTTTGTAAATAAACTCTTTTGATGTCTTTGTTTTCAAGCTATATCTGGGTTTGTAAATCAACTCTTTTGATGTGTTCATCCAATGCAGCAACCGTTGGGACCAAAAGGTAATTTCAAGGGCTATAAAGTCGTGTTAAATTTAATCGTTTAAATCCCTTAGTGATTTGAAAGATTAAAGGGCTTCGGTTACATGGTTCTCACAGTAAAATATAGGTTTTAAACGTTTTGATCTCAGTTATTTTTTAACCTACAAAAATATATAAAAAAAAGGAAAATCTTTGTTAAAAAAAAAAAACTCAAATTTGATTCCTTATCATTTTTTAAACCGTAACCGGTGACGTCCGATTTTAGGAACATAACCGGTGACGTGGAGTCTCCGGGACTCATCATAAATATGCTGGTCTCATTCAAATTTAAATAATTATTTTATCACATTGATTATAATAATCTGTTCTTTAGGCATTTTTGCAATATCCTATTGCCTTTTTAGTTCTTTCTGTTACTGACTATTCTTATTATTAACAGTTTTGTCAAAAGTTGCAAATAAATAAAGTACGGTGTTATGTCGGAAAACTTAATTTTTTTTTAATATTTCTAAATTTGGTATGTACAAATGGTTTTAATATTAGGTATAACAAATATTGAATAATCTATGGTAATAAAAATTATCATCAGTAGTCTAAACGTAACGGAACGTGCAGGGGGTAAATAAGGATAAAAAAAATGGGATTATTTTTTTTTATTCTTTTTGAACGTTACTGTTTCTGCATATTTTATGAGAACAAATCAAGCAAATTGGTTTTTTACAACAGACGCATAAATAAGATGTCTTCCTATGAAGTTTTGATGGGCAAATGTAGCAATACTTTCGAACTGCTAACCGATCTTCTTGAATAGAAGGAGGTTCAACCACGCACAGTATTCGCTTTATGTTTTCTCTTATTTCTGTCGGGATTCTGCTGTTATACATTCGTTGTTTTATGTGTGCTTCAATTAAGCTTTTACCTTCATAAAATCTTTCCTGTCTAAGGGTTTGGATTCTCTATAACACTGATACATAACGAAAGCGTTAACTGTACTCATATCTAGTATTTTGTAAAATATAGCCATTGGCCAACGTTGCGTTCTTCTGGACGAACTGTAAACCGTACATTTTTCATCCAAAGCATCAACGCCGCCTTTCGTCATATTATACAGACTAATTATTTCTGGTTTTTGTGTTTTTTCATCTAGGGCTATACTATGATGCATGGAGGATAATAGTATGACGGCTTTGTTTTTTTTAGGAACATACGAAAGAAGGGTAATGTCTTTTGTAAAACCGTATCTAACTGAACCAATCTCTCTATGCCTTTGAGGAAGAAACTCAGGAGGAATATGTCTTTTAACCTTTTTCATAGTTCCCACATATATTAGGCCATTAGATTTCAACAACTGAACTAGTTCTATAGACGTGAACCAATTGTCAGCTGTCACATTACGATTACTGCCAAATAATGGCTTAGAAAGCCGTAACACAGATTGAGTAGGTTTAGCAAGCTTTTTCTTAGTTACTGAAAGGCCCATTCCGTCGGAATCTTGGCCTGTATATACATACGCATTGTACACATAGTTGTTTCTTGCATCTGTTAATATCATAATTTTAAGTCCATATTTTCGTGGTTTGTTTGGAATATACATTCTAAAGCGTGATCTACCCCGGAAACCAACTAACATTTCATCAATGCATACATATTCACCAACAGAAAACTCCGTTTGACAGTTTTGAATAAAAGATTCAAATAGTTCTTGAATTGGTGCTAGTGGATTTACCGCTTTTCGTTGTTCTCTCGTGGTAGGGTCATCAAAACGTAAACAAGTCAATAAAACTACAAATCTCTTGGCACTCATTACGGACCAAAAAATTTCTCTGACCGTTCCATCTGTAGCAAATAGACATTCTATGTCTTCATCATTGGACTTAAATACTGAGGTGTAAATTAGTAAGCCTAAAAATGCTTCCATTTCGACCTGGTCGACATTTTTTAATTCCGGCCTCTTTTCATTTTTGTATTTGACCCTAACACTCGCCAATTTTACATTTGTCCATTCGACTACAACATTTAACATTTGATTTGTAAATAAACAGTTCCAAATTTCCTTTGGAGGTGCCTGCCGAAAGACCAAGAGAACGAGCCTTTCCTTGCAGCCCCAGTAAATGTACAATAATATTATGCTTTTGAGTACGAATATTTTTTGGTGCACTAGCTGACCACTTAAATCTGTTTTTACCATAAAAGTAATTTGAAGATCTCGACGCCAATATATTATTTTCATCATCACTGGACGAGTCTTGGTTTAAAGTTTCTGGAATATTGTCTTCTGGATCAGATTCACTATCAGACTGCTCAGATGCCGACTCATGACTGCTTTCTATTACCGCATCACTGTCAATATCATCAATATCACTATTTATATTCAGAGTCCAAATCATTGAACCAATTTAACACTTTCTCTTCAAATTTCGGATCTGTAACACTAACCGATCGTGACGTACTTGGTAGATGATCCATTATAGTTTATACGAAGAAATATAAAACACTCGATAAAAAGTAACTAACAGTGACATTGAGTCTCGCTGACTCCAATAACGTCTGTTCTTGCAAACGGCTAAACGTAAACTAATCAAACAAAAACGCTTGGTTTATGAACTATTTTTAGAAAGGTACTTAGCCGCAGGCCATCCAGAGTCGTCCGCTTCAATATTTTAAACCGGTTTTTAATTTCGCAAGAGTCTCTCAAACTCCACGTCACCGGTTACGGGTTAAGTATAATGAGTATATATGGAGTTATTCTCAAAAGAAAATGAAATTTATGAAAATTTAAAAAATTCTGATTTTTAATCAAATTTTTTTTCAAAAATATGCATTCTTAACCGGTCAAAATTTTGAGGTCAATACTTATGCTAAAATAAATAAAGTTTTATAGGGATTACTATAAATTTTAATTTTTGCAGAAATGGCGTACCGTAAAACAGGGTTACATTGAACCTGAGGGTTACATTGAACAGTTTTGCAATGAAGATTATATTTTTCTACAAGTTGGCCTAAACTTTTTTTTTGGGGCCAATATATTTTTTTGAGGGTTGTAAATATGTTTTTCTTGGACTTCCTGATAAAATTTCTGGCAGGTTCTCAAAATTAACAAAAATGAAATAAAAAATGGTTTCAGAAATAAAAGGTGGTAAAAAAAATCTCTCAAACTTTGGTCTGCAGCCGGCGATATGCAAAAGATATCTTCTCATGACTAATTTTACACGATACTAGTACCTATTTTAACCTTATTTTACACAATACCGTAAATGATAAGGGTTTTGAATATTTTTAATTAATTTATACAAAAAATATGTCAATTATTTTGGGAAAGTGGGGTAACATTGAATGCCAGGATTGAACGTGCTTGGGCGGCGTCAATCGAGTTCCATCTAAATATTATTGTCTGGCGTTACGCTACCTCGTTTTGAATCATTTGAATGAAATTCACTCAGCTCAGAGCTCAGTATAACATTGATTGGCTTGGCGGCAGGAACATTGTGTGGCTAGGAAATTCAGTTGTGGTGCAATAGGTAGTGTAGTGCGATAATCTCAGTCCAAAATGCGTGATTACGTTAGAAAGTTGGGTAGTCGATCATACAAAAATTACACCTCTGATAATTTGGATCAAGCAATCTGCGAAATTAAAACAAAACAGTTATCACTTTCCAAGGCGTAGAAGAAATACAAAATCCCAAAAGGAACATTAAGTCACAAACTGAACAACAAAAAAATGAAGGACGTCGGAAGGCCCACAGTTTTAAACAACGACGAAGAAAAGGCACTGGTCAAGATGCTTTTGAAAACCGCTGAATGAGGCTTTCCTTTGACTCACGACGATTTACGACATGTTGTGAAAAGCCATTTGGATACAATGGGTAAGAGAGTTAAGCAGTTTAAAAATAATTTGTCTGGTATCGACTGGATTAAAGGTTTTCTGAAAAGAAACAGAGAAATAAGTGTAAGAAAATCTCAAAATATAAACCCAAATAGAGCATCTTCCACTAGAGAAGTTTTCATTGCTTATTTTGATAACCTTGAGCAATGTCTAGACGCAGTTTCCCCCGATTGTATATACAATTTCGATGAGACAAATTTATCGGATGATCCTGGGTCTGCAAGATGCTTTTTTAAAAGAGGGGTGAAATACCCAGAACGTTTATTATCTCAATTAAAATCAAACATTTCTTTGATGTTTTGTGGAAGCGCTTCAGGAGTTCTGCTGCCTCTGTATGTAGTCTACAAAGCAGAAAACCTTTGGACAACTTGGACGGAAGGAGGACCCGATAAAACCAGATACAACCGAACAGCTCATGGATGGTTCGATTCTGCAACATTTTTAAATTGGTTTACTTCTGTTTTCCTTTATTCCACGAGACATGAAGAAGGAGTCAAAGTATTAATCGGGGATAACTTGGCCAGCGATTTTTCTGAGCAAATTATCAGACTGTCGGTTAAAAATAATATTCGATTCATATGTTTACCGCCGAATACTATGCATATCGCTCAACCCCTGGATGTCGCGGTGTTCGCACCACTGAAGAAACAATGGCATGCAATACTCAGCGATTATAAGTTAGCAACGGGATCAACTGGTCTTCCAAAGGAGATGTTTCCAAAACTTTTAAAAAAGCTAATGTTAAAATCCGCAGAAACTGGTGAACAAAACCTTCAAAGTGGCTTTTGGGCAACGGGTATATACCCTTTAGACAGAAATCAAATATTAAAGAAATTGCCTGGTACTGATGATACTCAATCAAATGAAAGTTTTGAAAACAGTTTAAACGACACAGTTTTACAATTTCTACAGGGTATTAGGAACAAAAAGAGAGCTAGAACTCAAAGAAAAAAAAATTAACATCGCACCGAGTAAAAGCATTGGATTGGAAGATTTTGAAATAGGAGGAAATTCTGGATGTTCTGCACCACCCACGAAGAATAAGAAAAAGTCTGCTAAGGAATTGGATAGTGACAGTTCCGACTACGAACTAGAGCTTCAGGACGAATCTGATTGTGATTTCGAGACATTTTGTGATGAAATGCACCAAGAAAAGAACGAGGAGATCGAAAGGCCAACAGGGGCTGCAGTCGTCGACGATTATGTGCTCGTGAGATTCGCAACCAAAAAGATCTTGAAATTTTTCGTTGGTCTTATAAAAGAAAAACTGCCTGATGGAGATTATGTGGTCAAGTTCCTGAGAATTGCGAAGAATTCTGCCTTCTATTGGCCAGAGGTAAATTTTTCAGTGCATTTTGCATTCTACCAAAATCGATTATTAATTTATTTTCAGATAGACGACATTTCAGTCGTAAGTTCTTTAGATTTTGAGAATTTTCTGCCAGCTCCAGCTGAAGACCGCCGCGGAAAAGTGGTTTTTTCGATCCAATTTGATGGGTATACTCTGGGCTAAAATCCTTCTAAAGACTGTCGTTTATACGTTTCCCTTATGTTTTGTCATTTGACTTGAAAATTACCAATTTCTTTAGTTTGAAATATGATTTTATAAGACTGTGTAAAAGAATTTAAAGTTTAATAAAAAAGAATGTAAAAAAATATTTCGTCTATAAATATAACCATTGAGAAAAAAAAACAAACAAAACTCTCCCCACTAGTTTTTTCCGCTTGTTTCACTGGCGGGGTTAAATTGAACGAATAACTAACCTGTGGGCTCGTAGACACCGATTTATACTACTGTTCAATGTTACCCCGAACCCGGGGTAAAATTGAACAGCAACTTTTTTATAGCTATTTTTACATAGCTACGCCCAAGAGATAATCTAACGTATGTAAAGTCATGCTTCTATAGTGACCCATAAGTGGTATTTTTTTTATTCGATTGAGCAACAGATACAAAACTTATTCAACAAAATATGAAGAAAATGTTCAATAGGTATTTCTGAGTACTTTGTAAATTGTTCAATAAGTATATTTTATAAAATGCATTGTTTTTCCGTTATTTAAGCTTGAATATTCAGATTTGAGTACTCGCCGAAAAAAATAAATACATTTAATTACACATAATTCACATTAAATTAATATTAAATAGTTTTTGAAGCAAGGAATTGATTCAATTTTTTATCAGCTTAAATTTTGCTCATGATAACTTTTTTATAAAAACTTATAGTTTTTGAGTTATTTATGAAAACCCCTAAAACATGCATTTTTTTTCACGAAAGCTCAAAATCTTTCATCTTCAATAACTAAAAAAGCATTGATTTATTTTATTAACTTTATAAGATAAAATTTGTTTAGATTTGGTCTCTCTATCGATTTCTGGGGTTATTTTTAATAAAATAATTTCCACCCCCGAGAAGGGATGGCATCCACCCCCAGGGTAAAAGCACAAGTTGGCACCATGTCACTTTTGATTATTAAGGTATTCTCTAGCTACTCACAAATTTTCATGAAAATCGAAAGAGGTTCAACGAAATTGGAGTGAAAACCTTCACTGACTGTACTATATGTATTGGTTTTAGAAATAAAAAAGGATTATCGAGTATAACATTTTCATATATGTCTTTCAGATTTCAGAATTCGGTGCTTGTCCGAAAATTCCATGCAACAACGGATATTATCCCATACATGAAGCAGCCAAAAACGCTTCGTCCAAAACTTTAGAAGTTTTCCTGCAATGGGGTGAGTCACGAGGTTGCAGTAGACAGGAAATGATTTCGTTCTACGATTCCGAAGGAAACGTACCACTTCACTCTGCCGTCCATGGAGGTGATATAAAGGCTGTTGAATTATGTATAAAGTAAGAGATTTTTTAAATATCTTTAGCTTTATTTTCATGTATATTCTTTAAACATGAGGAAGAACACCATGAAACGACAATGTTTTCTTTGTCTTTCGGCAAGTTTACAATTAACGTCTTCTCAAAACTTTCTTCATATATATCCCGTCTATTTCGTCATAGTAATCATCGGTTTCTTTCTTTGCTAAAAATGTAATTCGGCCCATGCCACAAAATCAGTTTTGCTTCCAGCATGAAAAAGAACAAACCGAGAACCTGTTTGTGTTGGAGCTTTCAATCTAGTAGAGACCTATGAGGCCATCTCGAGAAATCTTGATCGTTGTGTTTCTCTATTTATTTTTGACTGAAGCACCGAAATAAATCCAAGACAAGAAACTTGTCAGAAACTGTCCAAAAGTGTCAAAAACACTTATTTTGGCTAATTAAACTTTTACTAGGAAAAGAGGTCGTCTATCCAATGACTTTGAACAGCCAATTTTCAAAAGAACTAATGCAGAAGTGCGCTCAGTAAAGGAAGTTCGTCTAGATAATACCCAAAGTAACGGAAAAATTTTCCAGGAGCAAAAAGCCGGGATGTAAAGGAAAGTCAAAGTATTCCTGCTGCAAATGTAACATTCATTTGTGCCTGGATAAACAGAAAAATTGTTTTTTTGATTATCACACAACATAATACTATTTGTAATTGACTCCAATAAATTTACTACAAGTTTGAGTTTCTACCATTTTATTTCCTCTTATTCACAATGTTCTCGTATGGGCACAACCCCTAACCCGTTTAAGGGTAAACAAAAAATTTTAAAATTACATTTAAAACTCTTAAAAAAAATAAACAAAAATGATACCAAGATAATATATTTTTTGTAATACGAAATAAAAAGTCGTGAGCGAAAGGGTTAACAGTCTTTAGCAGTTCTCTATATTTGTTGACGCTCCTTAGTACTTCTTTATTAGTTTTATTTGCTGTCAAAGGTATCTTTAGCATTCATCTATGAACTCACATTCCCAATGCTTTAAGTTTGTTCATGATCGATACTTTTAGGTCCACACTTCTGCACTATACAAAAGTACTGAACAAACATAGCACTTAACCCTCAGTTCTAAACTGAGATGATTATTGCAAAGAAATGACTTCATTTTCATAAAAGTAGTTTTAGTCATTGCTATTCTACGTTTTATTTCTATGTATGGATATAGTTTTTGTGAACTTTCTCAACTTGGACTCCGTTTAATTGAAGCTGTGCATCGGAATGTGGGTCAAGACTAAACACTAAAAATTTGGTTTTGTTTGAGTTTATTTTAATGCCCATTTCCTCTCCTACCTCGTTAATACGATCAAGCAGAATTTGGATATCTACAATATCATCTGACAGAATTACTGTATCGTCTTACACTAGCTTTCTAAATGCTATTGCTGTTTGCCATACAGTGTTATTAGGGCATCCTGCCAATCTACTTGCTTTTTGTACTGGACCTCTCACTTCTTTGTCTATGTGTCCATAGGTAGACAGTGTAATTCCCAGGTATCTTATTTTCATTACTTGTTCAATATTGATACTATCAATTTCTATTTTACATCTGGTTAGTTCTTTCCTGACTACCATATATTATTTTAGAATAAGTGAATGAATTATATGAAGTTTAGAAGAGAATAGTTTTTAATCTGCAGTTTATAAAATCAATTTTTTTATATTTTAGTGTATAAGCAGTTAATAATAAATTAATTCTCTATCCTAACTAGGTCAGGTGCTAAGATCTCCATACAACAACAGGATCTATCAACTCCAGTTCATCTGGCTTGTGCTCAAGGTGCCACCGAAATAGTCAAAATTATGTTTAAAATGCAACCAGAAGAAAAACTGCCGTGTCTTCAGTCGTGCGATGTTCAGAAGATGACGCCGCTTCACTGTGCCGCTATGTTTGACCATCCCGAAATAGTAGAATATTTGGTCAGTGAGGGAGCAGACATAAACGTGATGGACAAAGAAAGACGATCGCCGATGCTGCTAGCGGCGTTAAGAGGAGGTTGGAGGACAGTACATACATTAATAAGGTAATGATCTTCTATTTGCCACTTCTATACGATTTAGTTCTTTGATTTTGTTTATTTTTTATGTTTCTGTTCATCACACATTTATCACATATTCTGTTGAGTAAGCATATTCTCATTTGAAAAGTCCAGATCACATTCGATTTAAAAATTAGAATAAATATAGTCGTCGTCCAGTACAGATTCGTTTTAGTGAAGTTCTTGTTTATTCTTGTTACTTGATGACAGTGCATATTTGTAGTTACTCGTAGGTCTTTATCACCCAATCTAGCTATTTTTAATGTTTCTATTATTTTCTTACATCGTACCTGTCAAAAGACTTTTCATAACCAATTGCATAGATGGATTTATTTTGATTTGTATATCTGCAACTTTCTATCAGTATTTAGACACTAAACAGGGTTTCGTACATAAGGAATGCTTAAATTTCACGATGTTTCTTTGCCTACCTCTGCTTTTTTTGTCTGCTCGTGGTCTGCACACTGTAATTTTTTGGGTCCACTACCCTTCATTTATTCTGGCCACATGGGCCACCCTATTTCACTTTAGCCATGCTATGCTGTGACGCCTGTCCTTCTTATTTCTTTGTTTCTAACTCTGTCTCTGAGAGTTAGTCCAAGTAGCGAACGTTCCATTATTCTTTGGGTTACTCTGAGTTTAGTTGCAGTGGCCTTGATTATAAAAAGTGTTTTGGCGTCGTTAGTCATGACTAAAAGCATAGGTTGATCGAACGTCTTCTTGGAAAAACAATATTTTAACTATAATATAAAATGGCCAAATCTGTTTTTGAACCTGTTGGTAGAGGGCGCAGAGATAATATTATAATTAAGGTTATTCCAGCACTCAAAAACTCTGGTATTTGGTAGAAAGTTGTGTCTGGATCTTTTAGAAAAGTTCTCTTTTTTAAGTTTAAATTGGTGACTTTCTAGGCGGTAATCTTGATTTATAAAAAACATTTCATAGAAATTTCCAAAATTTAATTTTAATATTTTGTATGTGGTAATTAAGTCTAATGAGGAGTAAGACAAGAAGCTACCATCTCGCCCAAGCTATTCAACCAAGCGCTAGAAGATGTTTTCAAACGACTACTCTGGGATGGCTCAAAAACGGGCAAAATCTGAATCATTTACGATAGCTGATGATATTGTATTATTAACAGAAAAAAGTGAAAAATTACAAAGAATGATGGAAGAACTAGATAGAGAATCGACAAAAATTGGACTCAAGATAAATTACAGTAAAACAAAAACCGTGACTAATCAACCAGAAGAACTAATAATTACAGTGGCACAAACAAGAATAGAACAAGTAAAAGAGTATATATATATATTATATATATATATATATATATATATATATATATATATATATATATATATCCTTTAAAATAACAGCTGATCTGGTAGATGAAAATGGAGTTGAGGTTAATTGGGTATACAGCTGATTAAAAGCCAAGTGCACTCTGTTTAACAGTTCATTATATTTCGCCAATTTTCATTGGCATCATCAGATAAATGCTACAATTATTCAAAACATGGTAAAAATAAAAATAATAAAGTAAAAAAAAAATACATGACTGTCTGCGAACTAAACGTTTTTTGTTTTTGTTTTTAATTTATATTGTGTCATTTCTAATATTTTAATTTTAAACGTCAACAACTACATGTTATATGTCTCAAAAAGTTGCAATCCACATCGTACCACAAACCATTGTTTTGTTAAAATAAATCATATTGCCGCAACCTCAATCAAGTAAGACTTAAACAACAAACAGCTATTGAATGTATTTTTTTTACTTTATTATTTTTATTTTTACCATGTTTTGAATAATTGTAGCATTCATCTGATGATGCCAATGAAAATTGGCGAAATATAATGAACTGTTAAACAGAGTGCACTTGGCTTTTAATCAGCTGTATACCCAATTAACCTCAACTCCATTTATATATATATATATATATATATATATAAATATATATATATATATATATATATATATATATATATATATATATATATATATATATATATATATATATATATATATCTAGGCCAAATCACTAAATTAAATAAAGAAAATTGGACCGAAGAAATAAAGAGAAGAATAAGATTGGCCTGAGCATCATTCGGAAAACTGTCATATTCTAAAGGATTCAAAATACCTCCAATACCTAAAAACGGGAGTCTTCAATCAATGTATACTCCCTGTCCTCACAAAATATGGAAAAAATAGCAAAGACAGAAAGATCCATGGAAAGACAAATGCTGAACATTAAACTATCAGACAGAAAAAGAAACAAATGGATCCGTAATAAAACAAAAGTGACAGATGTCTCAACTCAAGTAGCAAAGCTTAAATGGATGTTTGCCGGACACACCCTAATGCAGAAAGATGAAAGATGGACTAAGACAATTATACATTGGAGACCATGGAATCACAATCGAAAAAGGGGAAGGCCACAAATGCGATGGTCAGATGACCTGAAGAAACACGCCGGGTCAAAATGGATGCAAATTCCCCAAGAAAAAGAGGCATGGAAGAAGGAGGTGGAGGTCTATATCTAAGGATGGATGTTTAGAGCTGTATAGATAGATAGAATTAAGTCTCCACGTTGTCGGTGAAGTTTAAAAGAAGTTTAGTTAGCCTTACTAAGTATTTCTGTATAAGGTCTTCTTGGTTCCAAAGGAGTAGCTTTCCTTTGAACGTTCTCCAACAAGGTTTTGTCTTGAACCAAATCGGGATACCACGTTGATCCCGCCTATTCAAGATTGGGTCTGACGTAAAGAGTGTAAAGTGTACAAGATGAGTGCATTAAAACTCTCAAAAAACACCCCCAAATAATATATAGTCTGGAGTTCGCACGTTTAAAAAATACAAGTAATATGGTCAGAGTAAGTTATGCTGCTGTTTCCGATAACACTAAGGTCGTTATATGAGAACATAGAAACTGATGGTTGCCTGTTAACAACGTATGGCATAAGTGAGTTATTTTTACCAATTCGAAGCACTACACATTTTTCTGCATTTAAGGGTATGACCCACTGAGAACACCAAGTGAAAATAGAGTTTAAGTATATTGGTACGGTGAGCTGATTTGTGATTCGATTGGCATATATTTTGGAAAAAGGAACATCGCTGGAATAAACCGTAAAAAGCAGAGATCCAAGGACAGAACCCTGAGGCAGTGCACTTTCCACTAGCCTGTCTTGTGAAAAAGATTCGCCAACTCTTACTTTGTAATGTAGATCTGTCAGGAAATCATCTATCCAACAAAGTAAAGTACTACGAACTCCGAAATGTTCTAGCTTATGTAGAAGTCTGCACTTATTACATCGTCGAAGGCTTTAGAGAAATCCAGATAAACAACGTCAACTGGCTGTAAATTGTTAAGATATGACGTCCAGTTAATAACACAACGTAGGATATTGGTTAGAGTGGATTGACCAGAGAAATCCCCGTTGTTGTGTTGAAATAACACGTTCCTGAAGAAGAAATTTGGTCATCTTCTCGGAAATAATGGCTTCCATTACTTAGCCAACTACTGCCGGAAAGCTAATTTTACGATAATTAGGTAAAGAAATAATAAATAAGACTTATTCACAATCAATTTAATTTAACTATCAGACGACCGGTTTCGCTTTCTACAATATGCCAAGCATTCTCAGGTCTCGATACAAAGTTAAACAAATGCTGAAATAATAAAAACCCATATAGCGTGTTGTCTAATAACGATAAACAAAGTAGATGTTGTAAATTACAATAATTATGCCAATATTACATGTCTGTGGTTTTATTTAAAAGAGTAAGTTGAATAAAAAGTATAAAAGTTTAAACAGACAAGGTAAGGCCCACAAATTGTTATAAAATAGTCTATTAGATTGTAATAAATTAATAAATGAGCAAATAAATAAAATAAACATTACTTACATGCCGATACTTTATTAATTGATGGATGGTAGAACATGGTTGAAACTACTATGTATTGTTGAATGGAGAACTCAATTCTATTATTGCAGTTGTTTGACAGTAAACAGGAAGTTCTTGAGGAGATAGATTTGATCCAATGAAGAAGAGATATGTGTGTGATTGTTTGTTAAATGAGAGTGATGTAATATACCATTGTGTTATTAAAAGTTATTTATACTTATTCGAGAGATATATTTATGAAATGTGTGTTATTTATTGAGTAATTGTTTTATGAAGGTGACAGTTTTATGGTAATGAATAAGTTTAGATGTAAAAATTGTGTGGGTGTGCAATTATTTTAACTTGTAGTTATCAAATTACTTTGATAAACTTCTATTGGCAATTAGTAGATTATTGAAAAGTCAGGTAAATAAAATATTAGAATACAAACAATTAAGGATAATTTAAACACACTAAAACGGAAAACACTTAGAAGGGACGAAACAAACATTAAATTTAAAAGGGGGAAGGACTTTAATGCACTACATCTCAGTCTTGGGCACAATGAGTTTTTTTATGTTTTATCTATTAGATTTATCTTCTTCTTCTTGTAGTGCCTATCCGTTTCGGATGTTGGCGACCATCATAGCAATCTGCACTTTACACACTGCTGCTCTAAAAAGATTTGTGGTTGTTGTATTGAACCACGTTCGTAGATTTTTCAGCCAGGAAATCCTTCGCCTTCCTGGTCCCCGTTTTCCTTCTACTTTTCCCTGCAAGATTAGTTGCAGCAGTCCATATCTTTCGCTGTTCCTCATGATGTGACCGAGGTATTCGATTTTAGCTGTTTTTATTGTGGTTAACAGCTCTTTTTCTTTTTTCATTCTCAACAGAACACCCTCATTAGTAACGTGGTCGGTGTACGATATCTTCAGGATGCGACGATAAAGCCACATTTCAAAAGCCTCAATTTTCTTGCAGGTGGCGTCTGTGAGAGTCCATGACTCAACTCCGTACAACAGTATAGGAAAGATATAACATCGTAGTAACCTGATTTTTATGGGCATTGATAAATCATGACATTTGAATAACTTGGCCATTTTTTGAAATGCAGATCTTGCTTTCTCTATTCTACATTTGATTTCTATGGAATGGTCCCAATTTTCATTGACGTTCGTACCAAGGTAGGTGTATGTTTTTACTCTTTCTATTTGTTGACCGTTTACACTGATTTGTTCAAATTGCTGTTCCTTCTTAGAGATCATCATGCTTTATCATGATTTATCTTACTACTAGATTTATTCTACTTTGTTTATCGTTATTAGACAACACCCTAATATGGGTTTTTATTATTTCAGCATTTGTCTAACTTTGTATCGAAACCTGAGGATGCTTTGCATATTGTAAAATGCGAAACCGGTCGTCTGATAGTTAAAATAAATTGATTGTAAGTAAGTCTTATTTATTATTTCTTTACCTGTTTGAAATGGACTCACACAAGCAACACATTCATGATTTGGACGATAATTGTTGGGGTCGAGTGTGTTACCTTTTTTAAAAATAGGGGTGACAGATGCTAATTTTCAACTAGGGGATAAGGAGTTCTGGATAAAAGAAGTTTGCATAATTAACGTTAAGGGCATTTCAAGCGTGTCTGCGCATCTTTTTAACAGTTTTGGTGTTAAATTATCTAAACCAGGTGAAGCGGTTGTACGAAGTGTTGTTTGACATGATTCACAGTGAATTTAACTTACCGCAAGCAGGTAGATAACATCATTCGATTCTTTAGTAAAAAACATGTGAAAACGCTAAAGAGAGAGTTTCGGAAAATTCTTTGTTAGAAGAGCATAAAGTGTGGTTAAGTTTTTGAAGTAGAGGAATGAAAACTTAGACGTCAAGGAGGATCATATGTATTTGTACATTTTTTAATGTTACCACTTTTAATAACAGTTGCTTTAAAATTTTGTCTTAGAGTTTTTGGAGCTGTTTGTGAATTATTTCAAATTCTGCAGAGGTTTTGGAAATCACTGAAAAGCCCGGTATGTTTAAATGTTTGCGATAGATTTCGTTTGTGATTGATTTGTTTTATTCTTGTTCGATTTATCCAGGGTTCAAGGTTGTTTTTATGAATCTTGCCGAAGGTGATATTTGTAGATATGATATTTTGGCCGGTCTGATAGAGCTCCATGTTTGGCCCATGTCAAAGTGATTCTTCTTTTCAGTTCAGCAGCTAAGTTGTCTCTGATAATGTGGATTTGATGACCTAAGTATTTATATTTTGTAAGTAATCCCATTTCGTTTCAGTTGACTTTTGCAATTACGCTTGGTACCAGATGTGATATATTATAGATACATTTTTTTTATTAAATGCATGTTTTCTACAACAGTTAATGTAATGTAATGTAGTAGTATATTACATAACGAGAGTTGTAAGAAGCTTATTACATGCAAGTAAAAAAGTTGCGCGCGAGAAGCGTAGCGGCGAGCGCAATAATTTTACAAGCATGCAATAACCTTAAAACTCAAGTTGTGTACTATACTTTTTCTACGATTATTTTCTTTTATAAAAATAAAAATTAAATTACCACTATATCTACACTGACATATTAATAATTTTTAATCTGTTAAAATAACGTCTGTTAATTCGTTTCCATGGTAACTCGACCAACTGACTTACAAGGCTTATGTGATATTACACATTTTTATAAAACTGAAGCGTAATTTTTTTTATTACGTGCTAGTCATTACGTGTCAGTATCTGTTATGATGCATTTACTTAGCATCCAAATAGTAGGTAATATACAATTTACTAGTAAGCGAGTAGAAAAAATAGTTTATTATATTTAAAATAGTTGATGCACATTCGAATAGTTTAGTGATACCTAACAATCATACGAATAACTGATACAATAAAAGGGACGATAACCAATTTGAAACCCACAAAACTCGATTTCAGTATATGGTGTATATGATCGATTAAAATTACCCGATATGTGTATTTTGCAATATGCATCAGTTTTGGTTACAATCAATTATATACTGCCGAATTCCAATTCCATTTAAACTGAATGATAAAGGTAATTTAAGTAACCTGTTTATTTACAATTTACTTGTTTTAATCTCAGGATTAAATAAGTTTGTTGATAATGTTGGATTTGTGGATGTTGTCTGCCAGTGCCGGTTTACCTCAAGTCATTCAACCAATTCTTCTGGACACTGTCAGAGTTTAACCCTATAATGCAAGATTTTTTGAATTTATTTCAAAAAAATACTTTTGGTTAGGTATTGGTGCTGTGAATGGGTGAAAAATATTTTAAAAAATCTTTTGCTTCTTTATTACATATATTTTTTTTAATGAATCACATGCTACAACCATGCTACAATTTCATGCTACAAATGATCTTAACCCTACAATGCATTATGTAGCATATCTGCTACATATAAAATATTGAAGGGTTCCATTTTCATTAACAGTTTATTCAAAGTTGTCAGTTCTTACATCTTTTGGGGGAAATGCGGTTAAATGATGATTTTTTCTTTTTCTGTTCTAAATTTCGGTCAAGTGGAAGAAGATGGCCTTCCACTCTTTTTTGAACCATTCTGCCCAACGTTGCACAGATAATTGGCGATTTCAGCACGAAATTTTCCCATTGACATTGTGGCTGTGTTTTCTATTTGCCTCTCTACTCTCCGATAGAGTAGACATGCGTTGATGATGGTTATGTCAACTAAATGATAAAAAATTCTGCAGTATTTTTATTTTCTGGTTCTCATTGAGATTTTGTAACGCCCCAAAATACTATCTAAAAGATCTACTTCGCCCATATGTTTGTTATATTCTAATACTAAATTTGGACTTGGTACTTCCACTCGTTTTTTCTTTTTTTTTATTAAACCTTTTCACATCTTAAACTGGAGAAAAACCCATGTATGTAGAAAGTAATGTGACTGCTTTATTATCCAGCTATAAAACTAATACAAACGGAGTTTTTTCGAAAGAAGTTGCGTATTCTTCGAAAGAAGCCAATATATTCAATAGCCAAATATGGCATTGAAGTCTGGGGTTGTACCTTTGAATTAGAGCAGATATTCGTACTTCAGAAAAGAGCTATTAGGATAATGTATAAAATGAAATTTAGAGATTCTTGTAGAGACATCTTTAGACAAAACAATATTCTTACAATTCCTGGTCTGTATATATTTTCGTGTATAATGTATTTACATAGCAAAACTTATAAATTTAATAAATTTCAATTTAACCATGTTTATTCAACAAGATTCAGAGACAATCACTTTATGCTTCCACAACATCGTTCTGTTTTGTTGAAAGGTAGCACACATTATGCAGCCATATGTTTCTTTAACATATTACCAATAGATAATATCTATTGGTAATTTTTACAATTTCAATTTTATAAATAAAATATTTTTAAGTAATAACATCTGAATAGTTGATCATACCTCTGTAAAGCTAATTCGAAAATGCCAATTTCCCAAACTATATATGTCTACCCATTTTATCACTTTTTTATGTATGTACGTATCCCTAGAAACAACCGGTCTGTCGTACCTACGGACAGGAAAAGTTGTATTAAACCTAGTAACTACCTAGGTAATACCTAGGGATACGAGTTGAAGTACCTGTACAATCAGAATTTAATGTGTAAACAAAAATGCTTCCTAATATTCGTGAAAATTTTATTGAAAATATAAACTGCTAATAATACACAGAATACCCTAAATTAATTTTATCAAAAGATATTGGAAAGATAAATGTGTTTGATTGTAGAGAGGATGAACCTGCTGTACGTGGTTGCGGAAGTTTTTGTAGAATATCGCTGATGTTAGTTGTATAATCCTTTTCATCTTTAACCGTAAATGTATAGCCATGTGCAAAATAATGAGCTTTCTTAAAATATTTTATTTGGAACTCTGTTTCGTCTACCGTTCCTGATGATGCTGATACAAAATTTCCTGATGACTACAAAATTTTCTGAATGCTTTTTTCCTTTTAAGTGCACCAAAAGGAAATCCTTTGATTGCACATTTGTGAAGATCATCTAGAGTAAATTGAATGGAATCAATTTCTAAATCTGACAAAGAATTAGTATTACAATTACTGCTGTCACTTCTAATCTCAAAATCAATTTGATCTTCCTCTGGCGACGGTTCTTCAATATTTAACTTAGATTTTACTTTTTTTTGTTTTTTTTTTCCAGTTCCTTAGTATAATTTCTTTTATTTCATTAAACTCTGTGGTGTCGATAAGAATGCGAGACCTTCCTTTTTGCGCCCTTCAGAAATGATCCCTTTGCGCGGCAAAGCTTTTGGAATGGGACGAACCTCATATGGTGAAATAAAACTTGAGATAACAGGAATTGGTTCCTGAAAGCTTCTGGTGTGGAAGATGACGTTAAACCAGAACATGAAGGCTTAGGGTCTGCTTTGGAAGCATCACAATGCGGTGGATCGGAATGCGGTGTGTCATGGAACAAACAAGAAGGGTTGTGTTAATATGAATCCTCTCGATCGGTTATGTTAGATGGAAAAAAGTCTTTTTCAGTAAAAATATCACTGTTTAAGGGATATATACCTGATACTTGAAAGCCCTTTGTTATATTGTTTGGACTAAATACCTTCAAGTATTTGCCAACTCTGCTACGTCGTAAATGGTAACTGGTTTCCCGGCGTTACCAGGAGAACTCATCCAATTAGTCATTGCATTATTGTAGAAAGACTTGAAGGGTCCAAAAATGGATAAATCGAGAGGTTGCAATCAGTGTGGTGTATGGAAACATGGCTTTCATGGTTATCTAACAATAAAATAAGCTTATCCTGCAAAGTAGGTTTCATATGTGATATAAAAGGTTCTAGGAATTTGAAAAATACATCTTCATTGGACTATCCACTCAGATTTGCAGCTCCTATTGCTCCAGCTTGTGACTTTTAAAATTCACTCTCGGAAACACAAATAAAGGCGGCACAGTAGTTCCAGCTGCATTATTATAACATATCACAATAACTGGAACACCTCTTTCTCCAGATGTCATTCCTCCTATTTGCCTGTGTCCTTTTAGTGCTAAAATCTTAGGAGGTTGCTTCACAGTAGTAATACCCGTCTCATCGACGTTAAAAATTTTTGATGGTTCAAAGTTTCCTTTACTCAACGCATTTTTTATGATTAAAAGAAAATACCAACTGTATCTTAATTGAATGCAGTTGCTCTGTCCAAACTTGTACCCTCGCGGTGTCTAAGTGACAGAAATGTAGAATGTGTATTTCGCAAACCTCTAAGACAATTATTTCCTGCTTCTTTTGTATCGTCCCAGCAGGCAGGATATTTTTTTATATGCCAGTTTTTTAACGTTTATCAAACTTAGGCCATAATGCATTCTAGCAGCTGTTTTTAAATATTTTACCAGCTCCGTCTCCTCGGCTTCATTAAAAACTTAGTTGACTTTATAATTCGGACTGTATATAAAACTGTTTTGACCTGATGTTTTAAAATTTTTAATGTATCTTGCTAATGCAGACTTTGCAATTCTAAAATGGCTCGCTGCCTCACCAATTGAAAGACTTGAGTTTAAAACTTCAAGGACAACATTCCCTACATTGACTTTTAAAGGTTCCGATCTTCTCTTCTTTTCTTTACTTATTGACATAATGAGCTCCTGAAACAAAACATTGTTTGGTACTAATACTTTAATAATGCACCTGGTGACCGCCCAGGTACAACAAAATTTATGCCCCTAGGTACAACAGGGGGACTCCATGTATAAAAGCAGTCGAATAAGTAGTTAGCCACAACAAATACAACGGTTTGATTATTGGATTAGGTAGTCTAAATTACGATTAATATCACCTTAATATGATTATTTACTACAGTCAACTTGATAATTTGCAATAAGACGAAACAGCTGGTAAAAATACTTACTTTGGACGTCAAAAATTACAAAATGGTCTCAGATTGTGTTAACACTTCAAGAACATGTGCACAACTGAATACCATAGAGAGGCACTGTTCTAAATCTAAGGCTTGTCTGATATTTTATTTGGCATTAATTTAGCCTGTCCCTAGGTACGACCGTCCCTAGGTATAGCGTGTTCCCCTATAGTGTATGCACTGGACCCCATAATTACATTCACAAACAATTCAGTAATTAGAATTCTTTAGAACCACATGTTTTTACAATAAACTACCGCAGGAAAAACAAACTGTAACAATATTTTTTTATAGATTAGGGGCAGACATCAATATAAAAGACGTTAATCGGAGGAACGTCCTACATCTGGTAGTAATGAACGGTGGAAGATTAGAGAAATTTGCATCTGAAGTAAGTGAGGTAACTATTAGAGCTTTGCTTGATTAGTTTTTATTTTTAGTAGTGTTTTTGTATTTCTTCTACACACATTGCCAGATTTGCTTAGCTGAATGGTAATGAGTAATATAGAGAACATAGGTTTGTTTGACATGCACATATTAATAAAAATTAGGTATGTATTATTTAGATTTAGAATTTAGCTAAAAATTAGCGTAAGTCAAACTAAAGTAGTTTATATACGCGAAAATGTTGCATGTATTTATTTTATAGTTATCACATTTAGTGCTACCTTAAATTTTAATTTTTCAGTATTCGGCGTTTAGTAGAAAGCACTTGTTGCATATACAGTTCACCAAAAACAGCTGAAAGTCTGAAAATCTAACTGCCTGCGCGAACAATTAAGTGAGAACTCACTCGAAAGAAAAAAGATAGCCTGTACGCGCGGGTGAGCTTTAAAATATAGGTACAATCGGAGACACAGATATAGAAACGTAAAGTTTGAATAGTTTCTAATAGGTCCCGTAAACAATTATTATTACTGTCATTACTTTTCTTCAGTATATTTGTGGTATTTGTTCTACAAAGTGAGATGTAAAAAAATAGAGCCAACAAAAACCGCTTGTGTTGCTTTAAATTATGGCATTATAAACCAAAAATTATATTTTTATATTGACCATTTCTTCTTCTTCAAGTGCCCTGTCCGTTGCGAACGTTGGCTATTAACATGGCAATTTTGATCTTGTTTGCGGCGCTTCTGAATAGTTCGACCGATGTGAGCCCGAACCACTTCCGCAGATTTTGGAGCCACGAGTGTCTTCTCCTGCCTGGTCCTCGCTTACTGTCTATTTTTCCCTGGACAATCAATTGTAGCAGACGGTACTTATCGTGTCTCAATATGTGGCCTAGGTATTTAAGCTTTCTTTGCTTAATTTGTATTCACGATTTCTTTCTCCTTTCCGATTCTTTGGAGTACCTAATTGACCATTTATACTTTATAATACCATTATATTGACCAAAAGGTTTAGGAGAAAAAGGGCGTAAGCAGTAGGGTAATAAAGTAGTAATAAAATCGTCCAATGCAATACTAATAGAAATTAGATGTTCGGTTTCAGTGAAGCATAGATATGGTGTCTTTATATCAGTACCTTTTGCTAAAAGTGGCCCTTATCTTTGAATATTTACCCAAAGTATGAAACAAGTGTAAACTCTTAAAAAAATGAAATATTTAGTACTATATAATTAAGTCATATATAAAATATTAAAAATAAGAATACAAAATATTTTGTAATGTGATTATTAGTGGCAGTGTAGGGGCTCTATAAATGATTAAGGCAGGAAATTAAAAATTCTTTCGTTTCGACTGCTACAATCGTCCGTGGAGAACTAAATAAAAATAACATTATTTCTAAAAAATTATTAAAAGGATCTAAACAGTTTCTGAAAAAATGCAACATGAGTGTTTCAGCTTCATATTTCTAAATCATCTGACTCAGAATCAGAGTCATCATTTTCAGAATCACTGTCACTATCGACACCTACATTTATGATTATTTCATCCACCATGGTGTCAAATCTGGCTGTTCTGCCATATAACCTTGTTCTATTTTTTTAACACGTTCACACCTCTTTTTCCATTGTTCGACTGATGATATGGAGGTAACCGTAAGGGCGAGCGCCCACCAAACTGGCGTGGCAAGTGGCAAGTAGCAAGTAGCACGTGTCTAGCATGTTACTCTAAATGTAACCAATGAATACGAATGATTCAGCGCACACCAAAATGACAGTGACGTCAATCATTCTAATCATTTATTTCCATTGGTTAAATTTTAAGTAATATGCTAGACGCGTGCTACTTGCTACTTGCCACTTGCCACGCCAGTTTCGTGGGCGCTCTCAGTAAAACTGAATGTCCTTTATCCTCGAGTATTTTGTCAATTTCATACATTTTAAAGCGAGGTTTGTGTAATTTTATAATGTCGTATATTTCAAATTTCAATATGTCATATGTAAACAAACTATTTCGAGTTGTCAGCCACTGCCGCATTTCTGCTTTTCTGAAAGATATAGTTGGACATTTCTCAGTTTCTACGTAGTGATACGGTGCATTATCAATCAGTAAAACGCTGTACGGGGGCAAATTTGGTATCAGCTTATCCTGAAGCCACTTTTTGTAATTGTCGTAGATCATTGCATCATGATAATCTCCTGGTTTTAGAGTAGGTTTGTAGCGCAGATAAGCATTTTTAACAAAACCACTTTCACCTTTAGCATGCACTATCACAAGCATCACGGTCCTTTAGGCCAGCTTTTCTAGACAATTGTTTGAACTATCAGACCAGCTCTTTTGGTAGGTGTGAGATGAATTGACGTATGTTTTATCCATGTATATAATTGGGCGATTTGGGTTCCTCTAACGTTTTATACTACATAATAAATTCAGTCTTAGATGTTGAATATTAGGCTTTTCCATTAATACCAACACTGCATTATACCTGTGGCTTCTACTATAGTTTTTGTATAGGCCTAATGGTGATCTCCATGTTATGAGACGACAAAAATGATGCGTGAAGACTGTGTTTGTGATGATCATTTGATTATAGATAGATTATTTTTCTGTCCGTCTATCTGTCCATTCTTGAATTAAAAAAAAATACTTCAATAGATTTAGAAAAACTGACGACATTCTGTTTCAAGTTATTAAGAAAATAATTCTCAAAACGCTTTTGAAAAAATTATTAAAAATGGTAAAGTCGTAAACGAAGATGGATACATTTATTTTGACAACGTGAATATTTTGACAATTTCGTGATTATTTTGACAAATTCGTGATAAGCTTGCAAAAATACTTCCAAAAATGTCTTAATTAACTTCCGTTATATATATTTTTTTTTCACTTTCGGTGAAAATTTTTGTAAACTTCAATCAACAAGTTTCAACAAATCACAAAGAAAAATGATTTTCGTACCGATAAAAATCGTTGCCCATTCTAAATTTGTTTATATTTAACAGGCGAAATCAAAAGAAAGTCTGCTGCAGCTCCTTAACGAAAAAGACATTAATGGATGTTCACCGTTACACTACGCCAGCCGTGAAGGGCACATAAGGAGTTTGGAAAATCTTATCCGCTTGGGAGCATGTATTAATCTGAAAAATAATAACAACGAGAGTCCTCTTCATTTCGCTGCTAGGTAAGTAGTTTTAAAATATACTATACCGGATGTTTTTCGACTAGCTTACACTATCTATACAGTGGTGAGTGCTTTATCACCCGGCTTTTTAACGTAAGAGATAGAAAACACAGTTACCTTGTGAAATAAAAAGAGATGAAACTCGTAAAGGTGTTTATACAGACTATATAAAGGACAACTTTTAACAAAAAAGAAGAAAAATAAAGATCTGATGCCAAACATACCATATATTCCTGTTGAATTCAGGGAATTTTATGAAAATATATCTGTTTATGACCAGGACTACACTAAGCTAAAGTACATCAAACTGGGACTTCTCCAAACAAACCATCTCCCATATTATCAATACGTTCCTGAAAGCAGACGTGATAATGAACTACAAAATATACTGGGACCACACCAAACAGTGGCACATAATAGACCAGATCTCATACTAGTTAATAAACTAAAGAGACAAACAACACTTTGATGTGGCGATACCCAACAACAATATTCTTTGTGTTAAACAGAACGCAAAGATCGATAAGTACAGGGATCTGGAAATTTAATATATATAGATATATATATATATATATATATATATATATATATATATATATATATATATTTGTAAAGAATTGTTTACATTTTTTTCTTATAAGCAGGTATGAATTTATTTTTATTATATACTTGCAGGTATGGTCGATATAACACCGTCAGACAACTACTTGATTCCGAAAAAGGAACATTTATTATCAACGAGAGCGACGGCGGAGGACTGACACCCCTACACATCGCTTCTCAACAAGGACACACCAGGGTAGTACAACTTTTGCTCAATAGAGGAGCTCTCCTGCACAGGTAATAATCATCATCATCATCCAGCCGAATTTTCACATCCATTGTTGGATATAGGCCTCCTCCAAACGTCTCCAGTTCTCTCTATCTCTAGCTGCTGCAATCCAGTTTGTTTCTATTCTCTTTAGGTCGTCGGTCCATCGGGTGGGTGGTCTGCCTCGACTTCGCTTGTCGGCTCTTGGTCTCCACTCCAATAATCTCTTCGTCCATCTTCCGTCTTCCATTCTAGCAACATGTCCAGCCCACCTCCACTTTTGTTTATTGATTCGCAGTATAATATCGTCTACGCCAGTTCGTCGGCGTATCTCCTCATTTCTTACGCGATCTTTCAAGGTTAGGTCCAGCATTGATCTCTACATTCGTCTTTGTGTTACCCTCAGTTTTTCGGCAGTAGCTTTCGTTAAAGTTAAGGTCTCTGCTCCGTAGGTCAAGACTGGTCAGATGCATTGGTTAAATGCCTTCCTTTTCAGGTGAATTGGGATATTTGTTTTAAAAATGTCTCTCATCCGTCCATATGCCGCCCATCCCAACGTGATTCGTCTATTTAGCTCGCAGGTTTGGTTGTCTCTGGTTATTCTAATTTCATGACCCAAGTATGTGTATTTATCGATTAATTCTACCTTGTTGTTATTGATCTGTATCTCTTCGCTGGGAACCATATTGGTCATCATTTTGGTTTTCTCAAAATTTATCTCCATAATAATATCCTTCTCGAATAATAATTTTAATTGTTTTTAATAATTTAGGAGATACTGGGAATAGTGGAAGTAACGCTTATGTGATATTCATCTTAACATGACCTAAGATTCTTAGATATAGATATGAGTGTCCTTCCTATAGTTTGGCCGCTAAAAAGACGGACAGACAATTTAATTAAACTCAGCCTATGAGACTTGTTCATCCCTAAGAACCCCCAGCTTAGCCTATGAGATATGTTCACCCCTTACGATCGGGTGTAACAATTCATTGGAGCGAGGTGTATTAACTCGAGTAAAAACAGTAGTCACTCCACCGTGCTCCAATGCTCCAGACCATCCCTTTGTCCCCTATAGCACTCTGATGCGCAACAGGCACAACTATCAGCCAATTGCTCTTCATGTGGAAGTTTTGGACAATAAAACTGGAGAAACATTAAACTGTTTTCCCTTCAGAATTAAGTTCAGGACAGCGCATTGTCGGTATATTTCTGTTATCTTAATGTGGCTTATCCGCGAACTAAAATTGCTTACTTGGGCCTCAAGTTCCCGCTCTGAGCACCGCCTCAGTTTGGCGACTTGGTGCTCAAGGGGTTATGCCCTACGTGCCTGGGTTTTAATGCGGTTTTTGTTAATTTTTTGCTCAACATTTTACTAGAAGATTAAAGCAACTTTTTTTAATCTTTTTATCTCTTATGCAAATATTCCTTTATTTATAATTATTTTCTGCTGAATATAAAATTGTGTATATTTCGTTATTTACAGGGACCACAACGGCAGAAATCCATTACATCTTGCAGCTATGAACGGATATACTCAGACGATTGAATTGTTACTGTCAGTGCATTCCCATTTGCTTGATCAAACTGATAAGGATGGGGTAAGTTAGAAACTGTAAAATCCAGAATTTATTGAGTTGTTGATTAAATTGTTATCTAAAGGTACTCCTAGGAGAAAAAATATATTTTCTTAAGTAAATTTGTGTACGTAAAAAGAATTTGTGTACGTAAAAAGAATTTTTGTTGGTTTTCTATGTATACACTATACATGGTGACTCATTAGTAATCATTCAAAATGAATCGTACGTTTAGAAGATAAAAATAATATCTTTTTTTATTACGGTGCTTATTCCTTCTGGTTGTTGAAGATCTACACGGTTTTAAAATAGTCTGATTGTAGATCTTGAATTAATATCTCAAGTTTGGAAGCCACGAACTTACTAGGACATACCAAGTTAACACACTCTTATCTTTTCACAAAGAATAAAATTTTGGTAACGTTACAATATTTTGAACTCTCTAGCAAAAGTCAGGAGTGTTCCTATGATAATATAATTAAATATCTAAGATCTTTAAACATTTTCTATAATCAGTAGTTATTCAATTTTGTTTATATTCAATTCATATTATATTCAATTTGTTTGTTTATATTTTATTCCGTGACTAATAACCTTTTGTTGAACGCGACTTATTTTTTCTAGTAAAAAATTTTTTTCTTCAAACGTCAAATAATGATGACATTACTTATCTAACTTGATCCTGTCAAAGTCAATGTCTCCGCCGGAAGCAGTTTTTTTCCCATTTCTTTACGGCGGAGGGAAAAATGTTGTCATGGCAACAATATGAAACATGTCACAAAGCAACAATACAAATGTCATTAACAACAATTAAACATCATTTTTATTTATAGTAATATTAAAAGTACAATTAGTTAATGAGGCATTTTCAAAATTGAAACCGTGCAAAAATGTTCCCGACTCTTGATACGCATTGGTAATTGTTGATGATACTGACGGTCGAGAACAACTTTCAGCAATCATTCCCGATGTTGGCGAATCATAAGGGTTTAAAATTTTTTGAGCATTATCGTTCTTATTTCTTATTGAATCCTCTATATATCCTTCGGCAACCGTGCTTGATTTCCAGCTCCCTTGTCATATGCGCTTACATCGTTTAAATTTAAATAACTAGCTACTTTTTGGGCTACTGCGCTGATCGAATGTATTCCCATGACGCTTCGGTAACACTTTCCATTTTGGTGCTTGATAAAAAATCGGTTTTCTGTGAAATTTTCAGGCCGCAGTGATGCATACTTTTTATACAGTTTAATGTAGTTTTGACCAATTATCGAAAAAAAACTAATTTGTCGTGTTTTACTGTCTGGGATTTTAATAATTATTACATTTTCTTTATCCTCAATGTCCACAGTCTTCATTTTTACCATTTCGTCACATCGACAGATGCCGGTAACCCCAATTAACAAAACAATCTGAAATATTTTTATAATTTAGTAGAGTATACTCCATGCTTTGTAATATAATTTTTTTTACCTTTAATCCTAAATACAACTTATCTGGCGCTTCAAATAAAAATTTATCAAACTCGTCTTTAGACTAAAGACTAAAGACTTTAGTGAAAACTTTAGACTTCTTTGCAGTATATCCTTCGCTTGTTTTTTTCAGAAAGGCACGTAACTTTAAAAATTTGCTTATATCCACATTTTTTCTAATAACTAACTCGGATTTTATCATAGAGTATCGTGACCACATTGTAGAAGACTTCCATTTATTTTCATTTTCCATTATATTAAAATATGTCAGTAAAACGTCTTCGGTAACTTGCCGTACTCCTCTAGTATCGCACCACTCTTGGAAGTGCTTGTACGCTAACCGATACTTTATTCCGGACTTGGAGGGCCCCAAACGTGCTATTGCATCATTAGCCACGGACTCAATTTAATTTAGGTTTTCCATTTTCGCACTACATTTGCGCTTGCGGTTGCAACAACAATAAGCTGTCTTTAATAATTGCAAACAACTGTAACCAGGGAGACGCAAATCCCACCGACGACTTAATTATTTTAATTTCTAACATCTAGACGACTTTGATAGTTGTCACAGTTAATTTCAAGTAAAAATAGCGTATGAATTGTACTATTTATGGTTGAAAATTGCTACGTTTGAAGAAAAAATAGTATACTTTATTCGGCAAAGAAGCGACTTTTCTTGACTTGCCCTCTATTAGGCGCCTCACTTCGTTACTCATAAAGTAATATACTATTGTATTCTTAACAATTAGACGTATTTCGTGTAATTATCTACTCTAAAACATCCAACAATTTTCATATTTGATATGCGTTGCTGATTTTATTACATGTTTACAGTTTTTTATTCTTATAAATATTGTGTCTATAAATACGTTCTTTGAGTAAGATATTTACATTTCTTTCAGAATACTGCACTACATCTAGCAACTATGGAAAACCAACCCAATGCAATCGCTTTTTTATTATCAGTCGGTTGTAAGTTGTTGTATAACCAAATGGATATGAATGCGATCGACTACGCCATTTACTATAAGTTTCCGGAAGCAGCTCTAGCGATGGTAACTCACGAAGACAGGTAAAATAGATACTAAAAGACTGGATAGTAAAGCTAGATCTATAAAATGATAAGATTTTTTAAAAACATGTTTTTATACAATTATTTGCAAAGGACATCGTTACCCAATCACAACGAATTTTTAGGGAAAGTTTTGGGAAGTTGGGACAGTTTTTACAAAAAATATTCTTTTTTCTATAACACCTTTGTATGTATACTGCTATCTGGTTACAAATGACCAATTATCAGTTATTTTCTGACCTTAATAAACAAAAAATACTTAAATATCTTTCAACTACTGCACTACAACTAACAACTACACACAACTAACAACTAACATGCAATAACATCACAGCAGTATACTCAGCATGGTTTTGTCCTTATGACTCTTCTCTTTAGTTTTTTTCTTCTCTTCTTCTCTTCTTTTCTTTTTTCGTTCAGTGTTGTCACGAAGCTGGATTGCCTTCACATTCACATGACTATGCAGCCTCTGCTCTTGACTTGCCGCTGTTCTCTTGATTACTTCGGTCAAAGTTTCCATACCCAGGTCTGGTCGAGGTTACTGTTACAGACATACCAAGGAGCATTAATAATGATTCAGTACTTTGTTTTAAAATCTCTGGATAATATGTAGATTACTAGCTTTGGTACAACCCAAACTTGACACCCATATACCCATATTATATACGCCCATTAAGAAACGCCATACGATTATTTCCGATCCCGCTTAGCTTATACGTAAGAAACAGCGGCAGGGTTGTCTTATCACATATTTGAATTAAAACATTGAATTCATTTAAAAAATTGGCGATCAGTGGTGCGGTTATATTGCCATTCAAACCTGAAAGATGATATTAAAAATGAAATATTAATTGACAAAAATACTGGTCCAAAATTTCTTAAATCCATGAAAAATTTACAGATTCGCATTTTTATTTGACGAAATTGTAACCCAATTTTGAATGATAAGATAATTTTGGCAACATCGCCATTTGTCGAGACGAGGCAGTCCGACAGCTATGCTATGCTATGTATTTTTTTTTTTTTTTTTGAGGTAACTTTGTAAGTGTGAAGATAAGAAATAAATATGCCGATTGTTTATACAACAGAAGAACGGGTACAAATAATAAAATGGTACTTTGGGGGCAATTCAGTACAAGAAACTATCAATTTATTTATTATGGCTTTTGAAAAGAGGCATGGAGGAACTAAAGGACAAGATAATCCAACTTAGCCAGAACATATCGACAGATGAACTCAACGCCATGGGGAATGCTTTGTAGAATAGATTTGGTTACTGTCCGTTACAATTTGGTGCTTGAACATTTAATTACCTAAGAATTTGGTTTAGAATTTCTAATTGTTTGGAGTTATTTTTAATTTAAATAGTAGTGTTGGAATAATTTTTTATTTGATTTCATTTTTATAGAACTAATTCTTATTTTCACACTTACTACCTTCAAATAATCTAAACGAAAATATAGTTTCATAGATATTATATGGAAAATACCAAATAATATCTTATTTTTAATTAAAAGACGTAATTTTTCGTCCAGTTTAAATTTAATACAATACACCTGCTCCTTCCTAATACTTTACTAGTACTGACCTACTGACTGTTTGTGTTTATTTATTATGCTTTATGAAAGAACAACTTACTATGGTCTGTTTTTAAACCAGGAGGAGTAATTCAATTTTTCCGCGCCATAATGCTTGTTTGTAATTGGTCGAAGCGCAGGCAAGTTTACTCCACTAAATTATGACATATTGACACTAATGACATTTGTGAAATTTTAAAATTCAAAATTTATATCGAATATTTTCTGTATTTTCTGTGTTATTTCTTACATCTTCAGATTTTTCGTTTGCGTTAGCGACATATTAGTGTTATTAAGATAACAATATGGATTGAATGCCAAGTAGTAGTGGTAATAAATTATTCTTCTCCACCTTAAAAACGCCGAGTAGATTTGGATCATTTATCACCAAATGAGAAATAATGTACTATATAAATAACATGTACAAACATGAAAATTGATAACTCTGGAATAAAAATAACAGCCACGGTAGTAAAAATAAAACAGGCAGCAGGTTAGTTTTACAGAATAGTTATTATTAAAATCAAGACTTACTAAAGTAATGTGCTAATTTTAGGTGTTGCGAATTTAACTATTTACAACAATAGCATTTAGAACAATTAAACAATATAATAAGACTGGAGCAGTAAAATGTCCTAAAAATATTGAAGGTCGACCTTATATTCTTGCAACATAGGATGAAAGAGTTAAAACATCTATACGACAGATAGTACATAGCTTCTTTTTCAAGAATGAAATGCTCACTTTAGGTAAAATTTTAAGTGAAATTAATAACCGCTCAGATCTTCCAAAATATGTGTCGTTCATTATTATATAAATTCTTTAAGCAAATCAATTTGAAGTAAGTACAAATATCGGTATGTAAATATGGGTTAGCTACAATTATATAGTAAAATTAACTAAAACATTTTATAGATTTCATTTTTATAATCAGGTATATTATTGTTACTATTAAATATTAAGTTTTAAGTTTTTATTTGTATACTCTACTGGAATGTTGTCAAGTATTTTGGTTCAACAGATATAAGAACATGGAAAGGAAAGAAAAGGAAAAAAAGGATATTTTTTACTTTACATATGCAGATTCAATGCAGCAAATTTTACATAGCGTAACTATAGATTGTTTATCTTACATAGTTATTTTTTAGGGAAATTATTCAAAGAATAGTTTATACATTGGGCTGCTGACCAAAAACAAAACTTTCTTGCTCAAATATCTTAAATAGATTCAGTTTTTGCTGAAAAAATAAATCAAGAAATTCAAAATGGTGTAGTTGTTCATTAATCTCCCAAGACATATGGAGAGATTTTGGAAGACTAATAAAATTATTAAATTTTTATTTTTACATTCATTCCGAATATATATTATGCACAGAATATTATATAAATCGATTTCTGACTCTTTAAGTTGTTTTTGTAATAACTTGGACTTGGTGATATGCGATAATAGTATTTAATGTGATATTTTTATAGCTGATATTTATATCTAATTATCATAAGAAAAATGGCAACTAACTATATATATATATATATATATATATATATATTATATATTATGTGTATACTTGTTAAGAAGCATTTTTATTTTGTTTTCATCACAATAAAAGAACATATTAGTAATGTTGTGTTTTACTTTGATTGTATTGATACAGTTGGTTTTGTTCTTCCTGTTGTAGATCATCACAAGAAAACTCAAGAAAACTACAAAATTATACTAGAATGTAACATAATAGATTGAATTAGTTGATTATCTCACAGAAATTCAGTATTTTTTAGTAAATTTTATTTATTGATAACAAATGGGACAAACTCACTGTCAAAATTAAACAAGAATCCAGCATTAAAGAAATTGCAAGTACACACTTATTTATACAAATTTATTGTTTTGCATTTTAGTGCTTCAAATAGATCCTTAAAATATTGATACATAAGTTAAATCTATCTTATGAGGTAACTGATTACCATGCATGAAAAGTAGGACCACACCTTTGAACCATAATTTATTCTGTGATATGAAACATGAAAAAGTCAATTCTAAAGCAGTGAATGGGAAGGAATATGTAAAACAAACCGACTGAAGCAATTCAGGAGATTAGATTATTAAGCTTAAAAATAATTATCAAAGTCAAAGTTAATTCTTCTGGTAAGAAAAAAACCTAGATTCAAGAAATTAATCACACCAGAATAAGAATGTCTACGCAGTTTAAAAGAACAGTATTTCATAAATCTTTGAACTCTCTCTAACTTTTTGTAACATGCATTTGCATAGCTTTGTTGCATATAAGATCTATTTGCAAATTAAAAGACAAATTTCTGAGAAAAACCATACTTAGATCTGTAACATTATTGACTCTCTGGATCAAAATATTCTCTAAATTAAGTACCATCGACTCAGAAGATCTATAAAACTGGATCACCCGATATTTAAATATATATACATGGGACCACATGTGAAAAACGTCCTATTTATTGTAATAATTGTAATATATATTGGTGAATATAAGTGAATTAAAAAAATATTCAAAACACAAAGTAAGGTTAGAATTGACGTGTAAGGTTGTCCGATATTGATTACTCGATTACCGCAAGGCCGAGATATACAACAAAAAAAGAAGATGTATTCGGTGACTTTTCTAGTAACTTTCTTGGGTGTGAATCTGTCTTTTTGGTTTACTCCTCCTGGTTAAAAAACAGAGTATAGAAATCGTGATATATGCATGACGTATCACAGAACTAGCTCTGTTCATCACAGAATCACCGAACTTTTTTATTCAACCGTTTATTTGTCGTTAACGAATCTATGGTTTCTCACTGGGAAGCCAACAAGTTGATGTTGTTCTGAAGCTGAAATCTTTATTGATAGTTTGTTAAAGGATTTATTTATTGTAAATATTCAATTAAGAAGTCTTTTTCTTAGTTAAAATCATTTACCTAGTACAAGCGTAACAATTGTATTTTCAAAAAATGCACATTTGTAGAAGATGCAGCTTTTATGCTTGATTTTCTGAACTTTGCAATGATCAATTATTTTTAATTTGAAATATTAACACATGGGAGTCCCCGATTCAAGTTTTATATTATACAGCAAACATAATTTTCAGTACTTATGGTTTTATCCACTCTTCTAAAAGAAACCAGCTTACTGCTGAGCGAGCTGGTAAGGTACCTTTTATTGCTCACAATTAAAAATTGTTACACGTAGATCAAACCATTACTGAGCTGGCGACTCGTGAACAACAAAATCCGACAACTTCTCATCAGTATATTGAAATGCAGAATGTAGATGAACAGGATGAGCTAAGGATAGAAATAGATTCTGAATCTGAGACCTCATCTTTTTTAGATTAGATCACCACATCCGTTATTTGCTGTTAGGAAAAAAGTTTAATTTTTTTATCAAATAAATGTTATATTTTCTATCGTTTTTGTATTTTTTTATATATAAAAAACACTGTTGTTTCGTCTCATAATTTTGTATCTAATTTCATGATTCCTAATACCCTATTTCATTTTAAACAATATACCTTAACTCGTCATATGGTTCAATCTCAGGAAATTCTCCATATCGAGAAAATTCTGGAGAATATTCTCCGATTTTTCATTCTCGAAAATTTTCCAACACTAAGTATGAAATTTTTGTTATCATTTTCAGGGCTGAAGAAATTCTAAATTTAAAATCTAGTAAACACCCTTGTGTAACACTGGCTCTAATCGCTTCAATGCCGAGAGTGTTTGAGGCAGTTCAAGACAAATGCATCACAAAACCAAATTGCAAAAAGGACTCAAAATCATTTTATGTAAGAACTTAATAATTCTGTATCTTAATAGAACATTAATAAAATTATATCTTTCATTTACAGATTAAATATAGCTTCAGTAGTTTGCAATGTTCAATTTCTACTCCTAACACAGAAGAAGATAAAACTGCTCCAAAAAGAGAGCCACTGCCAGCATTAAACGTAAGTAGTTATTTATACAAAAAACGGTGTTTTTACTCTTAAAATATACAGTGTGTTCATAAAGTATGGAAACCGCTTATCATGATTATGAAACCAAACTGGTTGGCCCGTTTTCAAATAACCCCAAATAGAAAAGTCCATGGAATTCAAATCTGGCGACCTAGCAGGTCATTCAATGTGGTTAAAGTTGTTAAATTTCTAGGCATTTGGTTGACATCCAGTTTTCTTTAGTTTCTCTGCACTTTTTTATAATAATTTTATTGACTCGTTTGTATTCTATTGGGTTTGTTTTATATTTTCGTCTTATCTCCATGTGGTGCATGATCTCTTGCACATGCACCATTCTTGTTTTCTGTTCTCTAGCGTTTCTATTTCTTTCTTAACCTTGATACTTATTTCATTTTTCTTGTCAGGGTTCTTCAGTTAACAGATATCTATTTTTCTTGACATTTTTTTCTTTTAGAAGGATATAGTCCAATAAAATAAAGATAAAAAGTGCATTTATGACTTTGAATCCGAATTTAAGCCGATCATAGATTAGTGAAAAACAGCCGATAGGCTTTGAGACGCTAGAAAACTGAAAGTAGTATATTATTTTGTATCTTTTTTAGGCAATGGTTACACATGGAAGAGTAGAACTACTTGCTCACCCTCTTAGTCAAAAATATTTACAAATGAAATGGAACTCTTACGGAAAATACTTTCATTTAGCTAACGTTACATTTTACAGCGTATTTTTGGGTTTTATAACGGGATTTGCTTCACAATTAATGCAACAAGATAATTCAGACGTCGTCACTCCAATTGTCAATACAACGAATATGACTCACGCAGTAAGTATTAGTAGAATTATACTTTTATGTGTTCTTTTTATGTATTGTTTTGAACATGGAACAGTCAACATATCTAGTGATTTTGGTGGCCGTATAAAACATACTTATTATGTGCTTATATAAAAGTATAATAAGTCAGACATTTCTATCTATACAGCCCTTGCTGTCCAATGTTGGACATAGGCCTCCTCTTCCTTCTTCCACGTCTCTCTATTGTAGGCAGTTTGTATCCACTTCAGTCAGACATTTACGCTACGTAATTGTTTTGATTCATTTATTGCATTGTGATATTGGGAGCCAGTGTGGGAGATATCCGCCTCAAGTGTAATGTTATAACTTCCATACTTATTTCTTTCTATCCATCTATCCATCGCCTTCCTCCGACAAGCACGTAGTCCCATATTTCTCATGTCTTCATCGATGTTAACAAGGAACCTTGTTCTGGGTCTTTCGCTTCTTCTTTCACCAATGGGTCTATGAGTTTGGTCATTTTGTTCCATCCGCAATATAAGCCTTATCCACCTCAAACGGCTTATCTTAATTTGTTTTACGATATCTGATTCTTCAACAAGCTCAAATATAACAAAACACCAGGTCCAGATATGATAACAGCAGAAATGCTTAAAGCCTCAGAAGAAACCGGCGTAAAGTTACTTCATCTACTCTGTAACCAAATAAGGCATTCCAAACAATGGCCTGAAGACTGGACAAAATCTACAATAACGACCATACATAAAAAAGGCAGCTTCCATAAATGCGACAATTATAGAACTATCTCTCTTATATCCCATGCCAGCAAGATAATGCTACATATAATCAATGAGAGACTGAAAACATTCCTTCAAAGAGAAATTCCACAAGAGCAAACTGGATTTACCAAAGGTAGAGGCACTCGAGAACACCTGCTGAATATAAGACAGATAATCGAGAAATCTAGTGAATTCAACATCCCACTATACATCTGTTTTATAGATTACCGTAAAGCATTCGACAGGATCAAGTGGAGACACTTATGGCGAATACTAAAAGAAGTAGACGTACCACAACATCTAATTACGCTTATAACCGAACTATATGAACACACTACTGAAGTTAAAGTACTTGACACACTTTCGAACGAATTTCATCCAGAACGGGGTGTCAGACAAGGATGTGTACTATCTCCACAATTATTCAACATATATGGGGAGTATATTATGCGAAGAGCACTTGAAGGATGGGAAAAGGGCATCTCAATAAATGGTCATAAACTAAACAACCTACGTTTCGCAGATGACACAGCCCTTCTTGCAAATAGTCAAGCAGAGCTGATAGAACTTATACGACTGATCGAAAACGAAAGTCAAATATTTGGTTTGCAATTAAACATATCAAAGATAAAGATCATGATAGTGGATAGACTACACAACAATCATCCACACAAAACCACAATTGACCGGTTCGAGGTTGTGAGCTCATACTTATATCTGGGATCATTAATCACAAACACATGGTCATTACAAGAAGAGATTAAACGTAGGTGTGATCTAGCAAAAGTTGCCACAGCAAAAATGACCAAAATATGGAAGGACTGTCAAATTTCAAGAGCGATAAAGATGAGGTTGATCAACTGCTTAATATTCCCAATACTGACCTACGGATGTGAATCTTGGACTCTGAGACAATCGGAGAGAAGAAAGATAGACGCCACTGAAATGTTCTGTTGGAGACGAATGTTACGAATTCCTTGGACCGACCGTAGAACAAATAATTCAATTTTAAGAGAGCTAAAAGTTAGCCAACGACTCTCTAGTAAAGTCCATCTCCAACAATTAAAATATTTTGGGCATGTTGTGAGAGCATACACAGAAAACATGGAAAGACTCATAATACAAGGAAAGGTAGAAGGACGAAGATCACGAGGAAGATCCCCAACAAGATGGATAGATCAAATTACAGGAATATGCCAAAGACCTATGCATGAATTAAAAGAAATGACCAGAGACAGAGATCTCTGGAGACGGACAATACACGACATCACGTTGACCACTACACTCCCCCTGGGGGGTCAGGATTAAAGAGAGAGAGATCTGATTCTTGGTGTATTCTATAAAGTTCGAACGTGTAGTCGTCTTCTCCACGCTCCATTGTCATTCACTGTTCCATAGACTCGCCTTAGTATTTTTCTTTCGAAACATCCCAATATGTTTTCACTACTTTTTGTTAGATTCCAGGTCTCTGACCCATAGATTTGGACTGGACTTATTATTGTTTTGCACATTTTTATTTTTGTATTTCTTGATACTTATACAATTGTCAATTTAAGGAGGAGATTAAGCTCAAAATGGCATCTGTTCACCGTGCAAATTTTGCGGATTGTCTCTGTTGTATTATTATTTTAAATGTTAAGGAGCACTGCCAAGTATCGCCATATATTTGGCTTTTTAATTTATCAAAACGATAGCAGCTTTTGCTAAAATATTTATCTTTTTTGCACAAATACATATATATATATATATATATATATATATATATATATATATATATATATATATATATACAAATCTTAAGGGAAACTTTATATATTTACTAATCATTATATTGTAGGAATATGTAGAATACCATAAAAAACTTATCCTAACAATCCGAATCAGTCCGATGATGTACATCAGTGCCTTAGCAATTCTCGTCTACATAGGCATCAACATCTTTAGAGAATCCCTTCAGCTTTATCAACAAAAATTCCTCTACTGCATGGATCCCATCAATTTGGTAACGTGGTTACTATACATGTCGGCACTTATCATGGTTCTGCCCATATTTGGAGGAGTTATGTACGACTTGCAGTTTTCATGTGCCTCAATGACTGTATTTTTGAGTTGGTTCAATCTCTTACTGCTATTACAAAGATTCGATCAAGTCGGTATCTATGTGGTGATGTTTTTGGAGATTCTGCAGACCCTCATTAAGGTACTCATGGTGTTTTCTATACTTATCATCGCTTTTGGATTGGCTTTCTACATTTTACTATCGAGGGTAAGTACTTTTTGTTTAAGTATGTAGATTTTAGGAAAATTACTGAAAAAACTATGTATCAAAAATGAATAGAAAAGCAAAATAGAGGAAATGTTTATTTGTATCTCTACATGTATTCCTTTTAATAAAATTAAATTATAGCTAGCAACCTAAGAGGGCTATTGTTGAGTATATCCTCTTGAGATTCATATTCAAAATTCTCGTTGTCTGATTTCTATTATTAAGAGAAAACCAAGAAGTATTACCATTAGCACTTCTTTAGCAAGAAGCACATTTTCTGTACACTATAAATATGTAGATAAACACTTACATTATACAATTACAAAATGTCCTCAATATCTACAGCAATGGTCTTACAGTAGAACAGGAATAACTGAAACCGCCAAAGCTAACTCGAAGAACGACCAAGACTGTCGCCTTGGCAACTACTACATCAACAATTAAATAAACATCTACTACATCAACACCATGGAACTAATTATCTTCTGGCATAAGTCAATCAGTAACATTCGATATTTGGTATTTCTGGTAGGTACTTAACCTTAATGACAGTCACCCAACGAAACGTTTTTGTGTCTGTTTTGTTTTAATTTGAATTGTGTTTGATTCTAATATTTTAATTGTGAACGTAAATTATACAGTAAATGTTATATGTCGAAGATAGCTGCAATCTACATTGTACCCACTAACCATTTTGATGTAATTAAAATAAATCACACTGCCGTTAACCTCAATCAAGTAAGATATAAACAACAAACAATTATTGAATGTATTTTACCATTTTTTTAAATAATTGTGTTGTTGGGAGATTTTAACGCTTGGGTACGAACAAAAACAAATGACAAAGTCGTAGGAAAATATGGTGACGCTAAAACAAATGAAAATGGGGAATACTTAATCGAATTCTGTGAACAGCACTCTCTGAAAATCCTAAACGGATTCTACCAACATAAAAAACATACATACGTACACCTGGGTTCAACCAACGAGAAACACAAAGTCAATTATAGACTATGTCATCACAAAACAAAAACACACATACAAGTTGAAGACATAAGAGTATTAAGAGGACCGGAGTGCAGAACTGACCATTATATGGTAAGATCAAAATGTTACCTACAGTATCGACCTCGGCTACTACATCAAAATGACAACGAACTAGATCAATCAAAACCCCTGGAATCGAATCTACCTAAATACAATATTGATGCACTGCAAAACGACCCGACATCATTCCTACATAAGCTGCGACTTAGCCAAAAATTGACAAACCTAATCTACTCCTCAGCCCAGAATACCTATAAAGAGATAATCAATAAAATCAATGAAGCAGCTAATGTATTATCGGAATAAAATTATTCCAGCTATCGTTTTGTCATCTTGTAGTTTTTAGCAACCTTGGATTTTGCAGTTTACTTGAATCGCTACCGATGAGAAATGTTTTGATTTCATGTTTCTTTATAGTACTAGAAACTACAAACGAGCTCACAATATTGTTGAAAGAGAATTACAAAATTTTATTTCGTAAAATTTTATTTTAGGGTGAACACCTTTCATTTAAAACGATACCAATGTCTTTAATCCGTACATTCTCCATGATGCTGGGAGAGATTGACTTCTTAGGTACCTACGTTAAACCATATTATTTGACTAATGATGGACAAGACAGGTCGTTCCTACCGTTTCCTATTCCGGCATTTATGATATTGGGTTTGTTTATGGTTCTCATGCCGATCCTGTTGATGAATCTGCTCATCGGTTTAGCTGTTGGAGATATTGAGTCTGTAAGAAGAAATGCTCAACTCAAAAGATTAGCTATGCAGGTAAATATATGTATTTTGTTTTGTTTTTTTATTAATTAGATACTTAATCTAGATTACCGTTAACTAATAAAGTTAGGTTAGGTTAGGTATTTGTTTAGAGCAGCAAGTTCTAAAATAAAAATAGCCCCAAAGTAAAGCCCGAAAATAAAGAAACAGTGAAATAAATAAAGAGGAACTTCAAAAATATAACGAAACGATTGGGATGAGAAAAAGAACAAAAGGAAGAAAATGGATAACTTATGTTACATTAGAATTAATAGAAGAAAAAATACTCCAAAACAGTACACATCAAGAGATGCCAAATTCCTAAACATAAATGTAGGCAATTACAAACATACCTACTAGTCGTACCTAGTTACGATTTACCTTCTAATCTCTCTACTGATATCACAGGCCGACGAAAAATTTTTTTGTGAAAACTTTTTTTACTTTAATAGCTGCTTTTTATTGATTTTTATGTGCTGAATCCAAATCTGGCCTTAGTTTTTTTGTATCACCCATAGTTTTTCTGCAATTTGGGTTTTTATGTAGTATACATTTTTATGTAGTTTCTTATGTAGTATAAATACGGTATATGGTGAAATTAATGAAACACTATGTTACATCATAATCATGAATATATTATTACAATAGGTTACTTGAAACAGTTATACATATGATATAATACAGGTTCCATTAGTCATCTGGGATTGGTTTGTATTTTCTTTCACTCTTTTCTTTGAAACTTCTTGTGTAGCTTTTTCTACAATGAGTCGCCTGCTGAACTTCTCTGTGAAGTGACCAACAGTAGTCCCCCATCATGTTAGTGTTCCAGCGGCCCTGATAGCGTTTTTCCATCAGTTTAATGTCCTGGTGAAAACGCTCTCCTTGCTCCTCACTTACATCGCCCAAGTTTTCGGGAAGTAATCAAGATGACTGTTCAGGAAGTGAACTTTCAGGCTCATCAAACATCCTAACTTTTTAAAGTTCTTTAACATAGCAACAATAGCAACATATTCTGGATCTTTTTTATTCCCAAGAACTTGGTAACCACTTGCTTGAATGACACCCATGCTTCTTTCTCATTTGAGGTCATTGTCGATTCAAAGTTAAGGTCTAACATCATTTTTCTAATGTCTGGTCCGACAAAGACGCCTTCTTTCAGTTTAGCTTCTGAGAGGTGTGGAAACTTTAGGCAGAGATACATAAAACATGGCCCATCTTTAGGCAAAGCCTTCACAAACTGTTTCATGAGGCCTAACTTTATGTGAAGAGGTGGTAGGAGCACTTTTTTTGGATCTACGAGGTTTTTGCGAAGAATGTTCTTTTCACCTGGTTTTAAAGATTCCCTAGCAGGCCAGTTCTTTTTGCACCAATGTTGATCTCTAGCCCTACTGTCCCATTCACACAAGAAACATGGAAACTTGGTAAAACCACCTTTTTGACCAAGTAGCATACATGTTACTTTTAAATCATCACATATTATCCAACCATGATCACAATAGCCTATTTTATTCAGCACTATTTCTAGGTTTTCATAGCTTTCTTTCATGTGTACAGAATGACCAACAGGTATAGATGCGTACTGGTTTCCATTGTGTAATAAAACAGCCTTTAAACTTCTTTTGGATGAGTCAATGAACAGCCTCCAGTCTTCCTTTTTGTACTCAACACCAAATTCATTCATCAGACCTGGAATGTCTGTACAGTACACCAAATCACCATCTTGTTCAAAAAATTTTGAAAATTGTTGCTCTCTCTTTCTATACACATAAATGCTGGTTCCAGCACCCAACAAGTTCTTTTCTTTTAGTCTAGAGCCAAGCAATTCAGCTTTTTCTTTAGTTAAGCCTAGATCCCTAACCAAGTCATTAAGTTCAATCTGAGTAAACAATTTAGGCTCTACATTTTCTGTAATACATCGAAATTCTTCATCATCTTGTTCACCTAACTCAGATTCTACATCATAAGATGGTTCAGTTTGAATGGAATCCAAATCATCTGGAGGTTCAGGGACCGGCATATCTTGACCGTGTTTCACTGGTCGGATGGCAGACATAAGGTTAGGGTAGCTTATTACCTTCTTATTTTTTGAGTTGTGACCAGTTACATCAACACTACAAAAGTAACAATCATCAGAATGATTTCTTTGCTCTCTCCATATCATAGGAACTGCAAATTTGAAGGATTTTTTCTCCTTTTTTGACCATTTTCTTAGATCTTCAACACATACATAACATACCTTATGCGGCGCCCAAGATTTATCCTGATCGCCAAGTAAAGTTCCAAAGTATGATCGATAAACCTTTTTCACAAAGTCCGTAATGTTTCTTTGGTGTTTTTTAATCACAAACTCACCACAAATATAACAAAAACTGTCAACAGAGTTTTTACAACCGCGGTTAGACATTGTGTTGAGCACGTGTACAAAAACCGTGAAAGTGAGGTTAGATTGACAGTAAACAAACATCAGCTGTTAACGTTCAAATGGAATCTACCTTTTTGATCTTTTAGTATGTTTCAGCAGTGCTACCAACACAATTTAAGTCCATTACCTCTACTTTTTTGATTATATTTAAACTATTATAGTATATGTTAAATTCTGTAGAAATCGCTTAATTAAATAAATGTTACTACAAAATGTGAAGAAATTGTGGGTGATACAGCTTTGTAAGCATCATATTTGGATTCAGCGACCTGAAAGACATTAGAATAGGGTATTTTTAGTGAAAAAGTTTTTTCATCGTTGGCCTGTGTATTTTACCAAATTCTTTTGCCAAATAATTGTACCATTATAAATATTGTCACGCGGTTTTTGATGCATTTCGCTTGTTTTACATAAACTGGATGTTTCATAATTTCTGAATAATTTTTAGGTTGTATTACATACAGAATTAGAACGAAAACTGCCGAAATTTGTATTAGAAAAAGTTGACAAGATGGAAATTGTTGAATATCCCAACGATGCTAAATCAAAAGGACGTTTCCTGGATGTGATTTTAAGGAAATGGTTTGGAAATCCTTTTTCTGATGACGGTTAGTATAAAATAATAAATAACTTTACTATATCTAGTAATAGGTATTGTTTACTGACCGGTTTCGCATACTTACACGTACTCGTGGTGGTTTATAATCAATGCTATTATTTACTAAATTTTTAAAACCACTAGCTTTCTTTACAAATAATATATTTCTATTTGCAGGGTATTTTCGATTATTTTACTGTCGGTCATATTTATTTGGTTTAAAATTTGGAATCTTAATTATATATATTAGGATTTAGTTTAATAAACTTTTTATTTCTTTATTTGTAATTTTTAGCTGGAGTAGATATAGCTATGGATAATACCGAAGATTATATAGTAGCAGAATTGGAAAAGACAAAACGTAAACTGAAAGATATCACCAAAGCTTTGGAAACACAACAACAGTTTTTGCGTCTCATCGTCCAGAAAATGGAAATAAAGACTGAAGCGGATGATGTTGACGAAGGTGTGTCGTCTAGTAACATGGGCTCAAGTAACTCCAGTGCGAGCAAGTGGACCTCTCCTAAAATTCGAAAAAAATTAAGATCTGTCCTAAGTTTTTCTAATAAGGGTACCACTTAAAGATTATGGCGAAGTAAAATGGCATTTTGTATGAAATAGAGGATATTAGGATTTAGTATTGAGTATCAGAAAGTTATTTCACAATGTTAACTATTGACTTTTCTATTATTATATATATATATATATATAATATATATATATATATATATATATATATATATATATAACCGACGGGTACAGCTGTTTACTCAGTGGCGTCGGCCGACGGGTAGTTTAATGACAACAAATAGATTATTCTCCATTCAAATTAGTTTTGTCGGCAATACCTTTTTTGATTGATTATCATAGATGTTTTAAAAAGAATTATCACATTTTTAATTTATATGTCTTAGCTAAATATGGTATTGAATAAAAATTTGTGAAACGAGACTGCAAAAAACATCATGGTGTTTATTTATAATAAATTTAAAATAACATAAAAATATTATTATCAAAAAAAAATACAATTTGTTGTCACAAACACATATACAATTTCGCAGTTATAGTTTGAAAATGATTTCCAATCGAAGTAACTGACCGTACGTTCATGAGATTTGACGTCACGAAGCCGATAACGGTGGAACTAAGTGCCAATGATGACTAACACGTTTTACTATTAGATTTCAGTATTTTTTAGCAATTTTCTTCATAGTTTGAACACGCTTTTCACGATTATTACTGGACACAGAAAGGTGAAACAAAATCAACGATTACAGAAAAAAAATTCAAGTGATGGGCGTAAAAAGTTTGGTTATAATAGAACGTTAAACTGCATAATCCGATATTTCAAAAGAACTTTCATGCATATATTCATAAAGATATTTTACTTCCATTTTTTGGTAATTATTGACTCAGTTTTAACAATCTACAAACCATAATTGTTTTGTCCCCAGATTTATATTCCAATTTTTGATTAATTTTATGTATTGTTTTTCTTTTAATATTGGATAAAATAAAATTGGTATCTCCTAGAAACTCAATTCTAAATAAACCTCAATTTCATACACACATGCTGTAAAGTTGTTGTACCTGTCCGTTCTAGTCATAGAGTCTATAAAAAGTTAAGATAAATTAAAATAAATGTATTATTAAGTGTGACAAGATATATTGCATGAATTTAATAAATGTGCAGGTGTTAAGATTCAAATTTTTAATTTTTGTATATTGACAAAAAAAGCACTCGTGTCAATTTTCAAAAATAAATATGTTCCTCACAATTTGTTGTATTTTATTTTTTTAGTATATGGGACCGTATGAGATTGCAAACAATCAGATTTCAGCTCAACCGCCAACTTCATCTACTCGAATTTTGATTGGAAAGTGGAACGGACGCTATTTTCTTTATGAGAGGTCTCCATCTCGAAGGTAACCGGATGCCGTCATCTCTATTATTGAGACAATTTGGCCTTTTTTAAATCTCTATGGCTTCTTGGATAATTCTTACTTTATACAAGCGGATCTGTGCTGTGGTTCTAGTGTTTTCAAAATCAATTTTGTGACGGTGGTGTTGACCAAGAGCTGAAATTGAATTGAAATTTCGAACAGAAATGAAATATTCATAAATCCTATTTTAAATTCCATGATATATTTCGCTTACATAAGATCGGGGACATAAGGAATTTCATAAACTAAGTATTGTTTATTTGGAATGTTATTTTTGATTGTTTGTACAAGAGATAATTTTTGTTGAGGGGTATATATTGTTTTTACTCTTCTTGATTTAAGAATTTTGTCGTTTTTGTTAGTGACTCCTTTGATGTAAGGAAGAAAAGCTTTCGTATGATGAGGGTTTAAGTCTTTGGGTTGAGATTGAGTGAGATATTGATGCCATTAGATGCTCCCAGGGTCTACCTTTATCAACGCAAAGGGGTATTAATCTGAAGAGATGGATAATAATAACTGAATTAATTTGTTTCTGGTAAACAGAGTGATGAAAACCTTGGGATTGATTTTTCTTTATGATAACGTCGAGGAACGATAGAATTGAATTAGTTTCCATTTCATTGTTAACTGGATACTAGGATGTATACTATTCAGATGGGTTTGAGAAGACAAAAAGCATCCCTGCCATGGGACCAAATGATAAATATATAATCAACATATAGTAGATAACATATGGGTTTGAGCGTTATTGTGGATTGTGATCGGGTCTCGAAATCTTCCATAAAGATATTGACAATTACTGGAGATAGTGGGGAGCCCATTGGGGCACCATTTATTTATCTATAATTCATTTTGGAAGATGAAACAAGTGTTGGACATACAAGGTTTAATGAGAGATTAATGGTCTTGCTGGATGTTGTATTTAGTTTCCAGAATGTTTGGGGTTTCGTCTATAGGAATGTTTGTAAAGAGTAAAATGATGTCGAAACTTACTAGAATGTCTGACAGTGAGATAGGGTATTGTTTAAGAAGTTCAATAAAATTTAAAAAATTGACAAACGGTTAAAGCATTTTCGGAGAGAGGTTGTAGTGTTTTGGTCAAGTACTTGGTCATTGGTTATGTAGGGCAGTTGTATGCACTGGCAATGGGACATAAAGGAATATCGCGTTTGTGAATTATGGGTAGGCCATATATATTCGAGCTGTTCTAGAAGACTTTTCGCGAAGAATTAGAGTTTTATGTCAACAGGAAGAAAGGTTTTCTCGATGATGGCTTTTGTTGTTTTGTCTCGATAGGTTGTTTCATTATTAGGAATTGATCTGTAGCCTGGAGTATTATTGAGATTTGAGAGATTATTAATGTTGAAAGAAGTATTTAGGATGACGGTGGCATTTCCTTTATTGGCGGGAAGAATAACCAGACTTGGTGTAACTGAAGTTCTTTCAGGGCTTTCCTCTCAGATTGTCTATCAATTTTAGCATCTTTGGAAGGTAAATTGGAGATTTGGAGAAACAACTCCAAGGTGACTTGAAGAAACAGAGTAATTAAACCGTTTTTACTAAAGCTGGAGAGGCAATGGTATAAATAGGGGTTTTATAAGGTTTACAAAAAACCACTAGATTCCTCTATAGGTATTTCGTGGTTTGTCACTAATTAGGGAGACTTGTGAAGACTCTATGAACATAAACGCTGTCTATATAGAAATCATTAGAATAAGCTTATTAAAAACCAACCGGTCGACGTTAGCAATATATTTATTCCGACAACACATTAGCAGTTTATCAGTGCAAACCACCATCATTTCAAAGTGAAAATTCTTTTAAATTTGAGTCTCACCATTCTGTTATACGTATTTCGTGGTTTACCACTCAACAAGGTTACTTGTGAAGACTCCGAAACTAAATAGAAACACTCTCTGATTATGCCTAAATGCAAATTATAAAGGATCTAGCTTCTATCATAACATTTTTCTGCAAAGGTTATGAATACTAGAAGGACTTTTGTGGTCTTGCTTTTCGTCGCTTTTTTATGTAATTTCCAGATAAGTTTATTATTGAAGTTAAAAACAGAGTATGGAAACTTGTTTTCCATAGAAGTAAGCTCCCATCTATTGCGATGGTGTAAAATTTAGTTTCCTTTTCTTTATAAATGATATTAAGAAAATTTCATCGTGCAATAATGACGGTGTCAGCGACGTATCCTTGGCGTAATAATATGAGGATTGTCAAATTACATAAATAAATGAATGACTATGGATTCAACCGTTTTGTATGCATGATTACAATAACGCCAAAAACCTAGTTAAGAATATTTGTGTCCCTATATAGTTATCTACAGCTCTTTTCCTTATGTTTAAAGGCTAGTAAAAAAAATAATAGGATACTTTTTAGGTAATCTAATGTTGTATCTTTTTACATTTGTTACGTCTCTTGTATATCTAAACTCTAAAGTACTAAGAGCGATTTTTGTTCTATAAGCGATAATCTAAGGGCACCTAGTGTCAATAAAAATTTATCCCGAGGACAAACTTGATTAAAAAATGGGGTAGAAATTATTTGATTTGTTGACCAGTAATCTGACAGGCGTGGTTTCTCAACAATACCGATCAAAATACACAGTGCCAAAAAAGAGTACATTTTCTGTGGAGTGAGATCTTGCCATTTAGAATAACTTGGCCTTTCGGTTCGCAAAATATGTGCTTATGCATTTGTCTGTTTGGTGATCAGAGTTATAATATTTTCATCAAAAATATAGTGAAAAAATCTGTTCCAGCGCTGGTATAATGCAGAGATAAATGTCTGTTGAATCACCTTTTTGGGAATGTTTTCTTACTAATACTGGTGTTCTTACTAATGATCATTATTTTTGTCTTCTTGCAATTTATTTTAGGCTGTATTTGTCACAGACTTCTACAACGTTATCCATCATCGTTTGGAGCCCCTGCGCACTGTCTGCCAGCAACACTCTATCGTCTGCATATCTAATGTTGTTTGTAAGTTGGACATTTACAGCAAACCCATCTTCTGATTGGTCCAAGGACTCTCTAAAGATGTTGTTGGAGTATATGTTAAATAATGCCGGTGATAATATCCAACCCTATCTAACTCCGTTTTTGACTGTGAAGATCATTTTCTAATCATACTGTTGCTTTGTGTTGGAGATATAAGTTTCAGATCAGTCTTATATCCTTACCACCGAGTCCTGATGTTTTCAAGATATCGATTAGTTTCCCATGAGGGACTTTATCAAATGCCTTCTCGAAATCAATGAAACGTGCCTACACATCGCAGTTGACATCCCTGGCTCTCCTGACTTGCAAACTAAAAAGTGCTTCCCACGTTCCGAGTTCTGCTCTGAATCCAAATTGATCTTCACTCAGGTGTTCTTCTAATTTGGTGTATCTGTGCGAGTGAACTATAGTAAGGAGTACTTTAAGTACATGGCTCGTCAAACAACGGTCAAACTAATTAATCTATGTTCTTCACATTTTTTTAGGAAGTGGAATTAATATATTGATAGTAGCCAGTCTTTCGGTAAGTAACCAGTCTCGTAGACGTTGTTGAATAGCTTCGTAAGAGCTGTGATTTGGTGTGCCTCTAATAGCAATTCCATAAAGGTATATATATATATATATATATATATATATATATATATATATATATATATATATATATATATATATATATATATATACAATTTGACACATTTCAAGGATGGATCGCTTATGAAAATTTTTTTGTTTGCACAGTATTTTGGTATTCGCGAAGTCGATACTGTGTTTGGTTGAAATGGCATGTTGTGCAAGGGCATAAGATGGTTTAGAAATCCTAATGTCGCTTTTGTGTGTTAGTCGACCTTGAAGAGAGCGGCTGGTCTGACCAATGTAGCCAGGAGTTGCACTCTAAACAGGGTACATGATAGACGACATTAGTTTGTTCTAGAGGGGCAAATGGAGTTTTTGTCTTAGAAAATAACTTTCCTAAGGTTCTGGTATTTTTTAAGGATATTTTGACAGGTAAGTTTTTGAAAAGTTTGTTAAGCTTGTTAGTGATTTGTGGGAAGTACGAGAGCGAAGCATATTTTTTGCTTTGTTCAGGAGTGAGAGGGGACTTATTCGTCTGTAGTTTGTTAGATATGGACTCTAATATTAGACAGTTGGGTATTTCAGTAATAGACTGTCCATAGCTTTTGAATTATAGAAATTTATTGATGATGGATGCCGGATAGGAGTTATCTATGAGAATGGACTTCAGTAGATCGAGAGATTCTTCTTTGTAAAGCGGGTGTGTCAACATGTGTACTCTAAGGCTGAGGACTTGTACCAGGTTAAGTTTATATCTGATTGGGTGTGTCGAATGGTAATTTAAGAAACGGTTGCTAGCCATTTCTTTTCTGCACCAGGTAGTGACTAATCTGTTATCCGCTATGCGAATAATTCGCATGTATAAAAACGGGATACTGTTATCAACCTCAAGTTCACATATAAATTGTAGGTGAGGATCAAAGCAGTTAAAAACTGATAAGGTGTCCACCGCCTTATCCGACGGAGTTGCTAAAATCAGATCGTCGACATACCTTTTTACAAAGGGAACCTGAAAATCTAACTTCTTGATACTCTCATTAATAAGATCATCTAGTAGAAAGTTGACTAGAATAGGGGAAATCGTGGATCCCATAGGAGTTCAAAAAATTTGGCGATAATATTTGTCATTGAAAATTAAATAATTAGTATCAAAAATCAATTTTAATAATTCGGAAAAAGCTTCCCAAGATATCGGACTGTGGGGTTGAATTCCAATGGTTAGGGAGAGAAGTTAATACACTGGAAAGTGGAAGATTCGTGAACAAGGAAACTACGTCAAAACTTACTAAGACAAAGCCTCTGGGTAATGATAAGAGAACCGACATCGACAACTTGAGGCAGAGGCTCTCTCTCTCTCTCTCTCTCTCTCTCTCTCTCTCTCTCTCTCTCTCTCTCCCTCTCTCTCTCTCTCTCTCTCTCTCTTATATATATGCTTTCTTAATTTTTCGGTTTTGATTCCACGTTGAATAATTTCGATGTTCACGTCTAAGTTGATATCCTCCCTACATTAGATAGTGTTTCCTTGCATTACACATTATGAGTAGTATCAGTATTATATATTGTACATCTAAAGGTTTTGCGAGCAACAAAGAAAAATAAGTCTAAATCAAGTTAGAAAGAAAATAAAAGACATATCTTATTTTTAAAATATAGGTTTTATTAAAAATCTTTATAAATGTACTAATATGGAAATGTCTGATAAAATTACAAGGCACTTTTTGTAGAAAATGGCACAGTTTTAGTGCTAATAACAAAAAATAAGTAATAACATTTTTGAAAACCCTTCTTACTATTCCTATACAAAAATTACGTACAAATGAGATTTTCGCTGAGATTTGGTTCTATTATTCGACAAAAATAAAATCTAACATGATGTAACTTGTGCTAAACATTTTCTTAAAGAACGTCAGTTTCAGCTCATTTTCCACAATAATCAACAATATATTCGGTGTTTATTATAAAAAGGTTGAAATTGGAAAAATAAGGTAAATAATTTAAAATGAACAAACAAATATACTAAAAAGATCTACAAAAAAATATGTTTATTTTAGATGTTATTGTTAAAAGCTCAAATGTTTTTGCCAACTCAATCGCTGAACAGGACGCCAAATATGGCGTGGATCAAACATCGATTTTCTCAGAAGATTGGCAAAAAACTCCAAACAAAGAAATTACAACTAAACGCATTAAAAAAATGCTTGGAAAAGAAAGAGCTTATACTGCATTTTCATTACTTTATTCAATCTAGATTTAAAGATATACTGTGTCAAGAAAATGAGCTCCAACTGTACGTTTTTATATATTTCTCAATAACCTTACTTATTCTATACACTCGGTAAGCTAAATTAAGTTTTATCACAGATAGGCTGGGCAAGAATATTTAGGATTGGCATCACTTTTCCCCGAATAACTCACCCTCGAATTACTACAATTATATACAATAGGATTACAGGAAATATTAGATTCGAGACTGGCATTAAAATTAATATTTAAAACATGTAAAATATACAACTTTTAAACAAAGTTATAGAATTGTGCAATGCAAGAGAGGTGTGAATATAAATATTATTACAGCGCGGACATTGCTGCATATGAGTAAGAGTTATTTATAACAATATTCGTCAGTAACTTGGAAGAAACTCAGTACAGGGTATGATAGTTACCCATGTCAAAAAATATGATATACTGACTAAAATATTAGTCTAATTGCGACCTCATGAAAGCAGCAGCTTTTCTAGTTTTCTGTGAACTGACGAACTGCTGTTAATTTCGGTGAAAAATTTAATCTTTTTCATAAATCTAGTAATATATTTTCATAAATCTAGATTTCAGAAGTCTAATTTGTAGCAGCAGATGGTGATTGCGTTTTAGCATCCAGCCTCTATTTATCACGTCCACGGCTGGACATAGGCCTCCCTTAAACTCCTCCAATCCTCACGATTTTGTGCTCTTTGTTGCCAATTTTTAGTCATAATGTAGCCATTTAGTCATAATGTTGCCAAAAAAAGAATTGGCAACATTATGACTAAATGCTTAGCAGTAAAAGAAGTTTTTTTGCTAGTTGCTCGTCTAGCCCTCCAAGAGTTGACACTTATACACATTAAACTTTGCAGACGATCAGGTGGTCATGACAGAACATGGGGATAAGTTAAGTTTTGTTGAGAGATAACTGAAAAAAATTACTCGAAAAATAGTCTATAAATTTTCAGGAAACCAGGAAAGAGGCAAACAAGCTTAAGTACGATTTATATTTTGAAGCAATGAAACAACCGAAGAAATAAAATCGACTGGGCTAGACAAGGACATGTAATCAAGCAGTCAAATGCGGTAATATGAGACAGCCAAATCACAAAGAATACGAAAAAAAATTTTCCACTCAATAATCTGTAGCATTATGATTTATGAGGCAGATATAGAGATACTAAACCAAAAAAAGCAAAATAAAGTTGATGACCACAGAAATGGAATATTGGAAAAGGAGTTGCAGAGTTACAAAAATGGATAAAATCAAACGAGGAAATTAAAAGGAAAATGGGGGGAACTAAGAATGTGCCAGATTATATAGAAGAAAAAAGAATAAATTAGTATGGGCAGGTCCTAAGAACAGATAGAAATAGGTGGATGTCAAAAATAAATGATTGGAGTCCCATTTGGAGGAGAAAAAAGGCAGAGGTCTTGGAGAAATTAATTGAAAGAGACACTTAAAGAACGGAGAATCGCAGAACAGAGATACATGGCGACAAGTGTTAAGAATACAGGAAGACAGCCACAGGTGCAGTAATCCCGGATATATCCATATATACGATATATTTTTACCTTCTTTTCGTTTTTGATTGTAAAGATGTTTGTAGCGTTCTAAATATCAACATAGCTGAAACGGATGATGGATTGTTTTTTACACTTGTCACCTCGTTCGAGTACAACAAAAATAGTAAGTTATTGCGCGGTATGTGGCGATTCGCTTATTAACGAGGAAAAACATCTATTGAAGAAGAATATGTCACCTTCATATATTTGAGCTACTTAATAATTATCTACTTGGGCTAGTTTTAAAAGGATAGCAGCCTAGCACTAACACTTCGTAGACTAGTCACTGAATGAACGCCAATCTTCCAATCATTTCGCTAGAGCGAAGATTAATGGGGGTAAATGCACCATTAGCGAATCTGAAACAACTCTGTTAATAACTACAGATGCATGTATGGTCAATTTCAAAACTATACAGCAGAATAGAAACCTGTATAATTAAAATCAATAATTTTTAATATACATATACGGTTAGGTATATACAAAATTGTCTAAAGAATTATTGATTTTAAGCGATAAATGTTATAGTCTAAAATCCCATTGAAGGATCACTACTTTCATAACCTAGTTAATCAAACTTACATTTTTACATACATTTAAGATTAGAAGAATACATTGATAATACGTTGCCAGTCAAAAAGTGGCCACAAATATTTTTAATCAATTAATAGTAATTAATTATCCAGCAAAAATTTCATTCATATATTTTTAAATAACGCTGCTCATAACGTTTATGCATAATTTTTATATCATATTAAATCTAATTTTTTAATATGATGATATAAAGTTTGCTGACAAAAAAATGGTCGCAAATTAGGGTGTCCAGTTCTTAAGAAAAACATTAGCTTTAAATAAATATAAAAAAAAATATGCATAAACGACATAGACAGCGTCTTTTTTTTTAATAAATGAACGAAATACAATTTTGGTTAGAAATTATGTACTATTATTTGAATTTAAAGTATTTGCTGCCACGTTTTTAACTGGCAACCTATTATCAAGGTATTCTTCTAATTTTAAATGTATGTAAATATGTGAGTTTAATTAATGCGTTATGAACGTAGTGATCCTGCAGAGGAATCTTGTACTATAATAGAAGAAAACAAAGATTATAATAATATCAAAAAAACAAAGTTTACAACCTCCCTTACATTTTCTAAACATAATATCGAAATAATTATAAAATCACAATCACGTAGAATTTAAAATCATAAAATATAAAACATTTCATAAAATTCCGCTCATTTATAACAATATTTCCTGTCTCCGAAAAAGGATAAAGTTCATGCAAAATTATGTACATAAATTACGCCATTTCCATGGCACTCAGTTATTGTCAAAGTTTTGACATTACAGTTAAACGATTCCTAAATCTAATTAAGTATCATAAAAACGATCGTTTACCACAGCCTTGCCTCCAAAATGAAAGTACAAAAGGCCTTAAGGATCTAAAAAGAGTCAATAAAACTAACATATTAATTGAGGTACTGTTTCGTTCAAATAAAATCGATCTTGCAGATATTTAACCTTGGTTCATGTCTCGCACTCAGAAAGAGGCTGTCTCTGATAGTAGATGCTCGAAGTTACGTGATGAACTAATAAAAGTTATGGCAAGTTGTGCAAAGTTGTTTTGTCAATTTAATGAACTCACATTTCGAGCCCCGGTTGAAGATAAACACGAAAGTCATGGTAATATAGAATACCAGACTTTGAAAAGTGCTGGGTTTTCAACGTGTGTACGTTGCTATATACACATACACCTACGTGTGATATACAACGTAGTATAGCACGGTGACTTAAGATTCCCGCTTTTATTTCACTAAAAGAAGAACAAGATATACAAGAATAGGTTCTGACAGATAAAAGTACAAAATTTGGCAGCATTTCTTCTTAGAATAGGTAATTGATACAGACGTAACCATGACATAAAAGGATTCTGCAGATCATCGATTTATACAATCTTTAAAAACCACACTAGTTTCTTTTTCTTCTGTGGATAAAAAAATCATATTTCTCATTAGATTTAAACTGAACAGTACTCCAATAGCTTCAGTTTTACTGAATTTGTATTCACAGTTTTGTACATTAAGTTTTGTGCGATGTACAACAGATAATCCCGAAAATCAAACAATAGATCCATCCTTATTTCTCTGAAGAGGTTGCAACTCTCTTTGCAGCCTATCGAAATCGTTGTAATATTCATGATCAGATTCCTCTTCTGATTTCTGAGGTAAGTACGCTGGAGGGGGCATGAACCCAGAGGCTTTGTCAAAATTGCCGGAGGAAACGAATTCTGACACTGTAGGAAGACCAACGGTTTGACTGGGAGGATCGTTGTTCATCAAATATTCAGGATTGTCGACATTGTTCTTATAGAGATCTTGGTAATTAGTGAAGGGGGTTTGGGTAGGATGGTCGGCATTTTTGGTATCGATTACGTCGACATAAGTAGTGTTTCCTTGAGTCTGTTGCGGCGAAGGCATCAAGTAATCGTCTTCGTCAACTGGAAGGTCCAATTTCAAGGTTCCTACTTTAGCTTGTGATCTCGCAACTGAATCATATTCATCAGAACCGATATCATCCCTTAGTTTAAGAGAATTCCCACAATATTTAATGCTTGAGGCATCAGACTGAGTCGGAATACTGGAGTCGAATCCGTGTGACTGTGCATACCGCAACAACTTTTGATTCAGATGATTTTGATACTGCGAAGTACTTCCATCAGATGTCATCGGTTGAGCAGAAGGCCAATAGCTGTTGTTACTTGGGGATGGCGACATTGAGGGTATTATTAGACCACTGGCATTCAAAGGGGCACGTGATTTGGGTCGGAGATTTTCATCATTTTCAAACGTACCTTCGGAGGATTCTATCACTGAGGCAAGACTTCTTACAATTTCTCTGTCGGTCTGAAAGTAATAAAATGTGGGCATTAGTTTAAAAGTTGCATAACCAGATACATATTATTGATTAAAGTTTTTAGTTTTGGGGTGATTTGAGTAGCTGTTAGCAAGTACCACAGTGAAATTTGACAAACAGGCCGACGACCGATTCTTGTAAAAAGAACCATTGTCCAAACAGCCAATACACATCCCAGAATCAAAACTGAAGACCAAAAACGATGCAAAGGAAACAGATAGCGAATACAGGTATAACATAACATTGTACATGGAACTTATAGTGGATATAGAAAAGATAAATGAGATTATCCAGGAACCTAACGAAAAGAAAATATATTAATAACAACAGAAACCTGGAAAAAAAGAACAAGGCTAAGAAAGCCTGAGATATACGAAAACTTAAGTATTCCCCTCTTCGTTCCCCCCTTCGTATTCGTGGACGATCTCGCTATGTTGGTGGCTGTGCGGGACAGCAAGGAGCTCTTGTTTAAGGGCGAGCGCCCACCAAAGTGGCGTGGCAAGTAGCACGCGTCTAGCATGTTTCTTAAAATGTAACCAATGAAAACAAATGATTAGAATGAATGACGTCACTGTCATTTTGGTGTACGCTGAATCATTCGTTTTCATTGGTTAGATTTTAAGAAACATGCTAGAAGCGTGCTACTTGCCACTTGCTACGTGCCACGCCACTTTGGTGGGCGCTCTCACTAAGACTAATGCTGTACATAGTACTTAGAAGCAACAGGAAGAGAGAAGATGTAGTATTTGAGTGCGCGTGAGCGAGAGTAATGCCCAAGTACGTTAGTATTACTGCGAGTTACTCTTCAGGTTGGGAGGAACATTTGCAGAGAGTGACTTGCAGAGCTATTCAGAGAATGGCTGAGCTGGAGATAATGATCATATCGATGGGCCCAAATCCGGACACACGTGCTGCTGCTCTGTGAATGGTCACCGGCTGTGTTCCCTCATAGGTCTTGGCGGTGAGAGTGTCAGGGTTTATAGTCATAGGGTAACAGAGGGGGGAGAGATGAGTGAGATAAGGCTGGTCAAGAGAATAGTTTTAATCGATCGGTGGCAGGAAGAAAGGGAGGCAATTCGTGATGTGGAAGTCACTAATTCGAAACCTGCAAAGATCGTTGCTACCATTTCAGGTTCAGAAGGGTACAGACTGCCCAGTTTCTTTTCTGTGTGGAATCTCCTTAAGTACTGTGGTACTGCGAACACTGTTAAAGTACGAATGACTGCGATATGACATTGTGATGGAATGCGAACGGTGGGCGTGTGAAAGGGAGAAGTTTGAAAGAGAGATAATTGTAGAATATTGGAAAATGGTGGAAAAAATAATTAAAGATGAGTGGTGGTCTTGACTGTTTTGGAAATAGCATCCTTGCTAAGGCAGGGGGTTGAACTCTTTGGTGGTTTGTCTAGGTGTGGTTTTCTCGATGAATGTGTGATAGGAAAAATGGAAATCGGGGGATAGCAGCGCATCAGAAGAGATATTATACCTTAACCGGCGGTTTCATCCTGATGTTTGCAGTGACAAATAAGAGATTTTTAGTTGGGTGCCAACAGTCTCGGAAAGGTGACATTACGATTGTCATGGAAATACTTCGTTACGGTATTAGGAACTTAACACCACCTTGGTCACAGATATTTGCATGCAGATTCCCCTTAAAGACGCAAAAAATCAATGTACGGCTCAGATGCTTATTCTGAACAAAAAGCAATAAAAATAGTTTTGGAGTGTTTTGAGGGTCATGCAATGGAGATAATTTACGGAACAGTCAATAAAGATCATATGTGGAGCAAAATGATCTAGTAAGAACACTCATTGATAGACTCAATAAGCAGAGAAAGAGGAAGAAAAAGATTCACTGATAACGTCGAAGAAGATATGGAAACCATAATGATGAAACAGGTACATTTAAATATAATAAAGAAATATAGATGAAAATAAAATTTAAATATATACTGTAAAAATTATATATAAACAATAAAAAAAATGGTTAAATAATTATATTTACCTGTTGATTGGGGAAATTTGTCAGCCTCATGAATTTATCTCCAGGTATTGCCAAATATCTTCCAGGATCTAAGGCCATCTTGAAAAAATCATCTTCCAACTCCTTAAAGCAAGGTCTGCTCTCCGCATCTAGCATCCAGCACTTTATCAATATCATATAAACTTCGATGCTAGCTATTTCGGGCTGAGGCAACCTCTCCCCCTTTTCTAATAATTCAGGTACATCTCTAGCAGGAACATTGTCGTAAGGACGCTCACCAAAAGTTAGCAATTCCCAAACCGTAACACCGAACGCCCAAACATCAGATTTGTGGGTAAATATTCGATGTTGAATACATTCTAAGGCCAACCATTTGATAGGCATTTTGCCGCCAGCGGCTTTGTATTCTTCTTCGTTTATATCTAGGAGCTTGGCCAAGCCAAAGTCAGTTATTTTTACACAACCGGGTGTTTGAAGAAGAACATTTCTAGCTGCAAGATCTCTATGGACCAAACGTTTTTCTTCCAAATACGCCATTCCTCTAGCAATTTGCGTAGACCAATTTAACAAAGCTTTTGAACCAATTCTGTCCCGATTGTTTCGTACAAAATCTAGAAGACAGCCCAAATACATTAGCTGTGTTACCAACATCATCTGTGATGTCATGCAAACTCCAAGTAGTTGCAGGAGATTGGGATGATCTACTGTTGCCATAATATAAGCCTCATCCAAGAAATCTTTACTAGTATTTGCTCCAGTATCTTCTCGTAAAACTTTTATTGCCACTGGAATTTTAGCTGAGTTTTCTCCTTCCAAATTCCAAACTCCTTGATACACTTTACCAAAAGCTCCGTAACCAAGAACATTAGCCCTTCGGAGTTCCGTTTCTTTTATTATTCTTAGTTTTGCTACGTTGGGTTTTACGTTAGTAGGCCTCAACGGTTCGTTATCTTCCAAACCAGTTAATGCTAGGGTCATTTTCATTGCATTTTCTTTGATTTTTTCTTTACGTTGGTAGTAGCAAAATGCATAAATAAGTCCTAGTAATATGGTAAGGCCCACAGTAACTCCAACCACAATAATCAAGATCTCAAAAGTATTTTTAGGAGAAGATAGTAGAGAACTACTTGCTATGTCAGAACAATACGCATGACCTTCTTCTGGATATACCTTATAGGGAAAATCTGATGGACAAACGGAAACACACGCAAACTTGGTACTGTTCATATCGATGTTACCATCTGGGAAGAGTTTTAAGTTATGACACTCAATACAATTGTCATTGCCTGGTCCAGTGCACCCCCTACATTCTTTGTCACAAGCGATGCATTCGTTTTTAGATATATCTGGGTAGTAATCTGGAGTGCATTCATCTTCACACTGCTCACCTTTCTTGAAATGAGTACATTCTTGGCAGATTGATTTGTGGAATCCAAATTGAGTGCACTTTTTACATCTAAAAATAAAATTATGTTTAATAAAAATATAAGATTAATGATTTGTCGAAAACAAAAAATATTTTTAAAACAAAAACTCAATATAGTTGATAGTTTTTACTAATATTGGAATTTAATATAATTACAAATCAAATTAACTTTATTAATTGCAGAGGGTTTTGTTTATAGATCATATTAAAACAAAATAAAAACTTATTAGATGAAAAATTCAGAATAACTTTTTCATCGTGAGCATCAATCACAAAGAGTAGGTAAAAATGATAAAACAGTATAATACAGACAGACTATACAACTTCTTTAAACTAATGAAATAGAACGTCGTATTAACCGATTCAGCAATCAAGAGAAGGTGTTAAAATTAACGGCAGAGTTCTAAATAATGTACGATACGCCGACGACACGGTCCTAATTGCAGAGAGCGCACAGGATCTCCAGACACTCTTAGATCGCGTCAGATTGATCGGAGAACAATACGGCCTCAGCATTAACGTCAAGAAAACAAAAACAATGATTGTCTCCAAAACATCCATCCATCCACCCATGGCTTTAAACGTGAATGGTAACATTATCGAAAATGTCGAGAAATTTCGATATCTAGGGTGCTGGATAACGAAAGATATAGATCCAGACATAGAAATAAAATCGCGAATTGAACAAGCAAGAAATGTCTTTTTAAAAATGAAACAAATGTTTACGTCCCAAACACTCAATTTCAAAATCCGATACCGAATGCTGAAATGTTACGTTTACAGCACCTTACTATATGGAATGGAGGCCTGGACCTTCAAAATCAACTCACTCAGGCGTTTGGAAAGTTTTGAAATGTGGTTATTTCGAAGGATGCTGAAAGTCCCTGGACAGCGCATATGAGCAACGAGCAGGTCCTACACAAGATGGGTACCGACAGAGAACTCTTACAAATAATGAAAACACGGAAAACCTCATATTTGGGACACATATACAGAAATGAGAAATACCAGCTACTGCAGCTTCTTATAGAGGGAAGGTAGAAGGAAAACGTGGTCCTGGTAGACGGCAGGCGGTCTGGTTGAAGAACATTCGTGAGTGGACTGGTTTGGATTCTCAATCTTTAATAAGAAAAGCCAGGGACAGAAATGATTTTGCTGAGGTTATCGCCAACCTTCATTGAAGACGGCACCCAAAGAAGATTAACCGATTACCCTTCAACGTTATTTATAATACTGACATGATTCTGAACGATTACTTGGAATTTACCTTTATTCATCTGCCAATAAATGAAAGTGCTAAATGTCTGGAGATAAGTCATCATAAGGCCAATTTAAGAGTTAGTAAGATTTTTATATGATTTCTAAATTTAAAGAAGGCATTTGGCACAGTTAGGCACAGAAGACTGATGAAAGTACTGAATGCTGCAACATTGAGCAACAAGATGTAGGATTTATTGCTAACTTATACCAGGATCAAAAGGTCATTTACGATTGTCTAAGCGGATACATCACTTCAAGGCAAAGATAGATAACTAGTCTAACACAATCAATACATACAGTTAGAGTCTGATTAATTTATAAATAAACAATATTCATTAATTTGAACTAACTAGACATACAGTTAGATACAAAAAATATAAGAGCTGGAGCATTGGTGCATATAGTGGAAGATTGGAGTAAATCCTGACAAATCCAAGCTCGTAATGCTCAAAAAGAAATGATAATTCCCAGTTATTACCTCAAAAAAATTTCTAAAATTAAATGGACCAACGAAGCAAAAACGAAGTACATGCTGATTACAAAAAGGCCAAAAAATATACATCACCTATTGACAATAAATGGTAACGTGATAGAACAAGTAGAAAAATATCAGTATTTGGGAACTTTGATCAATGAAACCAATGATCATACTGTAGAAATAAACAGACGAATCGAAATTGCCAGATCAGCATTTATCCGAATGAAGCCACTCCTAACGTGCAAAAATCTAAATTTGGAGATCAGACTACGTACCATTCGCTGTTATATATTTTCAATATTATTATATGGAGCTGAGACTTGGACATTAAAAAAATGTAATTTAAAAAGAATCGAGGCCTTCGAACTCTGGTTATACCGCAGAGTATTGAAAATATCATGGACTGATAGAATTACAAATAAAGAAGTACTGGAGAGGGTTGGTAAAGAAACAAAACTAATCACCACTATACAAACCAGAAAACTGGAATACCTAGGCCACGTGATGAGGGGACCAAAATATGAAATTTTGAGACTGATAATACAGGGAAAAATTCAAGGAAGAAGATCTGTTGGCCGAAGGCAGAACTCATGGTTAAAGAATCTACGTGATTGGTACCAATGCAGATCGATTAATTTGTTTAGAGCAGCAAGTTCTAAAATAAAAATAGCCATTATGATTGCCAACCTCCGTAGGGAGACGGCACTCTAAGAAGAAGAAACCAGGATCAAAAGGCCATTTACGATTGTCTAAGCGGATACATCACTTCAAGACAAAGATAGATAATATTAGATAACTAGTCTAACACACTCTAACTAGTCTAACATACTGTGCCCAGTTAAAGTCTGATTAATTTATAAATAAACACTATTCATTCATTTGAACTAGCTAGACATACAATTAGATATAAAAAATATCAGAGCTGGAAAATTGGTGCATATAGTGGAAGATTCCAGTAAATCCTAACAAATCCAAGGTCGTAATGTTCAAAAAGAAGAGAAAATTTGCAGCTAACACCACAAAAAATATTAACTCCAAAATTAAACGGACCAACGAAGCTAAATATTTGGAAGTCACTCTATACAGGGAAAATTCACATTTCATGTAAATAACGCTGCAAGCAAAGCAAAGCAGATTCAAGTAAAGCTCTAAGGATTAACTGGAAGAACTAAATGATCATTTAAAACCAAAGCTAAATTGATAACCAGCATTATTACACCTACACTCATACACCACGCCTGAAAAACATACAGAAGAAAGATCCAAATTGATCAGAACAAATGCCTTGAGAGCAGCAGCAAAAATACCCAATTTCTTAGTGGATAGATTCCTGTATAGAAATTCCAAGCAAAACAAAGTGCTTAAAACGATAAGCGACTGGGCAAACCACATATTTATGATCTGACCCACCACTTATTATAATACTCAGAGCTTTAGGTTACAATATAAATGACAAGAACAAATTTTTAGGGTCAAAACATCCACTAAGGAGATATAACAAAAAATGACAAGACAAATATATTTAAGTAATTGGTAAGTTCAAGTCACTCTATTGAATAGACATTAGTATCTTCAAAAACAAACAAAAAGTTACTAAAATCCAAGAAAATCACACAAAAACATATAAGAACTGGCGAAAGTCGACCAAAAAATCTCAAAACAATCCATAAACCGCACTACAGAGAAGTACACACCTCGAGAATTCATCCATAGCGACGGTTCAACATACGAACATACACAACGCGGCACAGCATATAGGAAGAAGAGGGGAAAAAGCGCCCCCTTTACCCAAAAAAAAAACGTAAATGTCCCATTATCCAAAGCATTTACACAAATTATTAGTTCCCCAAGAAACAGTACGTTTTTGAGAGGTGGAGCATCTGAGGAGCATTGAGGTGGTGAGGGTTCGTCTTCGGCACACACAGATGACAATAATAACAATGTCGTACGACATTTTTGTCAGGGAGATCCCTAAAGACAAGTTCCAGAGCCAATTGCAATTTTAACACTGTTTGGAAATAGTGTCAAGTAGCCAACACAGGCACCAACTCTCACCACAAGTCATGTATGTTCAAATATATAATTTGAACAAATTTTCATTTGAAAAACTGTATTGTTCAAACTATTTAAAATAATTTGGATTGAAACTTACCTAGGATGACATCCTCTACAAACTGCCGTCGTATTCGGATTAGATCCTTCCATAGAATGTGGTCCAATATATTCGAAATAATAACCATCTGGACAAGTGTCAGTCCTATTCAAACACACATAGGTATTCTCCTTTACTATAGCCAGCTCGCAGGCATCACAACCTCCTCGTCCCAGGGTACTCGAAGGTCCTGTGCAGCTTTCAACACAATTCTCGTTACATTGTTGACACAGGCCATGTTGCTCGTATTTATTCCTCATGCATTTGGATACGCAGAAGTTGCCGTCGCGGAGATGTTTGCATGACGTGCAGTTATCTGCTCCAGGTCCGTGGCAAGAGTAGCCGCACTGTTCGTGGCAAGGCTTGCATTCGTTCATACTTGCACGATAGAGTCTAAAAGGAAAAGAGATTTTTTTTAAAATATCCAGTCTGTTAAAGATATACATTATAATTTAAGTTGGTAAAATTTTAATTCAAGTCAGTAATAAATATTACAATTTAAGATGTTTATATGGTAAGTTTATATCTACGGAGAACTACAGGTTGTATGTGATAAAATCCAAAGACACGATGCTGTTATAACGTTAGGCGATTTTAATGCTAAACTGGGGAAAGAAGAAACGTTTGCAAATATATTTAGGAAACACAGTTTGCACACTGAAACCAGTCAAAATGGACTCAGGGTAGCACAGTTCGCAGCAGCAAATAATTACGTAGTTGTCAGTACTAACTTCCAGAGAAAAGATATCCATAAAGGAACATGAAAAATACCCATAACTAACGAAGCCAATCAAATTGACCATATACTCATCTCAAAAAGATGGGCAACAGACATAACTAATGTCAGAACGTATCGGGGGGCGAACTCTGACTCAGATCACTATCTTGTAGGGGCAAAATTACAGCAGAAAATAGCGACAGTAGCAAAAGGGAAAAATATTCAAATCAAAAAATGGAAGGTCGAAAGATTCAAAAGCTCAACAAAGAGACAAGATTACAGAAATGCTCTCCAAATAAAACTCAACCGAACTAGAGAGGAAGATACTGCAGAGGAGGAATGGAGACAATTAAAAACAATTATAACGGAGTCAGCAGAGGAAACTGTCGGAAAAGCCAAAAGGCAAAGAAATGCGGAATGGTATGACGATGATGAATGCAGAACTGCAGTAGAGGAAAAAAGGCAAGCTAGGCTTAACCAACTTCAAAGAAACACAAGAAATAGCAGTGAGATTTATAACGAAAAAAGAATACAAGCGACTAGAATATGCAGAAGAAAGAAAAGAGAGGTTATGAAAAAACAAGTACAAGAAATTGTACAGCATAACAACAGACGCGAAAGCAGAAAATTCTATAAATGCATAAAAGAAAGCACACAGTCATTTAGACCAAAACTAACGATATGCAAAGACAAGGACGGAGAACTACTAACAGAGAAGCAAAAAATTATAATAAGATGGAAACAATATTTCGAAAAAAATCTAAATGCAAACAACAAAAATGATCAGAATGAGACAATATATTATACGGCGGAGCTGCACATGGAAAATCCGAGTTATGAAGAAGTAGTTCAGATAATAAATAAACTAAAAAACAATAAAGCACCAGGAACGGACGGAATCTCGGCAGAATTGCATGGAGCAATGGAAAAGCATGGAGGATCCGAACTCTGGGAAAGAATTTATTACCTAATAACATTAATATGGACGAAGGAGCAAATGCCAGAGGAATGCACAGTTGGCCTCATACAGCCAATATATATAAAGAAGGAGATAAGAGGGAATGCCAGAATTATAGGCCAATTACATTGCTAAATGTAATATACAAAATTCTTTCTGGTATAATCTACAATAGATTATTAGAATACTCCGAAAATATAATTGGTGATTATCAAAATGGATTCAGACCAAATAGAGCCACTACAGATAACATATTCATACTAAGAACGATACAAGAAAAAGCTTGTGAATACCACATAAACTTATATAATATGTATATGGACTTTAAACAAGCTTTTGATAGTGTGAAAAGAGACAGAATGCTGGAAGACCTTTGTAATTTAGATATACCTAAGAAATACATCAGCCTCATAAAAATGGCGTTGCAGGGTTCAAAAGCCGCAGTCAGAGTAAATGGAGAACTAACTCCCCTGTTTAACATCAACATGGGAGTAAGACAGGGAGATGCCCTATCAACCATGCTATTCAACCTAGTTCTTGAGGCAGTCATCAGAAAAACCAATATAACCGGCCATATAAACACCAAATCAGTACAAATTACTGCATATGCAGACGATGTAGCCATCATTAGTAGGAATAAGCCACTAGTAATGGAAGTGTTCAAAGAAATTGATCCTGAAGCAAGAAAAAGAGGTCTCAAAATAAACGAAGCAAAAACGAAGTATGTGACAGTCAAAAGAATAACTGACAATGAAAATAATATCACAATAGACAACTATACTATCGAACGAGTGGATGCCTTTACATATCTCGGCACAGAAATCAATCAGAAGAACTCCGTAAGTAGCGAAATTAATGCACGTATTTCCAGCGGGAATCGTACATACTATGCTAATAAAATATTGATGACATCGAAATTATTAGACAAAAGAACCAAAATGACTATCTACAGAACACTGATTAGACCCGTAGTAACCTATGGATGTGAAACTTGGGTAATGACGAAAAAAGATGAAGCCCAACTCTGGACATTCGAGAGAAAAATACTGAGGAAAGTATATGGCCCGGTACAAGAGGAAAATGGGACATGGAGAATCAGGAGAAACGACGAGGTTAATGAGTTAAATGAAAGTTATGACATTGTAAGATTTGTGAAAAGTCAAAGACTGTCATGGCTGGGACATGTGCAGAGACAAACCATGCAAAAACAACAAAGAAAATGTTACAATGGAAGCCCATAGGAAGGCGAAAAAAAGACACAGAACGAGATGGTTGGATGACGTGGAAGACGACCTGAAAACAATGAACATAAGACAATGGAGAAGAAGGGCACAAGAGAGATCTGAATGGAAGGACATAGCCAGACAGGCAAAGACCCATTCAGGGTTATGATGCCAAAAGAAGAAGAAGAATATTGTAAGTTATTTATAAGTTAAGTTATAATTTAAGTTGTAAGATGAAAAGGAATGTTCGTACGGATGAAAATAGTAGAAAAAAAGGGATTTACGGCAACGGCTGAAATAGTGGAGAGTTTATTCTTGAAGAAAAAGGTCTAAAACAGCTCTTTAGGCTGCAGGTAGGGAATCACGGCATTAAATACTCAGAGAGTACCCTTAGTATAATCAGCCATAGGATAACTAGTCAAAGAAAAGATAATACTGATCATGGGATTCGGATACAAAGATCCAGCAGAGAAGGACAATCACAAGACGGCGAGCCCTCTTCGGTGGCCCACAGACGAAATCCTTGCCAATCTGGTGTAAAGAATATGCTCACGATCTGCATATGGAATGTTAAAACAATATACGAGGCCGTAAACTATCGTAGACATCATGGAAATAAAATCCACAAGGAAAACAATTCCTGTAGCTGGCTGTATACCACGTATCACAAAAAAGAGGTTAGTCTTCGTAAGTGGGTATATTTACTTAAAAACCCTTTAAAGGGCTACATAAAAAAAACAAACGTTTTCGAACTAAACAGTCCATCATCAGGTTTAAATTTTAAAATTGCCTAAAATAAGTATAAACCATTTAGTTAAAACACACGTGGTTATGAAATTTTGACTTGCTTTTTAACCATAGTCAAAATTTCATAACCATGTTTGTTTTATCTAAATGGTTTATACTTATTTTAGGCAATTTTAAAATTTAAACCTGATGATGGACTGTTTAGTCCGAAAACGTTTGTTTTTTTTTTCTTCTTTAAGTTCCATCTTCTATCGAAGGTTGGAAATCATCATGGCTATGCGGACTCTGTTGACTGCCGCTCTAAAAAGTTCTGCACTACTGCATTCAAACCATTCCCTTCAGTTCTTAAGCCAGGATATTCTTCGTCTTCCCACATTTCGCTTTCCTCGGATTTTGCCCTGCATAATAAGTTGTAATAATGCGTATTTTTGCCCTCTCATCACATGTCCCAAGTACTCAAGTTTTCGTCTTTTAATAGTTAATATTATTTCCGCCTCATTTCCTATCCTTCTAGTTACTTCCATGTTTGACATTCTTTGAATCCATGATATTCGTAGGATTCTTCTGTAACACCAAAATTCAAAGGCGGCCAACTTATTCAGATGAACTTGTTTATAACATCGAAGCATCGTAACATTGAAGCATTCTCAGGCGTAGTTCTAATCTTATATCCCGACAACAAAGAAACTTTTTAAGTTTAATAAATGATGTACGTGCTATTTCAATACGTGTCTTAATTTCTTTGGTTTGGTCTACATCTGATGTTATCCATGTTCCTAAGTATTTATAGTTATTAACACTCTCAATTGCAGTATCTTCAATAGTCAATTGGATATTTGCATGTGCAGATTTAGTCATGATCATGCATTTAGTTTTCTTTAAATTTATCTTCAGTCCGTACTCATGACAGCGTTCATTAAGGCGTTGCATTACGTTCTGTAAATCATTGTTGTTATCCGTAATTATTACTGTATCGTCTGCAAAACGTAAGTTATTCAATACTTCTCCATTGATAGATATACCTTTTATTGAGTCTGAGAGCCCTTCTTGAAATATCGCTTCACTGTAGACATTGAAAAGTAGTGGGAACAGCACGCAACCCTGGCGGACTCCTCTCTGTATTTTGATATTTTCGGTGTTTTTATGTAGCCCTTTTAAGGATTTTTAAATAAATATACCCACTTACGAAGACTAACCTCTTTTTTTTATCATGGAAATAAGTGAATGAGATAGACGAACTCTGGGCAATTTGAAAGTAACAATCGTCAAATATATTATTCAGGTAATCCCAACGGAAGACACGAAAATGGAGTAGGTATAATCTTAAATCAAGAAACTGACAAACATCTTAACAACTTTGTATCCATATCGGAAAGAATGCTCCTCCTACAACTTGATACTTACCCAATAACAACTAACATTATCTAGGTATATCCCTCTACAGCTGACAAACTAGACGCCATAAATGAAGCATTCTATAATGAATTATATAACACCTTGAAACACCTTTCCAAAAAGGATCTAACCTTGATTATAGGTGATTTAAATGCCCAGATTGATAGGAGATAATCAGGAGAATTCATAGGACAGTTTGGACTTGGAGAAAGAAATGAGCGAGGAGACCGATTGGGTTAATTTGTATCAGAAGAAGAGATTGTAATTATGAGTATGTAATTATATGTGTTCTCTCAAAGAATAGACTTTGTCTATTCTTTGAGAGAACACTCTCAAAGAATAGACAAAGAGATCAAAAAGCTTTTAGAATGGTTAACACACAACTGAGAAAACAATGTGCTGAAACACAGCAGAAACACGATTCATTCAATATGCACAAAAAAGTTAAAGAAGCTGCAGGCTTATACAAGCCTAGAAGAGTTGGATATTTAGCAAAAAAACAAGGTAATCCACAACGAAGTGTGGAAGAGAGACTAGAACTTGGAAGAAATATGTACAAGTAACATACCTACATAACCTACGTTGAACGGGCAAGGAATGCGAGATCACTAACACAATCAAAGCGCGCAAATTAGAATATCTTGGCCATGTTATGAGAAATGAACACGGATATGGCTTATTGCAACTCATTCTTCTGATCATCTTCAGGTATTTGGAAAGAGAAGACCAGGGAAAAGAAGGATATCTTGGCTTCAAAACCTAAAGTGGTTCGATACGTCTACAACCGGATTATTCCGAATAGCTGCAACTAAAATTAGGATAGTTATGCTGATCGCCAACATCCGGAATAGATAGACACCATAAGAAGAAGATAATTAGTAATCTAGGATTAGTACGAAATAATAGAAAAACTTACCCAGGTTTTACATTGCAATTCTGCAAGCACGTATGTCCAAGCCTGAAGTTCAAACAAGAAAGGCACTGATCTGGTCCTGGGCCCCAACAACCGCTGTGATCACATTGAGAATCACATACCAGTCCTCTCTTTCGGCAACTCTCGGGATCACTATTATTAAATAACATCAAATTGCTCTCGTTGCTTTTCTGTAAAGATTTCCAGTTGATTCCTTCTGTTAAGCATAAATGCTGATTTTCCAATATTGCCACTGTTCCCATTTTGATCGTTTTTAGAGATCTGAGCTCCAATGATTCGAGAGAAGTTTTTACTATGTAGACCGACGTGGAATATTCGTATAGAGTCCGTCCACCGATTTCTTGCAAGTTACGGAAGCACGAAAGATTTTTAAAATCTGGATGATACGCTTGTATATTTAAATATCCGGTTATTTCTTTCAAAGTACTGAACACTTCTAAGGCACTTGGATGCATAGGAGGGTATCTTTCACCAAACGTAAAATTTTCGTAAACATGCTGGTAGCCGTTTAAAGAATTTTGTAAAATGTTTATGTTTCCTTCTAACACAGTACAGTTCCTGACAGTATTAATGTTGCCGTAGTGAATAGTACCGTCGAATGTACAAGGTTTAGGACACGGTCCTTCACAAGGAACACACTCACCGTTTTTAGCGTGTTTGTTAGGAGGACAAATTCGCACACAAGCACCATTGTCTTTTAGCAAATGTTCCGGACATTTTTTAACACAGGTGGCACCATACGCATACCTTCCAGCAGGATTCGGCTCCCAAGAATACGTACTAGGATTATAGATCTGCATCGGAGGACATTCTTGCGTACAAACACCATCATCGTAGAAATTTACGCAAGCTATACAGTCACTTTGAGTAGGCCCAGTACAACCACCAGCACAAAAAAGATGACAGCACTCTCTGGGCTTTGGTCCGAAGCATCTACCTCCAGCGCATTGAGGGCTGCAGAAGATTTTGGAGAATTGTTGGCAGTTGTGTTTTCCTTCTCCCCAGCATCCATATTCACATTCTCTGTCACATGCAGGACATTCTCTCTCGGGCGAAGTGAAGTTGTAGATATAAGAGAAATTTCCGTATGAAATGATTTCTGCCCAATTAATGGTTTTGATATGACAGAGATTATAGTTATTAAAGGAGCCGACGTTGCCTCTTAAAATATCTTTTAGAGCTGGTAATTCTAATGTTTGCATTTTCGATAACGTCACAATCAAAGAAAAATTTTGATTGGCTACGCTCATTAAAAACAAATTTCTTCCTCTTATAATTTGCAGCTTTGGAAAAACTACCTTTTTGACGTCGACGTGGGAGATGAGAACGTAACCAGTAACTTCTCGTATGTCCTGAAGAAAGCTGAGGTCGTGATGATCTGGGTCTTGGAGCCATGTCAATTCGAGATTACCATCGACGTAGGTACAGTTGGTGTAGCGGTCCTTGAGATTTCGATAATGACGATCCCGATTTGACGGAACGGACAATCGTCCATTTGTACCAATACAGACTGAAACAAAAAGGACTGTTAGTCATGATGAACATATAAATATTTTTGTTTGGTATGGTCATGTGCATTTCGTGAGAACTAGCGAAGTTTAGTCTAGCAGTATAAACTTTGGTAACATACTATGATAAGTTTACTGTTAAAGTTATTATTAAATATCCAATACCTTTACGTTCTCAATTATAACATTTCATGCAGATATATAGTAGAAAAGTTAAGGTATTGTCCATTATTTTTATAGATTCGTTCTAGGACAAATTGACAGGACTATACCAGACAAAATGTTTTATAGTTAAAGTACTAAACAAAGAAGATCAAGAGACATATTGCTTCATTACCAAGATTCATGATTATTTCAATATAGTTAGTTAATAAACTGTTTTATGTACTTATTAATAGAATTAGATAATATTAATAGAAATAATGTTTAAAATAAGATCCTTCTTTAACGGTCAAAATATTGGATATGTATTATAATTTCAGGACAAAAAGATCATGATCCAATATTGTATAAGTCAAACACAAAAAATTTATCAAGCAAATCATCCATCTGGTCAGGAAATAAATCTAAAGCTAGGTATGAAGGTATTGCTAGGAGATAGAACATACCACAGAAATGTTATTGATCCATAAAGTTCGCTACAAGGAACCTCAGATAAATATACTCTAACTCCAAAGGAAGTTACATAAATTACATAAATACTCAATAAATAACACACATTCCAAAAAATATATCTCTGTTATAAGTGTAAATAATTTAATTAATACAATAGTAAAGAACATCACTTTCATCTGACAAACAACAACAATATACCTATCTCTAATTCATTGGATCAAATCTGTTCTCCTCAAGAACTTCCCGTTTATTGTCAAAACAACTGCAATAGCTCATTAAAGTTCTCCAATCAACAATACATGATTTTTGCAACCATGACCTACCATCCATCAATTAATAGAGTACCGGCATGTAAGTAATGTTTGTTTTGTTTTGTTTTATTTATTTGCTCATTTATTAATTTATTACAACAAAAGATTGCTACTTTATACCAATTGTGGGCCTTACCTTGTCTGTTACTACCTTTTATATATTCAAATTATTCATTTTGAAAACCACAGACATGTAATATTGGCATAATTACTATAATTTGTATGAACTAATTTATTTATTTGTTTATTTTATCTTTATGAGACACCACCCTAATTGGGTTTATTTTATTGCAGCATTAGTTTAACTTTGTATCTCGACCTGAAGATGCTTTGCAAATTATAGAAAGCGAAACCGGTCGTCAGATTGTTAAATTAAATTGATTGTGAGTAAGTCTTATTATTATTTCTTTACCTATTTAAGTGAATACACTTAAAACGGCGAAGGGACGATGACAGAACTATTCTGTGTGAATCAAAACTGATACTACCAGGCACATGGCATGGCTAATACTCGTGACCCTCCAATTTTAAAATTGGTTGGACCCTGGATATCCTGGCCTGTAAGGCATTCGACCGTAAGCGACTCCACTGCCCCTACGAATCCGACACCAATATGAGGGTGGCACAAAGCATCGTGGGGCTCTACCCTCCCCGTAAAACCTGTGTTGCAATTACGTCACCCGTCGACTAGTCCCACCCCCGGGCGGAAAGGTGATGCAGGCAGAGGAATTCCACCTCGCACGTAGACACATTCTCGAAAGAGGTGCTTACGGACTCAGCTCATTTAACCTCAACTGGTTCTTGTGAAATGAGATTAGAGTGGTCCCATGAGAGTCTGGTCTCGGATACTAGGAATGTAGACCGGTGACCGTGACGCCTCTGCACCCCTCAATTCCTTCCCATTCGTTAACCTCTTACGACAGGCAGGGATAGATTGGCCTCGGTCGTATTCTTATTCCCGCAAGCCGAACGGAGCAGGCACATGGCAGCAGACAGGACTGAAGGCTATAGATTAGGGTAGCTTTTCTACCTAATCCTGGCAAAACCAGACAGGAAAGAGTTAAGTCCGTGAGGGCGTATGCTGATATCAGCATATGATCATTTGTACTGAAAAAACTGCTCAATCGTCACATTGGGGATGGTCTATTGGTTGATAATCCGATACATACAGTAAAGTATGCGTATAGAGCAGGATGTCTCTGTAGGAACCAGCACTGCACCATTTTGTGAAGAGGGTGGAGTACATTTTGGAAAACAGTAAAGTACCATATGCTCACAAGAGAGATGGAGCACAGGAAACACACGGGTATCGGGCAGACTGTATGGTGTAGAAATAGTCAGCAGTGGTGGAAATGTAAACATTTTATGAGAATGCATCTGCATCTGCATATCTGCGTTTAAGGCAGATATATTTTATTACAATATTGCACTGCATTTATGAAAACTTAAGCTGTAGACTCTGTAGTAGAAGACCTGAACTGGTTATCATATCTTGCATGTCTGCGACGCATTAGATATCAGTCAGTATTGGTTCTAATAATAAAAATGTTCACGCTGTGTTATAGCGGCGAATGTTCGTATTTCATGAAACTAAAAGATAGTTGTTAACCTCGGTAAGATTTACGATTAATTTTTTGATTAAAATTAACGCAATTTGTGGAAAATTTCTAAAATATTTCTATATTTATGTTGCACATTGTATATGGCTGCACATAATTTTGTTTACTATGTACCTTCTCTGGTAGTAAATTTTTTACTGTTTTGTGAACTTCCCTTATTTCTGGAGAGGCTTTGATAAAAAGCAAGGAAGAATATCCAGGAGAAACTATAATATTATTATAACTGCCAAAGAAATGATGGTTAACAATAACAAATATATTACAAATTAAGAAATAATAAAAAAGGAAATGAAAAAACAGACAATATGTTGTAAGGTAAGCGAAAAAATCTTACAAAGTTTTGGTAAATCATTAATATACACGAAGCAAATTGTTTTACATGCGTTTGAATTGAAACTAGGTCAATGCCGAATGTGATATTAACAAATGATAAACAAATAAGCAAGAAATGTTATTGTAAATAATCAAATATTTATTATAACCAGTCTTGTAGGCATATTTAAAAGCGGCGAATGTAAAAACAAAGCGTTCATATTTTAATCTAATGAGTACATTTGCTGACCGTCGTTATGTAAGTCGTAACTGCGACCTATCTCAATGTTAAGCACATTAAAGTTTGCAATAAAGTAAATAAAGTACAATATGATTTTCTTTTTGGGGAAAATGTCAATCTATACCGTTGAACCTAAAATTTGAACAAGATAATTTATTGGTCTTTCATAAAGAAGACCAAAATCAAAACTAACTGAGGCAGTAATTATATATTTAAGCATTATAGTTGGTCAAGATGTACAGGCTACATGGAAATAATGCCAAAAGTACACCATGTTAAGAAACTGTGCTGAATAACTCATGAAAAAAGCACTAGGCAAAAGCCTACTTCCCTGAATGGAGTGTTAAAGAAGATTTAAGGAAGGAATCTAAAAGAATGGGCTGTAGCGGTGTGGAATAGAGTAGAAATACAAGGAAAATAAAAAAATACAAATTTAGAAGCAACATACGTTTTTTCAATTAAAAGTTATCTTTGGTCAGATTAGCGTTGAAAACAATTGTAATCACTCAATCGACATGTTTCTAAACGTCACACTGATCAGTTCCCATCATTTGTATTTGACTGCGATTTTATGTATTGTAAGTACTGTGACTTAAATTGAGTCTGTTGTTAACAATCCGTGCAAATATAATAAATGTGCGGTCAAAAAAGCAGTGTATCTAACTGTCAAGTAATGGTGTTGAAAATTTAAGTGTGAAAGTGGGGAGACGAATGAGTAGCGACTAGGTGCATTGAGTACTGACTCAACAGACATGAATGTGGAATGTGGGAAAGGTTTGATTAGAGAAAATTGTCACATTTCAACCAGAGCAATTTTAGAAAATATTAGTTTGAGTATAGAATCTGTTCATACGTACATAAACTAGTTTACAGCAAAGTTTGTGCGCAATAGATCATTTGCCTTTTTTCAAAGGACAAAAAAAGCTTGGCGACGGGTTTATGTTTGCAACATCTCATAGAATACAGCCAAAACGGTAATGATTTTTGTTTATCAATCATTTCTGGCGATGCAATTTGGTGCCATTATTTTGAACCATCCAGTAAGCTGTCGATGCAATGGACACAGGCAAAAATTTTCACCACCGAAGCCAGCTCTGCCCTCTGCACACAAGGTCACGTTAATATCTTATGTCAGAGTTTATATCAACGCAAACCTGTATAATGAAACTTTTGAACAAGCTCCATCAAGCAATATGACGAAAACGTCTAGGGAAACTCTCATTTGGTGAATGAAAATATACAATCAAAGAAATGGAGGATACTAGAGCATCCACTCTATACTGCCTATTTAACGTCTAGCGATTTTCACATCATTTGGAACACTGAAAAGGCGATAAAAATTTTCCTGGACCAAATATGGGTTTTAATTGAACAATAATCGTATTTATGATAAACTGTAGATTAAAGACAGAACAGTACAAATAAAAACCAAACAAAAACAAGAGTACTTAAAAAATAAGAATGGGTCCATTTTTTGACATATGGGTCTCAGACATGGAGTCTAATATTAAGCAATTTGCAGGTACAAAACTTCTTAATAAAATGCTACGAAATGATAGTCAAATATTAGCAAATTGAGGAATTGATAGCAGAAATAAAAGAGATTTAAAAAAATAAGAAAAAAATTCGATAATCTTAGATCTGAGTGAGACAAGAGACTTAATGTACAAAAACAAATACATTAAAATAAATAATATCATCCACAATATTTCCGAATAAAGACGCATTGCTTATGAACATTCTCATGTGCAAAAAATTGACAGTTGAGTAATTATAACTGTGACACTGGGGAGTGCCAGCATTTAAATATGTTGAATAATTGCTGCATGCGTTGAACCGTATGAACGAACATCCAATATTGGCCAAAACTGTAAGTTTAACGTTAATTATGCATTAACAACCTACAAAACAATCACCACAAACAACAAAAATTGGCATCGATGACGTATGCTAACCTCACACCTGAGTTATTGCAGTAATCTTTAAATGGGCTGTTGGACAATTTATTAAGCATAATACTCGAGTGGGTCGTGCATGTAGGTTGGCGTCCTGAATTGTTTTTCTTGAAATAGATAGATTTGTTTGCAACGTTTCGCTAAACAAAATATTGGTATTTGTTGTTATTTTGCAAGTTTCGGAATGGAAGTAAATTATAACTGAATCATAAGCAATAATATTTTGATATATCTATCTTATACAGACATAAATCTCGTACTGTAAAAACCCTGCAAAATAATACAGCATAAATTCCTTACATAAGTAATTACAGAAAAATTACAGAATTACAAATTAATTACGACTACTGGAACAGTTTATACAAACAATAATAAAAGCAAACATAAAAGGTAAGCTCCCCAGAATACACTGCCTTAAAAATCAATTATTGACTTGATGAAACATGTATAATATTCTCTGGAGAGCTCTCTCTTCAATCCTGACCCCCCAGGGGGAGTGTAGTGGTCGATGTGATGTCGTGTATTGTCCGTCTCCAGAGATCTCTGTCTCTGGTCATTTCTTTTAATTCATGCATACCTAGGTCTTTGGCATATTCCTGTAATTTGATCTATCCATCTTGTTGGGGATCTTCCTCGTGATCTTCGGCCTTCTACCTTTCCTTGTATTATGAGTCTTTTCATGTTTTCTGTGTTTGCTCTCATAACATGCCCAAAATATTTTATTTGTTGGAGATGGCTTTACTAGAGAGTCGTTGGCTAACTTTTAGCTCTCTTAAAATTGAATTATTTGTTCTACGATCAGTCCAAGGAATTCGTAACATTCGTCTCCAACAGAACATTTCAGTGGCGTCTATCTTTCTTCTCTCCGATTGTCTCAGAGTCATTTTGGTCATTTTTGCTGTGGCAACTTTTGCTAGATCAAATCTACGTTTAATCTCTTCTTGTAATGACCCTGTGTTTATGATTAATGACCCCAGATATAAGTATGAGCTCACAACCTCGAACCGGTCAATTGTGGTTATGTGTGGATGATTGTTGTGTAGTCTATCCACTATCATGATCTTTGTCTTTGATATGTTTAATTGCAGACCAAATATTTGACTTTCGTTTTCGATCAGTCGTATAAGTTCCATCAGCTCTGCTTGACTATTTGCAAGAAGGGCTGTGTCATCTGCGAAACGTAGGTTATTTAGTTTATGACCATTTATTGAGATGCCCTTTTCCCATCCTTCAAGTGCTCTTCGCATAATATGCTCCCCATATATGTTGAATAATTGTGGAGATAGTATACATCCTTGTCTGACACCCCGTTCGGGATGAAACTGGATGTTGCCGATGAAACGGGATGTTGTGGGACGCCTACTTCTTTTAGTATTCGCCATAAGTGTCTCCACTTGACCCTGTCGAACGCTTTACGGTAATCTGTAAAACAGATGTATAGTGGGATGTTGAATTCCCTAGATTTCTCGATTATCTGTCTTATATTCAGCAGGTTTTCTCGAGTGCCTCTACCTTTGGTAAATCCAGTTTGCTCTTGTGGAATTTCTCATTAAAGGAATGTTTTCAGTCTCTCATTGATTATATGTAACATAAAGCAAATAAAACTAAAAAAGAAAAACGAAAGCCAATATATACAATTCTAAACCCTTTTAGCCTAAAGTGTCGAGTCTAATGTGTTTGGTTAGTTTCATGCACAATTTTTCCATTGCTTCTCATTTTTTGCTTGATTTTGTGCTTGTTCTTTGCTAATTCCTCGTGTCTCTACGATTGAAGTTATATGATCGCCCCTCGTCTTCTTTCACTTGCACCTTGGCCTCTTAATTATCTTCTCGCTCCCCATACCTGTTTAACTGGTCATGTTGCTCTACCTCTGCAGGTTCTTCTTGGTTGGTGTCTACATCATTTTGGGTATTCAGTATATACTCTTTGGGGTTTTGAAAAATAACTTTTGATTAGTATGATAGTCTTCTTCCCAAACTTTCTGTTTCGCTACTAGTACCATTTTTTTGACTTTGGTTCTCTTGTGGTTTCTTTCAGTTTCTGGCAAACTTGGTCTAAATCACAGTTCTGTTCAGCGTTAAAAGACATCAAACCATTGGGAAAGAGGAATATTGAGATCTATTTAGGACAAACAAATCTTCTTGGAAAGCTAGAGGAGAGAAGAAACAAACAAAGAGCTAGCAGACTCAAAAGAAAGAAAAACGACTTTAACTGACCAGGGACAATGTGGTTAAAGAATATGCGAGAGGACCTAAAGATATCTTCTTCTTCGTCTGGCCATTCACGTCCACATCTGAACATAAGCCTCTTCGAGTCTTCCTTTCCATTGTTTTTTATTGTACGCTACTTGTAGCCAATTTTTCCCGGCAGTCCTTTTCAGATCATCTGTCCATCTCATAGGAGGTCTGCCTCTGGGTCTTTTGTGTTGGTATGGTCTCCAGGTTAAAATTGATCTGTGCCATTTGTTTAGATCGCTCCTAGCTACATGTCCAGCGTATTCCCATTTCAACTTTAATGATTTTTGCACCACATTGGTGACTTTGGTTTTCTGTCTTATCCATATGTTTGTTTTCTTGTCCTTAAGTGATATAACTAGCATTGCTCTTTCCATCGCGTGTTGAGTGACTCTAAGTATATTCATATTCTTTTTTGTGATTGTCCATGTTTGTGCTGCATAAGTTAATATCGGAATAATGCATGCATCAAAAACTTTAGATATACGATGTAATTGAATTTGTTTTTCTGAGTATATAGTTCAGTTTACCGAATGCTGCCCAAGCTAACTTTCTTCTTCTTTTTATTTCTTCAATTTGAATTTCCCTATTTAGTATTATTTTTTGTCCTAAGTATATATATTCTTCAACTTTTTCTATAACTTTATCGTTTATTATTGTCACGGTGTCTTCAGAGTGCATGACTTTTGTTTTGTTTAAATTCATTTTCAGTCCTATTTTAGAAGATTCGGTATGTAGTTCTAAAAGCATGGTTTGCATTTCTTGTAGGTCAGTAGCTATCAGGATTATGTCATCTGCAAATCGTAGATTACTGAGGTAGCGATCATTGATGTTTATTCCTTTATATTTCCAATTTAGATTTTTAAAAACGTCCTCCAAAACTAAGGTGAACAGTTTGGGTAATGAAGTATCTCCCTGTTTGACTCCCCTGTTTAATGGTACAGGGTTCGTGTGTTCATTTTCATTTAGGTAGTATGTAGCTGTAGCTTGGTTCATAGTTTCTTTTATTAAGTTAATATATCTGCTGTCTATTTTACAATTTTGCATTGCGTTTATTAAGGCCGTGTGTTCTATGGTATCGAAAACTTTTTCGTAGTCTACAAATGCTAGGAAAACTGGAAACTTGTATTCGTTACATTTTTCTATTAATATTTTTGTGGTTAACAGGTGATCGGAAGTTGAATAGCCTTTTCTAAAACCTACCTGTTCATATGGTTGGTATTCGTCTAATTTCCTTGTTAGTCGAGTAGTTATGACTTTGGTGAGTATTTTAAACAGGTGTGACAGTAGGCTGATGGGTCTGTAGTTTTCCAATTTTCGACAATCACCTTTCTTGTGTAATAAGATTACTTTAGCGTTGTTTCTGCTCTTAGGGACTTTGCCCTGATGTAAACAACTGTCCACAACAACTTGTGGACAATTGTTCACCTAAAGATATAAAAGTCATGAATCTATAAATCAATCTTCAGATTTACATGTTTAAAAAAATCAAAAAATTAAATTGAATATCAAACAAAAACTCCCAAAGATTAAGATATTATAAATTTCAATAACAAGGAAATGGTAATTATGAGCAAACTACCCAGACAGGACTGTTCCGAATGTTCTGGCAAAACCAAAGATTCATAAAAACTCTGTTTTGGCATGTTTTTTTTTAAGTAAATTAAATAAACAGTAAACAAAGTACCTATGTACTAAACTTCGAAGGTTTTTCGCTCTCCTAAAAAGTTGTAAATTTTGACTTTTACCTTTTTGAGATTTCGATATTTAACCATCTATTTTAATAATGATCATTTTTATTGATACCAGAAAGATACCAAAGTATTGCTCCAAATCGCCTATTATACGATATAACAAATGTTTTCTAAAAAAGTATATTTCTAGAACTACGAAACATTTGTTTTTTTCTTGATCTTGAGCAGCATCCGCCACTGGAGTTAGTACAAATATTCGAATCGGCGCCAACGAGGTATCGCAGTCATATAATGTAACGGGAATGATTTCAACTACTCTCAACCACCGCACACCCCCTGGCGAGTGCTCGACAACCTTCCTTACCTGTACTTAAAAACAGGTAAAAACCAATGTTATGCCGCTTGGAATGACCAGAGCCGGAGTAGAACAGTGTGGCTGATAGTTTACTACTATTAGGACGAAATCAAACAGTAGCTCCTAAATAATCAAAAGTAGCTGAATTCGAAAATGAATGTTATTTTATTAAATTTAAATAAGGACGTTATAATGGAAAATGAGGATACTAAAGGAGATGAAAGCAAGGTCTTGATGCCTATCTATTGATCGATCTTAAGGTAAATGACTTCCTGAGTCATTCTTCCCGCCGATAAAAGCAATGCCATCGACATTATAAACACTTCTTCTTGTATTAATAAATTAAACCTCATTAACACTCCAAACTAAAGACCAATTCCTAATAATCCGACAACATATCTGGAGAAAATAACAAAAGCCATTACCAATAAAACCTCTCTTTTTGTTGGCATAAAACAATCTTTAACTCCTCGTGAAAATTCAACCAGAATACCTCGAATATAGGGCCTACCCAAAATTCACAAACACGATATGCCTCTACGTTCCATTGTCAGTGTATACAACTGCTCTACATAACCATTGGCCAAGTACAAAACTCTACATCCTCTTGCCGAAAATGCTTCATCCTTTGTCGAAATTTCTTCTCGTTTTATCGAACTTCTTAAACAATATCCTGTTTCACCGTCAGACATTCTAGTAAGTTTTGAGACCGTTTCACTCTTTATAAACATTCCTATAGACCAAACTCTAAACATTCTGAAAACTAAATAGAGTATCCAGCAAGATCATTTATCTGTCATTAAACTTTGTACGTTCAACACTTACTTCATCTTCCAAAATCGACTCTACAGACAAACAAATGGTGCCCCAATGGGCTACGCACTATCTCCTTCTTCTTCTCGTGCCACTCCTAGCGGAGATTGGAAATCATCATGGCCACTGCGACTTTGTTAGCAGCGCGCCTAAAAAGTTCAATCGAACTACAACCGAACCATTCACGTAGATTACGAAGCCACGATATTTTTCTTCTTCCCACACTTCTTTTGCCCTTAATTTTGCCCTGCATGATGTTTCTTAAAAGTTCGTACTTTTCACCTCTCACAATGTGCCTCAAGTATTCCATCTTTCTAGTTTTTATCTTATTTAGAATTTCGCATCTTTTGTCTAAAGTTAGGAGTACTTGCGTGTTAGTGACGCGGTCCATCCATGATATTCTGAGAATGCGCCTATAGAACCACATCTCGAAAGCTTCGATGTTTTTTATGGTCAACTGTTTTAGTGTCCAAGCCTCAACTCCATATAACAGGGTAGAAAAGACATAACACCGCAGAATTCGTATTCGTAACTTTATATTGATATCACGATTGCAAAAGAGTTTGCGCATTCTATTACAGACTGATCTAGCGATTTCTATTCTACATATAATCTCTTTTGTTTGATCAGTATCGTCTGTGATCCAAGCACCTAGATATTTATAACAGGGCACACGCTCAATCGTTGTATTGTCTATTACAAGATTAGCTCTGATGTTCTTTGATTTCGTGATTACCATAAATTTAGTTTTTTTAAATTAATTTTCAAGCCGTAACTGTTACAGTATATATTGAGACTTTGAACGAGATGTTGTAGTTCTACTAGCGTTCCCGTTAGGAGAACTGTATCGTCAGCATACCTTATATTGTTGATCGTCTCACCATTTATTATCAGACCAAGATCTTCTTCCTCGAGTGCTTGTTCACAGATAGCTTCACTATACAGATTAAATAAAAGTGGCGATAAGATACATCCCTGCCGGACTCCTCGACGGATTTGAATTTCTTCTGTTAGTCTGCTCTCAACCTTGACATTTGCTGTTTGATTCCAATATAGATTGCATATAATTCGAATATCTCGGCTGTCTATATTTTTCTTTATTAGAACTTGTCTTAGTGGTTCATGTTGTACTTTGTCAAATGCCTTTTCGAAATCAATAAAGCAGGCGTAAATTTCTTGGTTTATGTCTAAGCATCTCTGTGAGAGAACGTTCATTGCAAACAGAGCCTCCCTTGTACCCAGCCCTTTTCTGAATCCCATCTGAGTGTTACTGATGTCTACGTCTAATTTCCTATAGATCCTATTATGGATTATTTTTAAGAACAGTTTTAGAGCATGACTCATCAAAGCTATCGTACGATATTCGTTGCACTATCTTCAGTGAATCCCAATACCTATGAAAGACTTTGAGATCCGAGCACTATCCACATCAATGGATTTAATTTGAACCACATATTGGCTACATGTTTGGTATTTGTCATCATGGCAGGGATGCATTATTGTATTTCCAAACCCACCTGAATGGTATACATCCTAGTATTCACTACACGATGAAGGTGAAAACTGATTCATTCCTACGCTTTTTCGACGTCATCACTCTGTTTATCGAAATCCCACCCATACCAATCGATACTTGCATGCTCTCATCAACCACCTTAATTAATTCAGTCATTAATACCTTTTTTCTGCAGATCAATGCAAGTAGACCCACTGAGGTCTCTAGTTTAAAAGAAGCCCTTATCCAAAACGGTTACCGCGAAAATCACATCGTCCATAGACATCAATCTCCTACTCAATCTTAACCCAAAGACTCAGACCGTCAGAAAGCTTCTTCCTTATATCAAAGGTATCACTGACAAAATCAACAAAATTCTTAATAAAGAGGAATAAAAACAATTTCTATCAATACCCCCCCCCAAAAAAAAAACTTAAAAACTTTCATATCTTGTCAGATCAATAAAATACAACATTCCAAATATTAACAACACGGAATTTATTTCCTAGTGTAAACTGCCATAAGTCTCGAGAATTGTATATCTACGTATAGAGTGAAAAAAAAAACAAAATAAAGATGCGTATAGATAAGGATGTTTGATTGAACAATACAAAACCAACGCTTCAAAATTGAGTGTAACACAAACAAGTATGGAGCATTCAATGATTACCTATAGTATTAGTGATTACCATTGACTTGTAATATCACCCGTGTACAATAATTCCTTCATCTAAATGGAAAGAGTCTTCAGCAAACTGAAATACCTTTATATGTAATATAGAAAAAACTTTATCTGAAAATATAACCGATAATATCCCTTCAGCGGAACGTTCTGACTTCCTGTTAAAGACAATTGCCGATGCTGCTTCAATTTCTATTAATATCAATAATTCCTTTCAGCCAAAATCCCGTATTCCAGTCTGGTGGGATTATGAATGCAAAAATATGATCATTTCACGAAAACTTGCATACAAAAGATACATAGAAGCATCAAATTTTGAAAACTATATTAAATACAAACAAATTCAAGCCAAAAGTAAACTCCTGTTTACAAACAAACAAAAAAATTCGCGGATTAACTTTGTGAATACTTCTATCAGTAAATTTTGGAATGTTGTTAATAAACTAGTGAATAAACATTACCGTACAAGACGATATCCCCTGCCAAATGAACTTATAGAAGAGTTGCTTGACAAATTTGGTCCACAGCAAATGTTGACCTTCCTATTCAGGAAAACAGTAAAAGTTGTAAATACAATATTTCCCAGGAAAGTTTTGATATGAAAGAATTTGAGGCTGCACTCAAGTCTTCAAATTCTTCGGCTCCGGGGCGCGATCAAATAACTTATTATATATTAATTACCTCTTTATAGCTAAACAAAGTTTACTAACAATTTTCAACGATTGGCTTTTCAATGGAAGATTATGTTGATCATATGAAAGAAATAGTTAGTCAAATATCTTGCATATGCAAGACATTTGAAAGACTTATTAAGACTCGATTAGAATGGCTTATAGAACATTATAATATCCCTCCAAGTACAATACAATATGGATTTAGGGCGTACCTTGGTATTAGAGTAAAAATACAAGCACAATATTGTACGAAAGAGAAGAAAAAAAAACAGGAGTGAAATTAATTTTATTGGACAACATATGCCGAAGGCCTAATACAGAAAGAGGACGAAAGCAAATTTTTAAATGTGTTCTAGCTTCTATGTCTGTCTTGTGGGTCGAAATTAGCAATATCTATTGCTTTATATTCTGGCATCTTCCTCATCGAAGCCTTTAATACAGATTTTCTATATTCTTTTGCTCGTTGAAGTATACGGATAACTGAATTTTGCTAATGATTTTCTGACAGCCATAAAAGGGCTTGTTATTTATGCTAAATCAATAAGAGGGGCGTGAAAGGGCTAAAATGTAATATGTAGATTTAAATTGTATATAAAACGTTCCATTTTCTTTACTTGGAAATCGAAATTCATGTAGTATTAAACAATATAATGATAATAAGTACCTATGATATCTTATATCAATAACATTGATTACTGGGTTTGTTTATGTACAGTTATTTTATTATAATTCAAAAGAGAAAGAAGAAAAAAACGTGTTTTATTAAAAATTTTCCTCTTTTGGCTTATGGAGACTTCTTGTCCTGAGTCCACCACTGGCACGAATAGCTGGGTGCACATCTAGAAACGCAATTGATTCTACAGTCATAAAAATCACAATACAGTTGATTCGCTTTCTTTCCTTGTTTCAAGCTTCACGGAATTGAGTTGGAGCTGGTTTTGAGTAAAATTAATACACGTTTGACTCTAACAAGATGAACGCTAGAAAGCTCATAGGCATTCCAATTACTGCAACGTGGTTTATTTGTCTAGAAGTATCTGGTAATACTATTAATTTTTACTAAAGTGAATAGATAAGAGAAACTTTTGAACTAAGCGTTTTGAGCTCATACCGGTAAGTGTTACCACGCATAAAACATGCGTAACACTATAAATTTAAATTGATGAACAAACAACACTGTGGACGACATCAATAACTAACTAAAATGCCGAGGAAAACATCACATAAGAATTAAAAAATAAATCTTTTACAGGTTCCTTTCAAGTATAAACAACTTCAGACAAATTAGCAAGGATTCCAATATTTTCCAAAGAATATTTTCAGAATACTTTCCCAAAGAAATAAAATAATAATATTGGAAGAGAGCATATCAATTTTTGCATTGATAAATATTTACACTTGCTATTTTTTGCATTGATAAATATTTACATTTGGCTTCGTTGATTATAAAAAGGCATCCGACTCCATAGAACATTGGGCAATAGAGAAAGCTATGAACAACTGCAGGATAGACACCCCATACAGAATGCTCATACATAATATTTAGAAGAAAGCTACAATGAAAATACAAATAGATGCGAAAACCAAAGCTATACCAATCAACAGAGGAGTTCGCCAGGGAGATGTTATCTCACCAAAGCTATTCACAATTGGACTGGAAGACGTGTTCAAAGACATTAACTGGGCAGATAAAGGAATAAATGTTAATGGAAGAAACCTGAGTCATTTAAGATACGCTGATGATATTGTAATATTCGCTACAAGTTTCACGCAACTATTTCAAGCTTCAGAAAAAGTAGGTCTTAAGATGAACTTGGAAAAAACAAAAATAATGACAAACACACCAAACATAGAGAAATAACGTTAACATAAATTTAGAAACAGTAAGCAAATACATCTAACTGGGACAGATAATGAAAGTTACCAAAGAAAATCAAACTGCCGAAATTACCAGAAGAATAAGGTTATCGTGGGCAGGATTTGGAAAACTGAGTTGGACCTTGAAAAGCACTAAAATGGAACAATATTTGAAAACCAGAATTTACGATCATATGGTTCACAGACGTGGACAGTCACCAATATGATTAAAATAGTACAAGCACAAAGAGCGATGGAAAGATCAATGCTCGGGGGGAGGACAAAAAAAACAAACAAATGGATTACAAGCAAAACCAAAGTAAAGTACGCAGGAGAACATGCTGTCAAATAAAAATGGAGCTTCGCAGAACACATTGCCTGACTGAGGGATGAGAGATGGAACCACGAAATACAACACTGCAGATCATGGTTCAAAAGAGAAGCAGAGGAGACCACAAATAAGATGGGCGGATGATATTAAGAAGATGAACTGCAACTGAAAGCAAGTGACGCAAAATAGAAGCCACCTGATTGATTTGGGGGAGGCCTATGTCCAAAGGTAAATTACATAAGGCTGAAGAAGAAAGAAGAAATTATAAAAAAATTAACGGTACTTTGATCCAGCTGATACAAACCTAAAAGAGTCAACAAAATACGAAAGACAGTAAACCAGCGACTAACCAAAGAAACAAAACATAAAAAATATTGATACACACTTTAAGATAAATACTTAGTGTGACACCTTTCAAATGAATATTGATCGATAATAGCAGAAAATAGGGTATTTCGCAGATTTTTTCTGTAGATACATTTAAATAATGATAATATACCTCCGTCCAACATAAGAAATATCGCTGATCTTGAAATGGTCGATAGGTTTGACTATTATAGGATAGCCAAATAACATCTCCAAGATGTTACTTGACTCTCAAATACAATAAATATTTGGCCGAAATTAAGCATTTTTCGAGTGATTTTGACCACCATAATCTCCTAGAAATTGCTAGTAATGGTAGTAATTTGATTTGAGATATTCTAGGAGTATTTAATACTCTAGTAAAGTAAAAATACTAAACCTAATAACATTAATATAATCCTTCAATAGGAAGGGGGCACAATTTTGTTATCGTGCGTTTGAAAATCCCATCCTTAGTTTTAACCGATGTAATTCTCACTCGGCCATCTTTACCCGGAAAAACTTCCATCACTCGTGCCAATGACCAATAGGGAGGAGGGACATTGTCTTCTTTAACTAGCACAAGGTCATTAGGTTGCAAATTTTTGAATGAGAGAAACCATTTTGGACGATTTTAAAGTCGATTCAGATAATCAGTCGGCCACCTTTTACAAAAAAGTTGCTGGAGCTTAGAGAGATTTTGCCAGATGCTATGTATATTTTTCGGGATATATGTATACTCCTGGTCGGTAAACGAGGTGAGAGACCTTCCAATTAAGAATTGACCAGGAGTAAGATATGTGAAATCGGAGGGATCATTAGAGAGGGCACAAAAGGGCCGATAATTAGGTACGGCTTCAATTTGGGTAAGCACGGTGCTGAATTATGAAGTTTAGTGAATATGAGGTTTAGCGCTCTTTATAGCGCTTTCCCAAAGTTTTTTTGATGAATATGCCAAATGGGGGCTTACTGTAAACATAAGCAAAACAGAATATTTAAAAATTGGAGGAAATACCACAGATCTGAGGCTTGAAAACGCAGTCATAAAAGGCTGCAACCAGTATAAATATCTAGGAAGCATCATATCAGCAGATGGCAGAGTTAAGATAGATGTACAAAACCGAATAACCCAAGGGAAAAAATGCATCCGAATACTGAATTCATTACTGTGGTCTAATAAAATAAAGATGCATACCAAACTTCGCGTATACAGAGCAATTGTAGAACCAATTACCACATATGGTGCCGAATGTTGGACGATGACAAAGAATGAAAGAGATAAAGTAGACGTTGTGGAAATGGATTATCTTAGAAGGTCATGTCGAGTATCGAGAATGGAAAGAATCAGGAATGAGGAAATACGAAACCGTACAGGAATTAGAGATACTCTTTCAGATAGAATACAAGGAAGGCAATTACAATGGTATGGTCACGTGATGAGAATGGAGGAGGAGCGGTGGCCAAAGAAAGCCTTAATGTATGTTCCGCCAGAAAGAAGGAAAAGGGGAAGACCACCAAATTCCTGGAGAAGAGAAATTACAAAAACAATGCAATCTAGAGGCTTAGAAGAGGGAGATTGGAGAGATAGGAAAAGATGGAGGCTGAAATGCGGGAAGCGGCAATCGCCGTAGGACCCCCGTTAATATGACGATGATAAGATTTTTTTAAGAATTCTATTGTGAATTCTATTGTAAATTATTAAAAAAATATTTTTGTCTTTGCTATGTTGTTTTTTTTAACCAGAAGTATCTATGTTTATTATTTAATATGGAGTTTAGTAGGTACTACATATTAGACATCGACAGCATCAGAAGCTAAATTGTTATTTGTAATAAACAAAACAACAAGAAAAGTAATCAGGTTCAAAACCCAACCCATCAACGTATACATTTTTACGGTCGTATGTACTATTAAAGTGATTTAACAGAACACACGGATGAAAGATAAACTAAAATTTTAATTGATCTTATAAAAAGACCCGTTGGGATTCGAGAGAATCGAGAGTAAGGCGATTCGAATTGACGTGGGCGAACCAGTTGTTACAAACTTTAACAACACAGCTTGTATCCGTGACTAACGTCAAATATCCGCGACATTCCATCCAATGCTTAGCCATAACAGTGCTTTCATTTGTTTTATAAATTTATTCAGAATAGACTCTAGTTCGGTTGAGAAGTCGTTCAAATATGGTAATAAAATCGATTTTATGGATTGAGTTTTTCGAGATTTATGTTCTAGTCGAGCAAGAGTGACATGTACAGCAAATAAATATTATAATAAATATAGTATCTAGGGTATTATTAAAAGTACTTGGTATGTGAATAATTTTTTGTAATCACTTGACAACATTGATGGTAAGATTATAAACTACAGACTGATTCTGATCTTTTTTATGCTGTCTCTAATATTTCCGAATGTTGTCGAGGAGCTACATCATTTTTAATACAAAAGTCACTTTACGTTATTCAAGATTTAGGATGTCAGAACTCCTCAGCTTTGCCAAAGCATCAGAATAGATAAGTGAAGACTTTTTAAAATGTCAACTATTTAAGCCTACACTACTTAGTCAATTGGTAGATATTTAAAATGAAGAAAATATTCATCATCATCAAGTAGCGCTACAGTCTTGGCTGACTGTACAACTTTTTTCCAATTTGTTCGGTCTTCCATCAACCAAGGGTCAAATGGAATGTTCATTTTCCGGAGATCTGCTTGTATGTGATCTCTCCATCGCATTTTGGGACGTCCAAGTGGCCTTTTACCTGTGGAAATCTCCTTCCAGACCAGTTTTTCAAGTCTCTCGTTATGTAGTCTGTGCACGTGGCCTGCCCATCTTAGTCGCTGTGATTTGATTTCTTGGACAATATCGGCGTCATTGTAGAGTGCGTTTAATTTGATATTGGTTCTGATCTTATAATGGTTTGTGGTGATGTCATTATGAAGTCCAAAAATTTTTCTCAATTTCAAATTTTTACCACATTCAAATGCAGTTTTAGAAGGTACAGTGGTAAAAATTTGAATTCGGATTAGCCAGGTAAAAAATCGTATGATTTCTCTTGTTGTTATTAGATGGCGTTGTTAGGTTTGTAAATAGTTATTTCGATAACGACGGGATAGATTTTGTTTCGATTCAGAGCAGTGGCATATACCGCCCTGATGAGACCTAAAGAGGTCGAAATAACTATAAGCGGCTTGTCGCTGCCCTGCCCATTATATTTTATTTCTTTGCTCTGTTTGGAGTACCAGAAACTTAATTCACTATGAATTTTGAGCATGATGAACGGCAGGTGGAATGCATATTTTAGATTCCCTTGTCGAGTACTTTATTAAGCTGTTTGTTTTGAAAGTTTTAGAAGGCACTGTGGTAAAAATTTTAATTGGGTTTCGCCAGGTAGAAAATTGTATCATTTCTCTTGTTAATCAATATAACTCTAAAATTCTCAATGTAATAACGATTATATTTTTCGTATTGTTGGCTCCTATGAAAGATCGAGCAGCTCCATATGGGTGTCATATTTTTAGCTGTGATTTAGGGAAATTTAAACTTTAAGGTTGATGTTATGCAAATTTAAAATACAAGTGACGTCAGTTTGTATAAATCGTGAAGTGAAATGATTTTACTATGAAAGATACTATATTGCGAAGACAAATAGGAAATACATGACAGGAAAAGACAAAATCTAAAGACGGGAAACAACACAACGTGGAATACCATATTCCCTTTTAACATTTGAGGTGTATGATCCCCGGGGTAGGACAAAACTCTTTATTTATGGTGGGCAGGTGCTATTTCGTCGTTTGTGTGTAAATCAATACGGTTTAAAGGAAAGTTTGAAGCTGATGCATAGCAGGTACTTACCCATCCTTCTCTTTCACCGCGGCTAAGGTCTAGTACGGTTAGTATAATGCTAATTTTACTGTGGAATGAGTGGGGTATACGCTCCACTGGAGTAGTTACATAGTCACATTAAACATATGTATTTGGATGGCTTAAACTGGCACATAATCAGTGTTAGAAACCTGCACATATTTCGGAACTATTTCAATAGTTAGTTTAGGGAAATAATAAACAAAGGCAGAGTACAGACACGAACCTTATATCCCCTTCTATATTAAAATATCAACAAGGTGAGGAAATAGAGACAGTTATTATTGGTTGCACTTGTAATGGAGAAACCAGTAAGCAGGTGCTCCAAAGGTTTATCCATTTCGATGTGAATTCCTCCGGAAAAAGGCAGGCGGGAATTTAGAAAGAGGTAAATCGTTTTGTGCAAGTACTTGGAGGTTACGACAAACGATCGTTGGCGTGAAGCGGCGTAACCTTGCATTTTTTAGTACCTTTCATAAAGACTGACATAGAAGAAAACGGAATGTTCAAAACGATTTGTTATAAATTGTAAAAAATATAACAAGAAACAGTAAATTGGAGTATTATTCGTTTACAAACGATAAACACAAATTAATGCAAAGAGAAAAGTGGATTTCTAATATAAATTACAATAATAAACAAATTTTCAAGCCATTTCAGTTGCAATTTACCAAAAACTTCGCTGATCTATGACAGTAGGTGTCACTCTTTCGAAATGTTTACTTCTTAATAACCTCTATCTTAATAGTTCAATTTGCCCATTTTTACAGTTAAAGTCCATAAAAAATTTCACGAAGTTAATTACTAATAAAAATTACAACAATTCATATATTACTTAAATAAGTTTAAGTCATTTTACTTGAAGTTTATATAATACTAATGTATTAAAAGTGCTAAAAACTTGTTGATCTCTGTAATTAAAAAACCAAAGTGACCAGTCCTCTCTGTATATTTCAAACTATTTGAGACGCACTTTTTGTGTGATTTCAATCAGTTGGTTGCTGTGTTACTAAACATATTTCTGAGATTTTTCTAATTTTAGAAATAAATGTTGCTTGCTCATTCTTGGCACGAAGCTATTTAACATTAATTTATATTTTTATGTTTTTGGCCTTCCAGTCTCGCTCATTTTTATTGCACAATCAACTGACCTTTTTCCAATATGTATTAATATTTAAACAATGTTATTATTTGATTTAACAGCTTAAAACCACCAGTCTGGTAGCACGTTCACATATTTTAGTGTAAACGTTTTTGGAATAATCGTAAAAGAAGGAAAATGTCTGAATATTAAAATGCAGCGACAGTTGCCTGACCATTAACAGAAAAAAAAGAACATCACTTATCTAGGTTCAAATATAAATGATCATTGGGAGAACGAAACCATTAGTAATACCCTGAAAATAAAACTCGTCAACTGTTACATCTTCTCGACGTTATTGTATGAAGTTGAAAGCTGGACGCTCACTATATATCTATACTATTAAATAAACTTCAAGCTTTCGAAATGTGGGGGTATCTAAGACTGCTACGCACGCTGGGTTGACAAAGTTACAAATGAAGAGAATAGGGTAGTTTTTCCATGAAATAAAAACCGTAGGCATCACCATGTCTTTATGGACATATATTAAGAAGGAAAAGATCTCAAAAGTAAAGTATTTCACGAACGATATTCTTGAAGGGGGTTTTTATAACAATATGGGCCCCTCACAAATAAGCTGCTCTAAAGACTGAAGTCTACAGTATCTGGCGGAAGTATTAGGCTCCCTCCTTTTTCTAAGGTTTCTTAGTAAAGTTTTAACAGCAGACTAGTTACGTTTGAAGTTCTCAGGTACAAGACACCTTAAGATAAAGAAAAGAAGTCTTTATCTTTTGCCTAAAGGCCTACTGAAACATACTTATAGAGTATATATAAAAATCTTTCCAGTCGGAGTGTGCAAACGACCTCTTTCAAATCTACAATCTACAAATCCCATTATAGATTAAAAACTGTAAAATTTCCGAACCAAAACCGTTTACTAGATAATCATCAAACAAGTTCGTTATCGACTGATTGAATAATTATTTGAAAACAATAGATGTTTATGGCTTTACTATTTAAACTATCAATGTAGGCAATCAAAATTCAATAACTTATAACTCTCACTTAACATAGCGTGTATATTCATTCGAATTTGGCTCATAGAATATCAACCAGATTTTATAATTACCCATTGTTATTTTTTAATAGGTGTACAGTTGTTTGTAAGTAATTATTACACGTGTTTTAATAATCTTTATACACCAAGTCTTTTGCGACATTACACGAATATCATAGGTGTATTTATATACGAAAATTAATGTTTTTATGTATATATAACAGTTAAATCAGTTCGTTTCCTATTTGTGTTTAAAATTAAAATCAAACACTTGTAGTTTGCGATAAAGATCCTTTATAATCAACCGACACATAAAGACATATAAGTCCACTCGAAAGAGCCTCATATAAAATTTAAATTGATTGAATCATCATCAAAATGAGAAGCTATGGATCGGTCCTATCACCTCTACTGTATACAATATACACCGCCAATGTTCCAACAACACTAGGAACACTCTCAGTCTTTATGATAATATAGAAGAATGGAGTATCCAATAGAAAATAGCCATCAACTCAGAAAAAATTCAAGCAGTCGTGTAAAAAAAGAGAAGGGAAACCGCAGACGAACAGCTTCCAGTACAAAACAATCCCATCGCTTGGAAAAGCGGAGCAAAATACCTAGGAGTCACAGTGGATCAAGGACTAACCTTCACGCAACATGTGGACCAAACCATCCAAAAAACAACCACAGCCAAAGCGGCAATAAGAGGACTTATAGGTAGAAAAAGCAAATTAAGACTAAAAACGAAAATAACAATAACAGCATCACACTTCCAATAATAACATACGCATATCTCGTATGAGGACACATAAGTAAATCAAACAAAAAGTGGATACAAGCAGCATGCATTGACAGCCTCAGAGAAACGGTTAATATACCCCAATACGTGTCTGAATGTTTTCTGTTTAGAGAACTGAAACAAGTAAGGGTGACAGACATAATCCTACCTGGTATACAGACATTTTAACGACCACCTGTATACCACAGCTCGAGTCGCTATCATTATATGACATAAAACGTCACGTTTTATGTCAAAAATGAGCACACAATGGCCCTATCTGGTATACAGACATTTTAACGACCCCTGTATAAACGTGACGTCTCCCTCTCTCTAACCCATTGTTTTCCCTATTCCTATAGTCAAGACAGCCTCTCTCTCTAACACACTGCTTTCCCTATTCCTGTAGGCATGGCCGTGTTGTACAGCTACTCATAGAGAAAAGCCGAAAAAAAAACAAAAAGAAGAGGAAAACAAGTCTTACAAATACAATGTCTATAGTGTATTTTTATGTATGAGAGAGTAATAAAACAATAAATTATGTATGCAAATCCCTAAACTGTTGATACGGGTGACTCAATGAAAAACAGATATTTGTCAACAAGTTTACAGAAGTATATAGGAAAACAATTTTAAATTGAGTATGACCACCAGGTATAAAGGTTGGAGCAGAATAGAAAACAATAGTTGTGAGGGTTACTAATCCCTAAATAAGGTTGCCAGTGTCGGAGTGATGGAGGTTAACAGGTATTAATGAATTTGCAAGAAATGTAAGATGTTTATTTTATTGGTTATATATAACCAATAAAAGTTTAATAAGTACCTACCTATTTGCAAAATAAAGTTTAATTCTTTAGATAAAATAAAACGTTTTATTTTATCTGAAATGTGTGCATTCCACGAAGTAAGGGTTTCAACAATCAAACATTTAATTCTTTAATTCCAGGAATCTACGACAGTAATTGACTAGATAATTACCTTCTAAACTTATTCCACAGAAAATGTGATAGTGGGTTTTTCCGTTTTGTAGGAAGGTCCAAGTGGCGTATTCAAAATTCTTAACAGTTCACTAAAAGTAGGTACTTCAGTTGCAAGGTGCAGTTTATTGTGTATATTAGTGTTATGGAAAATTTGGAAGTGCCGTGTAAACGCCGAAAAATTGGTCCTTTAACAGTTAATGAAAAAACATTAATATTTAATTGTTATAAATCATTTACAGACAAACGTTTATGTGAAATCTACGATTTACAGAGTTATTAAAGAGAAATGTGGTAGTTTTCAAATGCCACGTAATGCTCCAGGGAAAATAAAATTTCAAATAGAATATCAGTTTAAAGGACTTCGACGGAAAGTGCATGAATTCTTCTTTAGACAAGAATTTCCAACATTGGATAAAGTTCTTGTCTCAGTTCGAGATGATAAGGATTACCCAGAAATGAGTCGAAGTACGTTATGGAAACTTTTAAAAGAAATAGACTTCCGCTGGAAAAAGAATCCCAGAAAGTCTATTTTATTAGAAAGAAGCGATATTGTCATATGGAGAAGACATTTTCTAACAACCATAAAGGAAATGAGAAACCAAAAAAGAAAAATATTTTATCTTGATGAAACATGGATCAACGAGGGTCATACACCAAATAAATTTTGGCAGGATGAAACTGTTACAAGTCAAAGGCACGCTTTTGTAAATAACTTATCTACTGGTTTAAACCCACCATCAGGAAAGGGACGCAGGCTGATAATAGTACACATTTTCAGTTCAGACGGTTTTGTTGAAGGTGGTTTGTTAACTTTTGAATCAACTCGTACCGGTGACTACCATGAAGACATGAACGCTGATATCTTTCAAGAATGGTTCGAACAAATGATAGATCTTCTTCCTAAGAACTGTGTAATAGTAATGGATAATGCAAGTTATCACTCCAGACTTATAGAAGGACTGCCCACAACCAAGTGGTTAAAAAAAGACTTGCAGAATTGGCTGAGTTCAAAAAATATTACGTACCATCCCGGATCTATAAGAAAGGAACTTTATTCGTTGTGTGCCCTTCATAAAAAAAAAATGTTAAAAATACGAAATTGATGAAATTGCCAAAAATCGTGAAATGACAGTACTTAGATCCCCACCATATCATTGTGAATTAAACCCGATTGAACTGGTATGGGCACAGATAAAGAGTGAAGTTTCAAGAAAAAATACCACTTTTAAAATTCATGATGTTAAACAGTTGTTTTTGGAGGCCGTAAATAATGTAAAACCTGAAAACTGGGAAAAGGCAGTAAATCACACTATTAAAGAAGAGGAAAAAATGTGGAAGCTGGACAATATTACTGATAAAATGATCGAGCCAGTTATTATAAATCTTGGTTCTGAAAGCTTATCTTCTGAATCTGATTTTAATTTGTAACAAGTAGCTGTAAGTTTTATATTAATATTTTTATTCATCTATTTAACATACCTTAGACGGTTTTAAAAACTCTTTTTCTCTTTTGTAATTTTTAAAAATTAAAAAAAATGTGAATTTTTTAAAACCTTTTTTAATGTAGGCCAGTCAGTTCTAATATAGTGTGTGATAAAAGAGGTCACTTTTGTTTACATACACATAACACTTTATAACACTGAAATAATTCATTTATTTTTTACAATTATTCAAAGTTATTTTTCAATTAATCTCGAGCACGCCCATGGAGTGGTCGGATGTACCAGTTAAAATTATGCTAATTACTCTCTCGTTCATAAAAATAAACTATAGTGGTGTCGAAAAAATTTTGTGGATGTTTCGGAGCCACAATTCCCATAATTTTTTTAGTAACTTCAAGGGGCTTTTCTAGATAATTATACTAAATAGAAGTTTTGACTTCAGAACATATAGTTCAATTTAAGACCTACGTATTTTTTTAGTCTGTACTTGTACAGCTTGCTTTTAGTTGTAAACTATCATTGTCATAAGATCTTCTAAATATAAAGCCAGGGTATCTCTTAAAAGTATCTATCCATCTGCATGAAACACTTTTTTAGATCTACATCGCGATCAATTCTATTTTACCCGACGACCCACCGAGAACTAGGTAAAAATGCTTTTTCAAAAAGAACACTCACAAAAGCTCCCAAAAAGGCAGAGCTTTTGATGCGTGAAGACAATACTTTTCAGATATCAGGTGATGAATGCGAATACGCGGTCCAGGTAAAAATATGTTCTCGTGTGCAAAGCTACATGCCAACAAACAGGAAGAAGAAATGTAATAGTATCGCCACGTCCGGATTTCCTGTTATCACTCTCGTATATTAAAAAGAAAATATTAGGGTCACCGGACTTCTCTCTCTGAATTCTTTCCTGTTTTGCATTAGACCGTTATTAGCCACGCATCTTGGTGTTTTATTTAATTGAGAATCCGGCGAAAGGTAATAATACTAAATTATTTTAATGGTCGCAAAGCTTCTGGTCAACGGAAGGATAATAATTGTTTAACCGAACAAAACGTTCTAAAACTCATTTATCAAAAATATGCGCTTTATAATGTGTTGTCAAATGAGATTCTACGAAAGAACAAAAACATTTTCTTGTGACAGTTTTATATCATTTTACTGTTTTTAATGACAATAAATACAGGGTGATTAATAATTGGAAATATTTTAACTGTACATTCCTAGGGTCAAAATATTAAGGTTTTACCCAAATTACTTAAATAAAATGTAGATTCTTAGAATAGAATAGAATAGAAATATGCTTTATTGTCACTGAAAATTATTGAACAATTTTATGGACAAAGCTAAAAAATAAATCAGTCAAATAGTACAAAAAGTATAAAACAAAAACAAATATAGTAAAAAACAGAATAACACAATTTTATAGTTTATTCGTCTTCCGGTTTGGACCGTGTCATTTGTGAGTGACCCAAAAGTGGGTTCATCTGAGATGAACCCACTTTTGGGTCACTCACAAATGACACGGTCCAAACCGGAAGACGAATAAACTATAATTCTGACTCTGGCCGTGGAAGCCTACGATTTCATTTAACACAATTTTAAATTAGTAAAATTATTGTATAACCTACATAATTTGTACAGACAACAACAAATGAGACAAATTGTAGCCACTGCTTGAGACACCCAAATGTAATTATAAACAATACTAATTTTGTTTCTTTGTTATACATTAAGAAACTCGTCAACTGAATAATATGGTCTTTCTGAGAGATAGATTTTTGTCACCTTACGAAACTTAATGAAGGATGTTGCGGATTTAATTTCTCTTGGAAGGTGATTATAAAGTTTCTTTGCACGATATAGAATAGAATTCTATACTAGCTGAGTGGAAGGGATCGGCAAATAAACGTTACAATCCGAATTTCTAATGGAGTAACCATGGTCAGGTCTATCGGGAAAAATGTTTAGATGCTTTCGAATCAAACAAACCGTTTCCAAAATAAATAAAGAGGGAAGCGTCAAAATTCCGTGATTTTTGTAGGTCTTGCAATGAGTTGTTTGTTTAAGACCAAATAGATAACGGATTGCTCTTTTTTGCAACTTAAAAATAGTATCAAATTGGGCAGCTGTACTAGAACCCCAAAATGGAAGCCCATATCGAAGATGGGACTTGAACAATGGAAATATGCCATTTTGGCAGAAGATAAATTTAGTTCCTTCGAAACAGATCTTATTGCAAAGCAAGCTGAGGCTAGTTTCTTTCTTAAGGAGTCAGTATGCAAGGACCATTTGAGATCTGTCAATGAGAATACCTAGAAATTTCACGGAATTTACGATATTGATTTGGCTCTCATTCAAAAGCAAGGGTTGCATGACTCCTTTATAAGATAATGCTACAGTCTTATCCACGTTAAAGCTAAGTAAGTTGGAGTCTGACCAAGCCTTGATTATAAGTAAATCAGCGGTTATAATTGAATGAAGCGTTGAAATATCAGAGCTGCTCCAAGTAATACTGGTATCATTAGCAAATAGAAAAATTTTCCCTTTAATTTTCAAGTAAGTGATGTCATTAATGAAAAGTAAAAAAAGAATGGGACCTAATACTGAACCTTGCGGTACTCCACACTCAATATCTTTACAACTAGGGTCGGTGTCATTTATTCTAACCAATTGTTTCCTACCTACCAAGTAAGTTTTGAACCAGTTCAAAGACACACCCCGAATTCCGTAGAAAGTTAATGTTTTTAATAGAATGTCGTGATTTACGCAGTCAAAGGCTTTGGAATAGTCGCAGAAAACGGTGGTGGAGGAGAGGTTACTGTTTAGTGATAGATATACATCATGTAACACAGAAAATATGGCACTAGTGCATTTATTAGACAAAAGGCCGAACTGATTTTGAGATAAAATATTATATTTAAGGAGAAAGGGCATAAGTCGAACTTTTATAAGTCTTTCAATAATTTTTGATAGTGCTGGTAACAAGGCAATAGGTCTATAGTTGCAGGCATCAGATTTTTCTCCACCTTTATGAAGAGGAATGACGATGGCAGTCTTTAGGCAGTTAGGGAATGTACCTTTTTCAAGGGAATCATTTACTAGCGAGACCATGACCTCCAAAACATTATGCGGTAGATTTGAGAAAATTTTAATAGATAATCCATCTGTACTACAGGACGATGTGCTTTTTATACTACGAATTGTTGAAATGAGTTCCGTCTTATCAACTGGTCTTAAAAAGAAGGTATCAGCAATGTTTTTTGAATTAGAGAGATAGGAAACTGGATCTTGTTGTGGCGAAATAGTTGAGGTTATATTTTTACTCACATTAACAAAGTAATCATTTAGATTTTCGGGGTTAGGAAAAGAAAAGGTTTGATCCGCTGTACTGGTTTTATTTCGAAAATCGTTTATTATTAACCAAGTTTCTTTTGAAATGTTTTTGGAGCTTGTTAAGCGATTATGAAAGTAGGATTTTTTGGCTACTTTGAGTAGTTTTATATAGCATTTTCTGTACTTGTTGATATAATCAGAGATGGGGATACTGTCATTAAATTTTTTAATATATAGCAGAGAACGCATATTTTTCGCAGGTTTTGGCCTGATGTTTAATAGAGGAAATGCTTTATTAAAAATAGATACAAGTAGAAAATCACTAACATTACAGTCAATGTCCCCAGAAGAAAAACTCCAGTCAGAAGTCAAGCATGAATTATAGAATTTACGAAAGTTTTGAGTGGAAAAAATCCTACCTAATCGTCGGGTTTTTAAGTGAGGTGTTTGTAAACTGCTATACTTGGTATATACCGCTTTATGATCAGAAAGCCCCCCACTAATAACTGTAGAATGGACGTCAGCGGGTGGAAAAGCGGAAACCACATAATCAATTGTCGAGGATGATGTTTTTGAGATTCTTGTTGGAGAATTAACGTGCATTGTGAGACCATGAGTTACAAGGTGTTTTACTGAGTTACAAGGTGTTTTAATAAAAAATTTAAAAAGTGCTCCCAGTACTTTAAAACTATCTAACATATCCTTGTCATACTTAGCATAAAGTGCAGGTACTGTACACCACGAGTAACCAAATGGCGGACCGCGGTCCGCATCCGGACTGTGAGCTTGTTTTTTGCGGACCGCCGTTAATAATTCAAAATATAGTAATAAAATAGTGTCAAATTATAATCAAATCTAAAAAGAAACTGTTTTGAAGCTTCTTTACATATTTCCTGGACGCTTGCCAAACATATGAAGCATTTTAGTGACGCGGCTATCGTTAAAGAATGTTTTCTGAAAGCAGGAAATTCATTCTTTGAATATAAAAAGGATTTTGTCGATACTATTCAGCGTATTCCAATATCTACTACTTCAAGCACAAGGAATACACAGGTATTGGCAGATGAAACATAGAATACGTTAATACAAATCTTAGCTGTCACTAAATATTTTGCTTTGGCATTGGATGAGTTATGCGACATTACAGATACAGCACAGTTTGACATTTTCGTGCGCCACCTGGACAGAACCAGCGAAGAGTTTGTTGAAGAACTTTTGACTATATTGCCAATGTCAGGAACTGCTACAGGAGAAGATTTACACAAAGCTGTGGTGGACTGTTTTGGCAAGGATAGTGTGGATTTAAAAAAAAGTTATTTCGATGCTATCTTCCCCCACGAGGAAGCCTAATTGCCTGGTTTCAACTACGTAATCAGTATCATCTCCTGAGGGGAGGGTTACAACTACTGGAGGGTTTCTGGGAAAGTCTAGTAGGTTTCGAAACGGACCCTCAAGGAATATAATTGTGACCCCTGCTGTACACCATATTAAATTATGGTAAATAAACATTTCATCAAATTTGAAACAAATAAACAATCATTTAATTTATGTAAACTTATTTTTTTTTACAGATTTTTTGAATATGAGTTTTGAAAAGCAAAAAGCATATCTTGAAAAGTTTCATGCGAAATTTCTCTCTGATTCTGAATCTGAAGATGAACCTGGCGATGACTATGATAGTTTGGAAGGAGATTTTGTAGAGATACAGGACCACGACACCAACGTGGAAAAAGGAATTGAGGAGCCAATCTCAGAAATAATGAATGTTCCAGGAGTGCCGCATTTCATAGATAAGGATGGAACAACTAAATGGAAGAAACATGTAGGAACCCGCCGGGTACGAACTCGCAGTGACAATTTAATGAAAGTAAAAATTTTTAGAGTAACTAGGGAAAAACGACATATGAAAAGCGCATCAAAGATTTGGAGTTGTTTATTGACTAAACAGATTTTGCAAACCATTTTAGACAACACGAATATCTTTATTGAACTTTGTTATTACAATCTCAGTATTAAATCTGCAAAAAAGATAGATATTCCAGAACTTATAGCTGGGGTAATCAAAAATAACCACAGAAATGCAGATCTCTTTAGGACAAACGGCTCATCGCCAGAGACTTTTAGATTGACAATGTCCCTTGCACGGTTTAAGTTTTTGTTCAGAGACATCCGTTTTGATGATAAACGAACACGATTAAAGAGGTAAAAATATGACACATTAGCAGCTGCGAGAGAATTCTTTGATGCGTTTATTCAAATTTACCTAAACATTTTTCTTTATCAGCATATACAACGGTAGATGAAACACTGGAAGCTTTTCGTGACAAGTGCGGCATATATGACCAATACACCTAATAAATACGGTATAAAAACCTACGCATTTGTAAACGCTAAGTTTCCCTACACCGCAAATCTAGAGGAGTATGTTGGACAACACGTACTACTATATCTGGTTCTCATAAAAATGTAACAATGGACAATTTTTTTATGAGCCTCCGCTTGGCCTATCTTCTTTTGAACGAACATAAATATAAAATGCTAATATTATTAATAATAATTTAATTGTACATAGATTTTTTGATTGTCACCTTGACTTGTGATTCAGTTCTTTTTCTGATATTTTTGATATACAGATTGAACGAAATAAATTCGAAACATACGAAATATATTATGTATTTCGGCTCAATAACGCTGTAGGTGGTTGGTCAATAAAAGGTTGTCAAATAATTATATTATAAAAATCGAATACTTCAGCGGGCTACTGGATTCTGAAATCATAAAAATTGAAAGCTACACATAAATCTACGATTTTATTATGCTGCCAAACCACCTTAGACAAGCCCTTCTTTGAGCGGTGTTGCCAACCTCATTCCATAGATGTTTCTCAAATACGGTGTTAACAAAAAAAAAACATGCAATTACAGGAAAAAAAGAAATAACTACAAACCATTAAGGTTATTTTTGTTATTAGTCTGTTGTAGTCGATTAGTAAATACAATGAAAAATATAGCCAAATATCCGATTTATTTAAAGATACGAAGAAGATATACATCTCAAAAGATCCGCAAATCGGATTATTACACGGCGATTGGCAACATTGTTACGCAAACAACATTGTTGCGAGACAGATAGTTGAACGATATTTTATACAATGTCTATTCCCAGGTATGGATTTATTTTTGTCCAAGTTTTATATTGGTCCACTATTTCAAATGCAGTTCAAACAGACATATACTAAATTGTATGATCCGTTTTAAATTCGTTCAATCTGTAGATACTCTTAAACTTTATTATGCAATCATAAAACCGTTACAATTAAATTTATTCAGAATTATGTGTTTTATGTTTACTTTCACATAAAAAATACCCTTTTGTTGACAATCCAAGGATTTTCGTCTGTAAAAAGGTACCACTGAACTGTAAATTTGTTTGTCTAAGATAAGTATTTTATATATTCGGTGTAAACATCATTCTCTTAAAATCTTAAAGACCAAGGTAAATAAAAATAACGGTAACACGAAATCTTGTCTGTTGAAATAAAGAAAACGGTTAATGATAAGATATCAACTAATACCCTGTTGTTGTGAATCTTTATTATTCTAGATATTCCCGCCATAAACTTTGTTTTAAATGCTAATACTTAATTTAGATGTTAAGCTTCTTCTCAGAACTAATACAAAATTTAAATAATTACTGTACAATAAAATTTAAGTCACAAATACAGCAGCGCTTGTAATGTGGTACAAAAAACAGTACCACATGACACAATTCATACATAAAAATAGAAGCCATCTACAGGATTTAAGATCTACAAGATACAAGAGAGTCGAAAAAAATTCATCTGGTTTATGTAAAGGTCAAACAAGTTCAATAGAAGTTTTTTCTTGGGTTAAGAAGAATCTACTTACTACATTTAAATAACCTGCTTTAAAAAGACCTAGAAGAATAAGATTAACTCAAATTCAATGATTTGTTCTTACATCAAGAGGAGCATATGTATCAAGTTTAAAGGCTTTCCAAGTTTTTTTTTTTCAAGAAAGGCGAAGAAAACCTATTGACTCCACCTTCAATGTAATAAGGATTTTCTTGGGGTAATCCGTATACCAACAAGAACCAATGTGTTAAGTTTAAAAACTCTCAAAAACTTTCCTTCAAGATCTATCGCACAGGAAGACCCAGAATAAGCTTCTTCTCTTACCGCGCCGTCTTCTTTCGTTGGCGATCCAAATAGAAATTGTAGCTATTTAGAAATCATTTCCTTAGGTCTTTCAGCCACGAGTTCTGGCGTCTTCTAACTGATCTTTTGCCCATCACTTTACCTTCAAATATGATTTGGAGTAATTCATATTTTTAACCTCTCAAATATACATAAAAAATAATCGACGTAAGATGCCTCAACTTAGAAAATGTAGGTAGCGACCACAGCCTAGTATTATGTAAAATAAAAATAATTCTGAAACACTTCTAACCCAAAAAAGCGGCGCCAACACAAACAAATATCAAAGTCGAAGGACTAATAGGGAATGAAATATTAGAAATCGATAGCATCGATGACAGCTGGGAAAAACTCAAAAATTACATAATTAACGCAGCAATAGAATCACTTGGAGAGAGGAAAGTAACGAACGCTAACATATCAAAAAAGAAAACACCATGGTTTAAAGTGAAAGTCAAGACAAAATTTGAAGAAAATAAGAAAGACTTTTTACAATATAGAACACAACAATCACAACAGGCATACAACCACTATAAATGAATCAGAAATGAAACGAACATACTTAAATTGGACAAATAAAAAAAAGAACACTGGCAGAGTTTCTCAAAACAGATAGAACACAAATTCTACGGAACCAATAAGAAATATGGAGAATGATCAGAGGACAAAGAAAAGAGATGAACTAACTAATAAAAACGAAACACATTCAGAAGGAAACATGAGTAGACTACTTTCAATCTCTATTTGCTAAAGGTGACGCGAATGAACCACCAACACCAGAGGTGACGACAAACGAAGAAATAAATATTAAGGAGGAAGAGGTAAAAGAAGCTGATACAGAGACGACAAAAAGGGTGTTAGAAACAGCTGAGATGAAAACACTCAGAAAAAGCTGCAAATACAGATATACGACGTAGATGTAAGGTGGAGAACATCAAGAACTGGATAAGAAATAGAAGAGTGGAATGAAACGAACTACAGCAAAACAGAGAAAAAGTAACATCTGATCATTCTAATTCTGCGCTCTTGACTAAGGTCTGATCTTTTAAAAAATGTTTTTATATCCATGTTTTCCAGAATAAGGGAGAAGAATTTGATAAAATATTATGGAGTTACTGATTAAGATGAATACCAGAAGGTCTGAAAGAACATTATAAACCGATATTCAATAAAAATATTGTTATTGCACCATTGATTCAGTTAATTTTATCAATATTGGTATTAGTTGCAGTATATTGAAATTTTTTAGTTCCTTCTTCTTCTTAACGTGCCCTATCAAGTCCCCTTGACGTTGGCGATTAACATGGCGAAACTGTCTCTGTCTCGAGCTATTCTAAATAGTTGCTCAGCTTTCTTTATTCCTGTCCACTCCCTAATATTCTTCAACTAAGGGCCTGCTTTCTACCAATTCCTTTGCGTCCTTCGATTTTACCCATCATAATAAGTTAAAGAATATTATATCGGTCTCCCCTTACTACGTGTCCAAAATAGGCCATCTTTCTACATTTGATGTTATCAAGCAGCTCGCGAGCAGCATTTGCTCTCTCAAGGACTGCCACATTTGTCAGCATAGCCGTCCATGGAATTTTTAGTATACGTCTGTGCAGCCACATTTCAAAGGCCTCCAGACGATTAATGGTGATTATTTTTAATGTCCATGCTTCGACACCGTATAAGAGAACTGACCAAATGTAGCATTTAACCATACGCTTTCGAAGTTGAAGTTTCAAGTTATCAATACAGAAGAATGACCTCATTTTTAAAAATGTCGTGCGGGCTATCTCGATTCTACATTTTATCTCTTGATCTGGATCTAGTTGTTCAGTAATATGGCAACCAAGATATTTAAAACTGGACACTCTTTGAATTATATGACCATCAACATATAATCGTGCATCTTGATGTGCTAAACGGCTAAACACCATGTGTTTTGTTTTTGAACAGTTTATGTTTAGGCCAAACTCTCTTCCCACTGTATCAATGGCATTTAAAAGGCATTATCCATTCATGTCATCACTTAAAATAACTGTATCGTCTGCATTTTTAGTTCCATGTTTATATAATGCTAATATCATCTACGTCTCAATTTGTTGTAAAATTCCATCATTTTCAAGATAACAAACCTGCCTAATTAGTAGAAACTCCAGATTTTTATTCTCAAAACCGGCCCATTCCACTTACGACTAACAATTTAGATATGAATTTCTCCAAATACCCAAAGATCCACCGTCAACCACATACCTCTGTCCTTATTTGATGCACCTCTTAAGTGCTATGGATAAAAATAATGATAGCGACCATTTTTCGGTTATATATTCTTCATATGTTTTAATATTGTCGCCATTACCACTTGTACATTAAGATTGTGATACCAGCCGATTCTTTTTTATGCGATTAAGGCTGAATGTGAAAGTAATACATGGGCGTAGGCATTTGGTGTTTAATGTTGCTCGTGATATTTCATTTTTATGACATTAGTAAATGCAATATGTAATTGAGCTATAACGAGATTATAGTTAACTAGTATGTGGGACTTTTACCTTCTAAAGTTTGTTACAAAACTGGTACAACTTCAACGGTACTCCTATTATCAAAATTAATAGTTTTGCTTTTTTTAGCATTTAACATATTTTAAAATGGTAAATGGGTATAGTCATTACTGGCATTGTTACTGTTTACTACCATTCGATTGGTTAAAATACGTTTTTAAAAAAGATAAATGTCAACTTGACAGAATGCAGCAGATGAAATCAAGGTATAACGAGGTTTTTTAAATATTCTTTCTTCAGTTTTTTTCTTTATAAACTATATTAAAAAAATCAATGCGATGATCGGAGAGGCTCTGAGTATACCTTTGAGCATTTCATTAACAGTTCCTATTTAGGGATTCAGAACAAAAAAGAATCCTGAGAACAATTAACAAAAAAGGACACGTGATTTTCCACGATCCCAGGAACCATCCGAGAAGACTATTAAGAGAGTTGACAGACTGTGACGAAAACTAGAGGACAATTCGTAGGCGGTCCAGACAGCAACTAGCTTCATATAAAGAAGAGCCAGAAGAACAGTGAAGAAAAGACAGCCATGCAGTAGTCGAACTACTAAACAGTTATATAAAAAACAAAGACCAAAAAACATTTACACGTGGTTTGTGATTGCCACATACACCTAGAAATGCAAACCACACCCATTATTGCTTTCTCTGTAATGTTCATTTCTCTTAACTCTGTACTAATAACCTCCTGTTTCAGCATCCATGCAGCGCCAGTACAATACAAGACACAATATAAGACAAACGTGGACTCGATGGCCAAACCCTTTGGACTCTCAGCCGACGAGGAGAACAAAATTAGTTTTGTCAATTCGGTGGCTGAGTGACAGAGCACACACAATCCAGGATTAGCTCGATGACCCGCGGTCCGGAACATATATTTTGGGACACAAGCCCAAAGTTATGTAAAAAATAACGTTAGTCATTCATAGAGAGACAAGATCTTCTAGCTACCCCTACAAACAGGTGACTACCACATAAAGCAAAACAGGATGTCCCAAACACAGAGTATCCAAAGTAACTTTCAGTACAAATCCTCCCCATTCGTATGTCATGCTATGGGAAGGGGTGGATGATTACAGCTTGGAGGTCAAATAGGTACTTACCACTTCCATTATGAGTGTAACCGGTTTGATCTTCCAACATGTGTAGTTCTACAAAAATTGTTGTTTATGTATGTAGTAAGACTTATTAGTAGTTCGTCTTCATCTTAGATAATATGGCGTGTAGCAGAACCCCTTTATACAGTTTATGGGTGACTGATTACTTCTTTGTTTATTCTGGTCCATTTTGTATCCCATAAGAAGCTAAAGAATACAAGCAGAGATCGATATATCGCCTGACATACGGAATAGTGCCGGCCTTAATTAACTGCCATTCACAGAATTAACAAACGAGTTAAGAAACAGTTAAGAATTAACAGTTAACAAACGAGTTAAGAATTAACAAACCTCTATTAATTTATTAGGGTTTTCAAAAGATACTAATACCAAAAGAATTGTTGGGTTGCTTTAGTAACGAGGTGATTTATTATCAAAGAATGAAGTATGAAGGAAGAAGTAATGAAAAGAAGAAGAAAATAATAAATAATACGACTAACATAAGGTCTATTCGATTGCAATTTCAAAAGTAGACACAACAAATGTCGTTCATGGCGAGGTACGAGAAATGGTATATTTTCGTCTCTAGATGAGGCAAGACTCAACTGGCAGAACGTTCGGAAGCTCGCCATTCATTGAATGGCGTATGTTCGCGATATTAGTGATTGTTGTCTGCTATGTGTACCTGCACCTTCCACTGTTTCTTTGCTACGATTTAATCATCAATGCCCCTAAAATCGGTAATTTTAAAATCTGAGCGACGAAACTTCATCATAACTATAAGCTGTACCCCTTCGAAACAAATTGCTACTACACTGTATAAACTGAAGTAATTATGACTCGTTTTCTCTAAAACATTCTTCTCATGATGTAGATATGATCGATATACGTACTAACGTCCCCCGATCCATTTATTTTAACACAAAGGAACCAATCAACGAGGTACCGCAAGTCACTCTCCAATTTCGACGTTCTTTATTCATCTCGCCGTATCAGCATACTTTTGATACTCTGATTCGAAAGAAAAAGCATGTAATGTTGTCTTATTCAAAAATCTTTTATTGCTCGTTTGATTTTTAAAAGCTTCAGATCGGTATGTAAAAACATTTTGTTGTGTTTGGAATAGATGTTGAATGGTTGTGATTGAATCGGTAATGGACTGGGTAAATTAATTTTTGGATGTTGTATAAACTTGTTACTATAATATTCAATTGTTTTCTTTTTGGATTTTCGATTTTAAATACATGACCAAATTATATATTGAATTACTTATTGCGAAAATATTTGCCTTTGGATTTAATTTTGACATTACAGTCATCGAGAAAAATCATTTTTTTTTTGTGCTCTGGCCTAGGATATTTTCTCAGTTCTTAACGCCTTGACTCTGATAAAAGTAATAATAATTTCTTCTTTAATAAGATAATCAGCAATCTCGTTACCAGCAATTTCGTTATGCCTTGATATATATAACAAAGTTACCTTGTTGTGTTTCAGTAGGTACTTATGGGACTTTTAAATCCCACGCTGTTACGGACTCAAACTTGTAGACTCTGAGTATTCGGTGACGTTTGTAAATTATAATTTTGAACTTCTAATTTAGAAGGGCAACTCAAATACTTTCATTTTGACCTCGCCAAAAATCTGTTAATTTTATAGTAATAACATGCCAAACATGTGAATGTTTTGACCTCACAAAAACCACCTAAGGTTTCTGAAGTTACGCCGCTCCAAAATGAGCATACATAAAAAATTTAGTAACTGTTTCCTTATTACTTACTCATTACATTACTCGTTACTACTAATCTAGAGTTAGATCCGATATACCAGTATTATAGTTTAAGTGGGAGATCGATTTGAATTTTACACTTCCACATTAGCCAGAGTTTGAACCATTGATCACTAGATCATTCACAGTGATGCAAATGTGATTCGTCGTCGGCCGTAAAGGACAACCACCGACTAAATGAATTTACAACGGAAACATAATATAGAGAACATTGAGAGGGGTTTAAGGGGGCCTATGTCCAAAAGTGGGCGCGATTGGCCGACCGAGATAATAGAAAGTTACCAAAAGATGATATATGGAAAATTTTAACAAACACAGAAATTTCAGATCAAGGAAAAACTGATAATCTAGGTAGATATGGTTACTAGTAGAAAGAATAAGAATGATCCTGCGTCGACAAGTTTACTGCGATTATGACGCCATCCGTTTCGTTCCGAACTAAAATTATCTGTACCGTATGTACCGGTCGGTAATGCAGATCCAATGCTTACCGACATTGGCATCAGTGACGTCAGAATTGGACTTTTAGCATGGCGCATTCTCTGCTGCGTACTATAGGAAGTATGTACTATATAGCAATAAACCACAATGAGTTGTGCTTAAAATTACATCTTTTATTTTGTCGTCCCATTTCCAATTCGGAACTTATTTTCCAAAAATGACTGATATAAAAGTATAAAAAAATGATAATTTATATATGTTATTGTTCTGAAACTATTTTCTTGTGGCATTGTAAATTAATTACTAGTTAACTGGGAATAAGCCACAATTAAAGATAAAAATACGTTTATTGACGTTACAATTTCCACTTCGGAAATCGTTCTCAAAATACAAACAGTAAATTAAACAAATTTTGTTTTTTGTTACATAGTGAAAAATTCTTCTAATAATTTAATTTTATCTGACTCATTTATATTGACAATTCAGACATACATTATGCATTTTAAAGTAGACGACTTTAAAATGATATTGCCAATATTGTTGAGTTGCGCTCCTGGGACGACTTTACTTATAAGATAGTTCATTCGATTACATGAAATCAACTTTAACTGGAGAATATCCGTTTTTATAATATTTAATATTTTATTCAAATGTAGTCCTAAAAGAAACGGATGGTAAAAAAAAAATCAAAGAAGCGGCTCTAATTATGCTAAATGAGGCCAATTGTGTCGCAAATTCCTCGGCAAAATGTAGTAGGATCTGGTTACCAATATTGAAAGAGATAAGAAAATACCAGTATTAGGAAGTCAGTAACATATAGAGGATACATCATTTATGTTTTTTAAATAACGTAACATATAAAATCAGAATTTTGATGTTTGTTGAAGGTAAACTAAATTCACGAACAAATACTTACAATGTCGGGATAGTATTATGAGGTTTTTTTCCTGTTTTTTTCCCTCATAATTTACTATGGAATCACTAACAGGAGAATTTTACTGTCATCATGTCATGTGTTTGTCTTTTTAAAGACGAATTACATGCTACGATTTTTTTCTGACGGATATTCTCAAGTTACAGTTGATTTCATGTAATCGAATGAACTATCTTATAAGTAAAGTCGTCCCAGGAACGCAACTCAACAATATTGGCAATATCATTTTAAAGTCGTCTACTTTAAAATGCATAATGTATGTCTGAATTGTCAATATAAATGAGTCAGATAAAATTAAATTATTAGAAGATTTTTTCACTATGTAACAAAAAACAAAATTTATTTAATTTACTGTTTGTATTTTGAGAACGATTTCCGAGGTGGAAATTGAAACGTCAATAAACGTATTTTTATCTTTAATTGTGGCTTACTCCCAGTTAAATAGTAATTAATTTATATATGTTATTGTCAATTAGCAGCGAAATGATAGGAAAGGATATTAGGTTATTAATTGGTGATATTTTGCTTCGGAATTTTCTAAAAACAACTTATGGGAGAATATGTTCCAGATAGGAGGTCGAAACGTTATATAACAAAAAATTTAATTTTTATTACAATTCATTGTGGAGTTTTCCCCTATAAAAAGCATTTAATACAGATTGCAGGTTTTTGTTAGAGACATTTGAAACCTGCAAAAATTATTGTAAGTACTAATTTAGACAATAACATTTGATAAATATTCAAACGATAAAAAACTGTAAAAATCGATGCAAGTTATAAAGATTTAAAATTCCAAAATCATTTTTGTTATTTATAACAGTAAGATGATATTAAATTCTGCGAAATGTTTACCAAATTGGTGCCATATGATAAGCTACTACCTCATATGCAAATATATTCAAATAATCCTCTAACCAATCTCCACAAACATACTTGTTTAAATTCTAGTTCCTTGAATCTACCGTTGCACTAATGTTTTTCATTTTAGTCATCGAGATATCATTTTCAAGAATGTTTCTTTATCAAATAAAAATCATGGAGCATTATCAATTTTAGGTCAAATAATTTTAAGAATGAAGTTAAAAATGGAAAAATACTGACTTAGAACATAAAAACGTGGACATCAATATCAAATATTAATAATCTATAAACAGTTATTCTAACTTAAATGTTCCTGGTAATTCGTTTTTTTATCAATGATAAAAGTTCTTTCGATTTGGTCGTAACACAACTTCTTCATTCAACATTCTTACTGTCCAAGTTTTTTTAAAAATTCGACGATAAATTTAGATTTCGAAGAGATCTAATTTATTCAAGAGCTTAACCTTTAGAGTCCATATTTGAACTCCGTAAGGTAATATCGACTATAATATCAATTTTTTATTCTTAACTGCAGATTGAGAAGTAAAACATAAAATTAAATATCCTTCCTCAATCTAATAAACCTACCTCTCGCTTGAGAAATTATGACTTATGTTATTCAGGATCAAGTATGTATTGTTGGTAATCCAGTAGCCCAGGTGCTTTTCATGGGTTAACTGTTGTAGTATTTTTCTATTTACTGTTTGTGACAACGGCTTATTTTGATTATTCTTGATTACCAGCATTCTGTTTTCGTTTACCGTTACTTTAAACTCGTATTATGCTATATTGAACTAGGATAAAATTCATCTACGATGAAGAACTGTGTTATCTTCAGATCTCGTACTTGACGATTGGATGCTATTAACTTCTAGACCCTTAGTTACTCTTTCCAGGGTTCTTCTGAATATAGGTTAAATTGCCTAGATGTATACACGCACCCTGATTTCTCAGTTTATAAAAGCGGTTATAGGCTATGGTTCTAGAGTTTCAAAAGTCAATTTAACTTCGGAACCAAAGCCCCCATCTGTTTCTATAAACCCAGAATTATACGAGAAGCTATAAAGATTGAGAAAGTACCAAATTGTTTCAATAAACGAGCTACCTTCGACATGCAGACCTCTCATAAAGAAAGTATCGACTGCTCTACCCTTATCTATCCTATCTACGTAGAAAGTAGGCAGATAGGAGAATAGGTATTTGTACGCTAATTTACGATAACAATAGAGGATTTCTCATAAACGATTAATGTTAATAGCCCAAAGATAGCAATAGCAAAGTCTTCTGTTTACAAAAATTGGATCAAAAATTGGAAAGTTTTGTGGTCAAGGATAAGTATACAATAACCGAACTAGTATTGGCTGTAGTGTCTCTAGAATCTTGGAAATAAAGAGATCTTATTTATGTAACATTTGAAGAAAGAAAAGGAGAAGAAATTGAAGTGAAGAAAGTCATGTTTTGCTCGGGAAAATGAATATTACTGTGATTTGAACATAGTAAGAAGCTGTATTGGGTTGTATAGAAGTTGTATTTGGTTGCATATCATGCAGTGAAAAATAGCAGAACTCTTGTCAAATAATAATTGTGAAAGGTGTTTTGTGTATGTAAAACGAGCCCCAAGAATTTTTAGCAGTGGACAACGAACGTACATCCTGTAATAAAAAAACAGGTGTATAGTATAGTTGGTACTAGTCGATTAAGTGAAAAAGCCTTTTGACTAGAAAAAAATTGGGTTCCTGTGAGATCGAAGTATGGTCCAGGAGCTTTTGGAGAGACTGTTGCGACGATAGTGTGTGCAAGAGATGTTGACAACCAGAGGAGATAGCAGGCGTATGTAAAGCGACTAAGAGTACAAGCAAAAGGTGACCAGATCACAGTCGTAAGAAGAAAAGGAGCCAGTAGAGAATTCTTAGAAATAAAAGGTTAGTTTGCCACATAATCAACAAGGACTTTCAACCACGATCATAACTAGATCATGATTAATTTGGTTTTTAATATTTTATTCAGTGATTTAATTTCACTATAAATATAATCTTTTAATTCAGATATAAAAAAGAAGTATTAATGTATACATAATGTTAATTGCACCAAACCATCATTCATTACGAACTTAGAAATTTGACCAAATAAATATATTCACGCATTTTTGCAACACAGCAAAACAATTATTCGCTGTGTATAGCAAAAACATCGTTGGAATTAGACATAAAGGTACGGCAGACATGTTTTTGAGATTTCTTCTTTGGTATTAACAAAAATAATTATTTCTAAATCACCATATTCCGCTAATGGGAATGCTTTAAACGATATTTACTTAAACTAGATCTAATAGGCGAATATATCTAAGACAACTTTCTACTGTTGTTGGTGCATTTATTACGCATAGCTGCTGTTTTTGTACTGTGGCTCGGCAGGTTAGGAAATATAAAAACAACATTACCTCGTTACGCAGATGTAAAATAGACCATTACATTGTCATGTTGGTTAATACGAGTATGTTAGTAAAGATAAAAATTTTAACAGGTTGTTGTAACAAGTAGAAAATAAGACAGGTGCTATAAGCTATGTTATACAAACATATTTAATTATCATTTAAGTCTGTGGCAGAAGTGGTTTTTCGGTAATATAAAGTAAAATATTCTTTATTATTGAGTATCAAAGACCAAAAATGATCTAAAGAAATAATGTGAAGATAATTATCGAGCTGACAGAGCGGTAATGTCTCCGTTGCAGCGGATAATACGACAGGGAATAAGAGGCTACATTGATATTCTTAATATAAGATGAAAGAGTTGTCCAGTTTCTTCACTTCAGGGATGAAATATCTGCGAATCCAGTTAGTAAAAACAATACAATCATCCAAGTCTTGCGAGCATGTTGCCGTAAAACAGGAAGAAAATGTTTTATTGTTCAGAGAGAACACGGCTCTTTGGTACAATAAATATTATAAACCTTGCTCACATGCTCAACTCCATGACAGCATAGTATCAGAGTTAACGCTTGGACACACCTGCCATGCAGCATTTAGTTCATGCCTAGGATATCGCTTCAAGACTCTGGTCGGTATGGGATCGGAAAGAATTGAGCACACATGTTGTGCTCGCTTCCTAGTCTTTTAAAATTGTACATTAGTCTATCTTGCTAGAAGCTAGTGGAAGCTACACTGGACATAATGTTTAAACATTTAAATAACCGTGATTTAACTATTGTGGCTATCTGTGTGGACAAAGATTTAATTATAAAAAAATCGTTGGTAGAGAGCAGTGAATGTTTTGAACTTCACCGTTTTTTAAGCTGAGATTTATGCCATACTGAAATGAGAGAGCTCTTGAAAAAGAGCAGACCCATATCATATTTCGTCTGTCAGTCAAGTGGCACTAAAGGTACTGGCTTGCCAGGAAGTGATGTCTAGACTGGTGTGGGACAGCATCAAAGACCTGAATAAACTGAGATACCGAGAATAAGGTTCAGCTTGTCTGAATACCAGGACATCAGAACATCGAAGGCAACTAAAAAGCCCACCAACTTACAAGAACAAGATTTAACAAATCAAATGAACTAGCTGTAACTCTGTGAGTACCAAAGGCTGCAGTTCATAGGGCTGTAGAATAATCATGATATTGGGAGAGAATTCCAAAGCAAACACATGAAAAAATCTTCATTGGAGGACCATGTAGAAAAAGAACAGAGGAACTGCTTCGTATGGAAAGCAAGAAACTGCACAGTAACTGGAATGTTAAGAGTAAGAGAATTCCTGAATAAAATAGGCATTTATAATGGAGAACTTGACTGCAGACTCTATGATAAGATTAGAAATTGTAAAACATGTATTATGCGATTGCGAGGTGCTGGATCGATAAAAATTGTATGGGCAACGAAGAGGAGACCCGTAGGAGAAATTATTTTAATATGAAAAAGATCTCGAAGATACCCAATTTGGTTTTAGAAATGCTATGGGAACTAGGGAGGCACTTTTTGCGCGTAACATCCTGTTACAAAAATGCCGTGACCAAAGAAAAGATGTATTTGCATGTTTCGTGGACTTCGAAAAAGCATTTGATAAAGTACAGCATGTAAAATTAATAGAAATACTGAAAAATATCTGAATAGACGACAAGGATATTTGTGTCATTAAAAATGTGTACTATAATAACTACACCGATGAAATCTCCATACAACGAGGGGTCCGACAAGGTTGCATTTTGTCGCCAACATTGTTCAATGTCTACTGGGACCAGATATTTAAAAAGGCATTTGAGAGACAACCATATGGAATAAAAATCAACGGGAAACTACTTAATGTGATTAGATATGCAGAGACAATAGAGTAATTCTGTGAGATAATATTGAAGGTTTCCAAATTCTGCTTGATCGTATTCACACGGTAAGAGTTTAACTAGGCATTAAAATAAATTCAAACAAATCCAAATTTTTAGTGTTCAGTCGTGACCCACATTCCGATGCAAAGCTTCAAATAAACGGATTCCAAGTTGAGAAAGTTTACAAAATGCCATATTTGGGAACTGTGATAACCGACCAAATAGATTCAGACATAGCAATAAAACGTAGAATGAATCAACTTTTTTGAAAATGAATTCATTTTTTTGCAATAATCATCTCAGTTTAGAACTAAGACAAAAAATGGTTAAGTGTTATGTTTGGTCAGTACTTTTGTATAGTGCAGAAGTGTGGACGCTAAAAGTATCGATCATGAACAAAACTGAAGCATTGGAAATGTGGTTTTATAGGCGGATGCTGAAGATACCTTGGATAGCAAGGAAAACTAATGCAGAAGTACTAAGGAGCGTGAACAAAGATAGAGAACTGCTAAAGACTGTTAAACATCGAAAAAATGTCTGATCTGGGACATATAATAAGGGGAAGTCGATATAAACTATTACCACTGATCCTTAAAGGCAAAATAGAGGGCCGTAGCGGAAGGGCCTAGAGGAGGAAAAAAAGTTTCTTGGTTAAAAAACATTCGTGAATGGACTCAATATAGTCAGTCATATACTCAGATATCAAATGCAGGACAATTATTCCATATTGCAGAATCGTGATCGTCAAGGTCGGATAATTCTGATATGGAACGCGAAGAAGAAGAAGAATGATAAAATTTGTTTAAAATATACATAATATATGAAAAATTACTTTGATAAATTTTTAACATTATTTAAATTAAAAAAAAAAACAGATAACATGCGCCTACTGTAACATCTTTTCATTTTTCGTAGATCATTTTTCCTTGATGTTTCTAGAGAATCAGAGAGAGAGAAATGAAGTGTTGAGGGTTAGACATGAAAAGACTTCTCATTGAATGAAAGAATATTTAGGCTTTTCTTAGACTTACCACCATTCTGCGACGACCACTACCATTCTGCATTCAATGCCATTAATACGAAACAACATCTCAAATAAAATACCATAAAGTAAAGATATTTATGGAAAAATTAGAAAGCCTGTCAAATCCAACGAATAAACAGTCAACATTGGATCTTGTTGATCCGTTGATAGATTGATTTCTAAGTAGAAGAAAAAGAAAAGGAGTTCTAAGCAACAAAAATAAACAAACATTGCTCTCAATCGCAGTAAATGGCTACCAAAGATATTAACTGATCAAGAAAAAGAAAAATCTACTAAAGGATCTACAGTAGAGTCAGTACGAACAGCGAATGAAACGGTAGATAACTTTATTGGGCAGTACTATCACAATTAATTATAGAAAAACCACAATATTTTACTTAAATAATTAAACATACTAATTAAATATAAGTTTTGGATCCTCAGTATTTGCACCTTGTTTCAATACTTTTTCTAATAGAATGTTCAACGAAGAAATTGTCCGTCAAACCTATTATCATTCCTCATTTGATTTTGTTACGGTGATGTAACAGTGCAACTTACCCAAATATTTTTAATTTCTCACACAAGGCCACCATTTTTTTTGGATTATTCAAGCGATAAATTAAAGATATTGAACATTGATTGATTAATTTTCTTTAATAAAAGTTCTTTAATTTAACTGTTGGATGATTCTATCTAACTAGATTTTTTCGAAGGATCTTATAGGCAAGTTTTGCTATTTATTAAAGCAAATTGTGCAATAGTTATTCGGTTATAAAGGTATTAAAAAAATCATTATGCGGTAATGGTATTTAATTGTTGTATAATAAGAGAAAAAACGAAAGAACAGAAAGTAGTAAACAGGAAAACTAAACAAATGGAGTATGAAATGAAAATCAAAACAGAAATTAAATTATTGAATAAGAATTTATCATTAAATCCTAATAATAAATGCATAGTATAATATGCACGGTCATCGTAGCTGGAATCATTTAAACTAATCCTAACTCTTCAGTATTTATATCTATGTTATGTTCAGTTTCCAAGTACTTACTTTCGACCGTTACCCCAGGTTCACATACTTTTTCCAGCTATCTACAGTTTCTTTGAAAAATCCTTGTTCCATCAATACTTTTAAAAATCCTATAGCTAGTTCTACTGCTGGATTGATTACATAAAAAGCAAATTTGTTGGTCGAAACAAATTACAATCAACAAAGTACAATCCAACAAGCGAGAGCTGGCGGGTTGCGTGTAGAACAAATTGAAAAGTGGAAGGGATTGCTCATTTCTATTGCTGTGGGCTAGGAGTTCACATTGTAGCGATTAGTGCTAGATTTCTGACAGTGTTGTCAAGCATTTACATTTTTATTTGGAGTGGCCCTATATTATAAACTATTATTTATGTTTATTAAAATGGCAAGTGTATTAAAGGCCAGACATTTGGGATCTCAAGCACGAGAAATAATTTTCAATGTTTTTAAGTTTACAACCGAAGAAGCTGATGAAGATAAAGTTTTAGTTCATTTAAAAAAAGATTGAAGAACGTGTAACTCACTTAACTGGTAATTATAATACTCATATAATATTCAACTAAATTTTTGATACGGCAACTACGCATTTGTGACACCCGTGATTAAGTACCTCTCCTATCTCTCTTAGAATAATTCCTTTTCTATTTTCGCTAAGCTCGCCTGCCAGCTCTCGCTTGTCGGATTGTACCATCCCTAGAAAACTTATTATTTTTATAATAATATTATTTTAATAAATAAAAGATTAATGTTCGTATTTCTCAGGTCAAACTCTGAACATATTATTAACGGCTGCTCTACCTAACAAGATTCGGAAACGAACTACCATAAATAATAACAACGTAGAAATTATTTTTTATATAAAAAAGTGCATTTTCAAGATCGTGTTGATAACTTCTCTGATAATAACAACTTGGACATGTCGATGCTCATTCTTCTGGAAAATTGCATGCAGCGTGAAACTGAATGCCACATGCTCTCATCTTGATTTTTGCAGGACTGTCGCTATTAATTAACACATGGAATATTACTTTACATGCTTCGATGACTTATGATTTTAATAAAACTGAAACATGTTCCAAGGGACAAAGAAAAAGAGGTTCTAGGATCTGGTTTCTTAGTTGTGTTTGGACGTTTTGTATTACTTTTTGCTCAACTAAACAAGCATAGTAGTTGCTGCTTAGCGAAAGAAGCAAAACTATTGTGTAAGTTAGAAACACTAATGAACTAATAGAGAGCTTGTCATTTATTTATCTGACAGAGAGTACTAAAAAATATATAAAAATTTACTCTTGGATTTAACTGATAAAAAAGATTCAATTTTTGTATAAATGTTTGAAATAATTACATGGTTTGAACTGATTAGGAATCTAACAGTACTGATAAAGTATAAAAAAATATGAGCAAAAAACTAAAGACTGAAAATAAAGAACAGAAGGTGAAACAGAAATAACAGTAATAACAAATAAGTTAAGCTAATAACTTTATTAAGTTAATTTTTGCTAGGAAAGATTCTGAACCGATCTGAGAAGATGTCTCAGGTACTATTTGGTTCAATAGGAGAGTAGCATGCTGATCCATTCCTAATTTTTATCGAGCACACGAAAATTCCTATATGAAAGAGACTATCGCATATTAGCCTACACAAAAGTAAGTTCCACCACTAATTATGAACGCAAGATATGGACACTTAAAGCTAAAAAAGAAACAACGGACAGATGGCAACGTTAAGCTATGAACTATTCTACCAGGTGTAAAAGATGAGGAGGGGCTGTTCTCTACTCTCTCTACTACATGGCCAGCCCAAGTCCCTTAGGTTAAAAGAATTCGGAGATCGGTGCCTCTTGGATCGAAATAGTTGGCTAGAACGTACTGCGTTTTCGTTAATACGTGCAAATATCTTTCTAAGGACTTTTCTTTCAGAGATTTCCAGCTTTCTTTTGGTGTTTTCTATCATTGCTCATGCCAGCATCTATTGGTTTGATAATGGTTTTGTAGATTTTGATGTCAGTTTCCTCTAGCTCTTTAAGCATAGAGCAAGTATCATTGTACAATGATATTGGGAAACCACAGAAATCCCATCTACCCCATGTCCTTGTTAAAGATAAGCGAGTCTTAAGGAGTGTGTTTTGAGTTTACTAACTTTTCGGCATATTGATCAGTTGTCTTTGTATGTTTGGTAAATTGTTTTTATATGTTTTGGAACGTGTAACTTTTTCTAATGTTAATTTGTTGTGTTTATGATTGTATTGTAAGATGGGTTGTTAAGTAAGTACCTTTAGGGGTTAGTAGAGTATTATGTATTGTAGTAACTTTGTGCAGATTTATGTACGTACTTATGTAAATGTTTGATTAACTGTGTTATTGTTGTAGATGTCGATGTGGCGTATCCATTTAATAGGTGGGAGAATTCGTTAAGCAGGTAAACAATGTCGTTCCACTTTTCAGAGAAGACATTAAAAAGATCATGGATAAAAAATGGATCAGGGATTTCATGTCGAAGGTGAGGTTGTAGTACGAGATTCGTTTTGGTATGGTTACGCGTTGTGTTTGATTTATGTTTGTTGGTGTGGCTTTTCTGTTTGGGCATCTAGGTAAAAATGCCGGGTTGTTTCCTTGACAGTTGGTACATTTAGGGACATTTGCAGTAAGGCAAGCGGACAAGCAGTCGATTTATACTGTTGTCCGCAATTGGGACCAGTAGTGAGCATCCTGTGCTGAGATATTGGCTTTTGCAGCATCTCGAACAGTACTTTAGAACAACAGGAATGGTATTGCTTGATCTAGGGATCTGATAATTTCGCCGTTCTCCATCAAATATGATGCCTCCACGAACTCAGTTTCTGTCGTGCAAAGTTAGTAAATTTGTGCAGCATACACATTTGGTATTCATTTTTCATTTTACTTATTCTATTATTGCATCTAGGACCAGGTTGAACAATTGAGAGCTCTACGAATTCCCCTGTCTTATTACATTACCAGGTTCAATTGGGTCAGTTTTTCTTTTACTTTTATTGTGTTATTCTGGTAAATATTTTCAATCGTTTTGATTACTTCTAGAGGTATCTAAGTGGATACTGCCTTTAATTTGAATCTGTAAAATGCATTCTTAAGGTCCACAAAACGTAGATATGCTGGTTTGTTGTATTTTTTTTAAACCTTGTTTAAAATATGTTTAAAGAGTGCATATTACTTGTTTATGTGATTTTCTTTCTATATACTCTTTTTCGTTAACATAAGCCGTTGAAAGAATCTTCTTTTCTATGAACGTTATGTCAACATTTTCGTAGAGAAAATATTAGTAGTCGTGAGATTGGTAAAATACATACTTGGGGAGACGATCAATATTCTTAGCAATATCAATATTTTTAAATACAACTGATATCTTTTCCAATTATTGACACACCTGGGGTTTTAGACGAAGTTTATTTGTTTAATTTTGTCGTTAACGATATCAAACAAGGTGACAAGGAATTTCAATTCTGTCTTCGCGTCCTCCATCTTGGAGGTTGGGCAAATATTTAAGCAACGTGTGCTTGTATACCTCGTCGTTAATTTTGCTAATAAACCAGTCAGAAAGATTTAAAACAAATATTTTGTGCGGAGATTATAACGTAATTTTTTTAAGTTCCTCTGCCAGTCATAAAACAAAAGATGTTTGATATATACGTTAAACAGAAAAACTAAATGGTTAAACAAATCCGTTAAGTTGTTATGTAACTAGTACTGAAAAATTTGAATAGTTGGAATATTTGAAAAGTTCATTATCATTTCTATTCTTAGTTTTACTATTACTACTTAGTATGATTTTATGGTTATTAGTGTTTAATGGCGTATTAACAAGTATAACTTTTCAATATTTCTAAAGAACATTTGGCGTTAATTTGTTTTGTATTGTCTGTTATGTAAATCCTAAATTTCACAAACGTTTTTGCTGTCATGAAATACGAATTTTGCCTTTTATTTATATTATCGTTTTATCTTACTTCTGTTGTTTAGAGAATATTAGTACGTTGTGGCTGGCTGTATGGAACTTGCTTATGCCAATTAAAAAAAACACGTTTCTTTTTATAAACATGTACTGACTATGTGCTGACATCAAAAAGGTGTATGCCAGCACAGTATCTGCAAATAAGAAGATTGTTTCATGCAGACTTTTAGCTTCAAACTCTGTATCAGAAATTCTGAAAGAGTGAATCATATTTTGCATGAGTTTGAAGCACTAGATCACAAATGGCAAACAATTTTGGATAAAGATCTCCGTATATCTCTCTAGATAAATATAGATTGATAAGAACATTAAATTTTAAAGAACAAAAACAAAAGCGCAGCGTAAATTTTCTTCCACATCCACATCTGTTCTTTTACATCCACAATTCTTCAAGGCATAGTTTTTACAAGTTCTGACAAAATTCTAACGTAAACGAATCCCATATTTCTTGCAATTTTTCCTTCAATTCATTGACGGACTTGGCAGGATGTTTTCTTAAAGCTTTTTTCATTTCGCGCCACAAAGTCTCTATCGGGGACAAGTTGGGACTGTTAGAAACCCATTCTAGAAGTGGTATGTAAGCTCTTTTTGTATGACAACCTGCGCCGACCTGTTATAAACATCTTTAAACTTTCGACAGAATTTAAAATTGAACCTAATGTAAGGATTAATGTAATTCGTTACAGCATTATGAATCCCATCCAAATTCATCCGAATCATGAGATAACAACACGAAATTTGGTAAGTCAGGATTTTTGGGACAAGAAACCTAAATTCCCTATCAAAAATTATTTATTACTTAGAGGGCGCCTCATATGTCTTTCTGAGATCATTTAAGAAATGCTTTCAAGTTTTTTTACTCCGCTCTATATAATTTTAAGATCAAAAATTGTATTTCCCTATTATTTTTACTTAAAAAGGAATTACATCCATATCGATAAAACCCAACCGTTTTCAAGCTAAATAGATTTTAAATCTACAATGCAAAATTATTTTTTTTTGCGTTTCATGCAAAAATATAACAATAATCATTATGCAAGTCATGGTTATGTTATTGCAGCTGCCATTTTCAACATTTAGATATGTTTTTAATAACACCAGATTTTATTTTAAAAATTATTTTTACGGATGAGGCAACATTCACTAGAAGGGGTGTAATAAAGCAAAAAAATTGCCATATTTTGGCCGATGAAAATTCAAATGCAACGTTGTCTTGGCACTTTCAAGACTAGTTTAAAATCAATGTTTGGTTTGGAATAGTTTGTGACAATTTCGTTGGCTTTTTTGAGCTTCCAGAGGGACTTAACGTACGAGACTATTTAAATTTTCTTCGAAATGATTTGCATCAACCTTAAGAAGATGTTCCTTTAAACATCAGATTAAATATGAGGTTTGTTCATCACTTCCTTATCTCCGTGAAGTGCACCGATGGATACATTTTCCACCAATGGATTGGCACGGGAATCAGTAACATTCGTAGCCTCCCCATATACGAAACGTCTTGTTTATTTAGGATCAGGGATCAATACACGAAGTGACCTTTGGCAAAGGATGGATTTTTTCGTAAAAAGAAACTTTATAAAGATGTCAAAAATGTATGGAAGTAACTGAAGAATATTTTGAACAATAGATTTAGCGGTTTTCGAAACAGTAATGTAATTTTTTACGATATTTACTTATTTTTATTCTTCATTCGTTATTAGCTTAATGTTGTGATTAAAATATCATTTTAGAATATGTTATAGTGTATTTTTATGTATGAGAGAGTAATAAAACAATAAATTATGTATGCAAATCCCTAAACTGTTAATACGGGTGACTCAATGAAAAACAGATATTTGTCAACAAGTTTACAGAAGTATATAGGAAAACAATTTTAAATTGAGTATGACCACCAGGTATAAAGGTTGGAGCAGAATAGAATACAATAGTTGTGAGGGTTACTAATCCCTAAATAAGGTTGCCAGTGTCGGAGTGATGGAGGTTAACAGGTACTAATGAATTTGCAAGAAATGTAAGATGTTTACTTTATTGGTTATATATAACCAATAAAAGTTTAATAAGTACCTACCTATTTGCAAAATAAAGTTTAATTCTTTAGATAAAATAAAACGTTTTATTTTATCTGAAATGAGTGCATTCCACGAAGTAAGGGTTTCAACAATCAAACATTTAATTCTTTAATTCCAGGAATCTACGACAGTAATTGACTAGATAATTACCTTCTAAACTTATTCCACAGAAAATGTGATAGTGGGTTTTTCCATTTTGTAGGAAGGTCTAAGTCCCGTATTCAAAATTCTTAACAGTTCACTAAAAATAGGTACTTCAGTTGCAAGGTGCAGTTTATTGTGTATACTAGTGTTATGGAAAATTTGGAAGTGCCGTGTAAACGCTGAAAAATTGGTCCTTTAACAGTTAATGAAAAAACATTAATATTTAATTGTTTTAAATCATTTACAGACAAACGTTTATGTGAAAGTGTTGATGAGACCGTTGAGTTAGTTAGCAGTAGACTTGGTGTTGGGAAATCTACGATTTACAGAGTTATTAAAGAAGAGAAATGTGGTAGTTTTCAAATGCCACGTAATGCTCCAGGGAAACCAAAATTTCAAATAGAATATCATTTTAAAGAAGGACTTCGACGGAAAGTGCATGAATTCCTCTTTAGACAAGAATTTCCAACATTGGATAAAGTTCTTGTCTCAGTTCGAGATGATAAGGAGTACCCAGAAATGAGTCGAAGTACGTTATGGAAACTTTTAAAAGAAATAGGCTTCCGCTGGAAAAAGAATCCCAGAAAGTCTATTTTATTAGAAAGAAGCGATATTGTCATATGGAGAAGACATTTTCTAAGAACCATAAAGGAAATGAGAAACCAAAAAAGAAAAATATTTTATCTTGATGAAACATGGATCAACGAGGGTCATACACCAAATAAATTTTGTCAGGATGAAACTGTTACAAGTCAAAGGCACGCTTTTGTAAATAACTTATCTACTGCTTTAAACCCACCATCAGGAAAGGGACGCAGGCTGATAATAGTACACATTGGCAGTTCAGACGGTTTTGTTGAAGGTGGTTTATTAACTTTTGAATCAACTCGTACCGGTGACTACCATGAAGACATGAACGCTGATGTCTTTCAAGAATGGTTCGAACAAATGATAGATCTTCTTCCTAAGAACTGTGTAATAGTAATGGATAATTCAAGTTATCACTCCAGACTTATAGAAGGACTGACCACAACCAAGTGATTAAAGAAAGACTTGCAGAATTGGCTGAGTTCAAAAAATATTACGTACCATCCCGGATCTATAAGAAAGGAACTTTATTCGTTGTGTGCCCTTCATAAAGAAAAATTTAAAAAATACGAAATTGATGAAATTGCCAAAAATCGTGGAATGACAGTACTTAGATCCCCACCATATCATTGTGAATTAAACCCGATTGAACTGGTATGGGCACAGATAAAGAGTGAAGTTTCAAGAAAAAATACCACTTTTAAAATTCATGATGTTAAACAGTTGTTTTTGGAGGCCGTAAATAATGTAAAACCTGAAAACTGGGAAAAGGCAGTAAATCACACTATTAAAGAAGAGGAAAAAATGTGGAAGCTGGACAATATTACTGATAAAATTATCGAGCCAGTTATTATAAATCTTGGTTCTGAAAGTTCATCTTCTGAATCTGATTTGGATTTGTAACAAGTAGCTGTAAATTTTACATTAATATTTTTATTCATCTATTTAACATACCTTAGACGGTTTTAAAAACTCTTTTTCTCTTTTGTAATTTTTAAAAATTAAAAAAAATGTGAATTTTTTAAAACCGTTTTGAATGTAGGCCAGTCAGTTCTAATATAGTGTGTGATAAAAGGGGTCACTTTTGTTTACATACACATAACACTTTATAACACTGAAATAATTCATTTATTTTTTACAATTATTCAAAGTAATTTTTCAATTAATCTTGAGCACGCCCATGGAGTGGTCGAAGGTACCAGTTAAAATTATGCTAATTACTCTCTCGTTCATAAAAATAAACTATAGTTTTTGTATTTCCTTTACAACTATTTCTGATATGGAAAAAATGTATCGCAATGACATAAACAAGACAGATTGCACAATTATTTTGGTCTCGAGTTTATTTTTCGGGTGTACCCATAATAATATGCAATTATGCAATATGATGTACCCATGAATTTTGCATCGCAGATTTAAAATACGTTTTATCTTGAAAACGGTTAAGTCTAACACCAAATTTTGTGTTGTTATCCCGTGACTGTCAGAAAATATTTAAAAATAAATAAAATAAAAGTTTAACTGTGACACCTGTATTTCGGTTAATCAACTTTCGTACTAAGGTAAGTTAGCTTAAACCTCAGGAATCTATCGTTAAGCTATGACCTATTTATTGCCAAACACCCTTTATATATACATATATTATATATGAAGATATAGAAATGTTTAAGATATTGAGAAACATTTTTATTACGTCTTTTTGTTCGGTGGCACTAAAGACATACGTAGTTACAAAATGTTTAATTTTATTACATTGCAGGAAAATTGAGACGTTTTTTAATCACTTATTCTTATTACACAATAAATCTTTTGTAGGCAGCAGAAGATCTCTTAAAGTTTCCATGTAGGAGCACATCACGATATTCTTTCTTCGGTGCCCACACACGTAGAATAATGGTTCGATAAAAACGTATAATATGTTCTATAAGCAAGAACTTAAGACAATTATTAACAACTAATGATTATTTCAGCGACTTTCAATGCTATAATAACTTGTTACATTCAAAAACTACCAAACGCCGATGATATTGTTGTAAATAATGACTCGATTACCGCCATATGTTTCTGTTTCGTCAGGTTCCGCCCACATTCGAAAGAATGAGACTTCAACTGTTAAAGAAGAAAACAAACAGTATTATTAAGATGAGTTTTAATTTATTGCTAACAAAGCTGACAATAAAGGTAAGTTTGTGTAAGAAAATACTTTTTAACGGTTCTGTGACGTATGTAGTTGAGATAGAACCTTGTCATATGTAAAATAAAGATTGTTCTTTGTGATTAGAAAGTACTGTTAGAATTCGAACGGAGCAACGTTTTTTGTTTTTATATGAATTGAATCTGTACCACTATTTCGATTTTTTAACGTAGATAAATGTTATAAACCAGTTTTTAGGAAAATCACGAAGACAAAAAGTCTAAATCTTAAGTATATTTGAATATTCCAAGTTTCACGAGACTTGGCTGAGATTGGTTGTCTTACAATTGATTAAAAGAAGCAGAACATAAAAATACTTACTCTAGTCGACAGAGACGAAAATACCATTGAAATTTACTCTTTAGAACCACAAGGAAAATGAATTTCCCGTTGTTGGCTGTATACCATAAATCACAAAAATTGTATTTAAAAAATCCTTTATAAAATATAAAAGACCCCTTTCGGGCTACATCAAATAACGTTTCCGGAATGCCTGTCCCATCATCAGTGTTTTTACGTTGGTAACTGAGTTATTATTATTTCATCATCAGTGGTTTTCCGTTATCAGCAACAATGTAATTTTAAATCACATTATTCCTGATAATATTATACAAGTTTTAAGCTAACTAAAACTTCATCTTTTATTTTTACCTACATAGAAAGTCACCAGGACCAGACAGAATAACCAACGACCTTCTAAAACACGGAAGAGAAAGTATAACCCTAGAGGTGACAATACAAAAACTAACTGCACTGCAAGATACCATAATTAGGAAGATCCCAACAATTATAGAGGTATAAATCTACTGAACACAGTACTTACCATAAAAGTCCTAACCAACAAAATCAACAAACTAACAACTTATATGGAAGGACTGTCAAATTTCAAGAACGATAAAGATGAGGTTGATCAACTGCTTAATATTCCCAATACTGACCTACGGATGTGAATCTTGGACTCTGAGACAATCGGAGAGAAAGATAGACGCCACTAAAATGTTCTGTTGGAGACGAATGTTACGAATTCCTTGGACCGACAGTATAACAAATAATTCAATTTTAAGAGAGCTAAAAGTTAGCCAACGACTCTCGTAGTAAAGTCCATCTCCAACAATTAAAATATTTTGGGCATATTATGAGAGCAAACACAGAAAACATGGAAAGACTCATAATGCAAGGAAAGGTAGAAGGCCGAAGATCACGAGGAAGATCCCCAACAAGATGGATAGATCAAATTACAGGAATATGCCAAAGACCTATGCATGAATTAAAAGAAATGACCAGAGACAGAGATCTCTGGAGACGGACAATACACGACATCACGTCGACCACTACACTTCCCCTGGGGGGTCAGGATTAAAGAGAATAGGGATTCAGATGCGGAAGATCCTGCGTAAACACCGTATTTGTACTAAGACAAATCACAGAAAAGGCCATCGAATACAATTAACCAGCATATATATGTTCTATAGACCTGGCAAAGGCTTTCTATCGCATCCAAGTCGAAGACGTCTTCCACCTACTGTATAAAAGAAACATACCAATCAATATTATTCAAATCATATATCTACTTCCATAATCGAATAAAGGCAAATATAAATAGAAAACTTTACTAACACAGCTTAAGGCCGGTTTTCACGCTACGTTTTTTGTTTTGTGGGTCATACAAAACGTACGACAAAATGTAGGTCTTATCCAGTGTATACACACTACGTTTCACTTTCGTTTTCTACCTCATTTCTAATTGAGAGTCTTGAGTTGTGTGAAGTTTGCGAAGTTTTTTTTTATTATGGAGGAAACATTGCTCCTTTCTTTTATTTTTTCAACTATAATGATACTACGACAGAGGAAAAAGGGGATGAAGAGGGAAAAGACAAGATGGTCAAGAGAGTGGCTTTTGAAAAGTATTCCAGTATTCCCACGTCTCGTTACTAAAAGAACTGATAGGCGAACAGATGATGTTAATGACTGTATTTCTCCCTGTCCTGTAACGTTCAACTTACAGTTCGCATTAAGCATTCGAGATTTTGGACGAATTTTACTTGGCCCGGTTTCATTTGTCGTAGACGATCTGCGATGTGTTTTCCATATGTGTCAAAAGTATCACTGTTAGTGATGGAATCCAATTTTTGTCCAACCTTTGACAAAATTTGCAGTACTTCTTTATCCATTGAACTTATTCCGCGATGCGATTCGCGTACGTTTTCATGATGGAATTGTGCCAATTGGGCTATTTGTGTTGTCTCCTAAAGTATATGCCATAGAAAATCGTGGGTGCATTGTCGCAAATCTGACATTATTAGGCTTTTTTTTTGGAAAAATGAAGCGAACTGCAGTGGAGCTAGTCGTCAACTGGGTCAAGATCGGAAAACTTCAGTTCGCTGTAGATATTAAACAGAATTGGCCAGATTATGCATCCCTGCCCGACAACTGCCTCTGTTCTGAAATGATCAGAATGGGTGTTGTTTATTTTTCTTCTACTTCAAGTGCCATCTTCGTTCCGAAGGTTGGCGATCATCAGGGCTATACGTATTTTAGAAACTGCTGACCCATTCCATTCCCGTAGATTCTTTATCCAGGAGTTTCGTCTTCTTCCTATGGACCTTTTTCGTGCTATTTCCCCTTGCCTAATTATTCGAAGCAGTTCATATCTTTCGCCTCTTGTAATGTGTCCCAAGTATTGCAGTTTTCGTTTTCTGATCGTAAATATGACTTACTTTTCTTTATTCATTCTTCTCAAGACCTCGACATTTGTGACACTCTCGGTCCATGATATTCTCAGGATTTTGCGATACATCCACAGTTCAAATGCCTCTAATTTTTTGGTATCAATATTTTTCAACGTTCATGACTCCATTCCGTAGAACAGCACAGAAAGTACGTAACATCTCATCAGGCGAAGTTTCATTTCAAGGCTCAAATCTCTTCCGCAGAACACTCTCTTCATTTTAGTGAATATGGATCTGGCTTTTTCTATTCTTATTTTGATTTCTGCTGAGCTATCGTTGTCTTCATTTATAAAAGTGCCTAAATATTTGTATTTGCTAACTCGATCGATAATTTCATTGTGTCAATATAGATTGTGGACATTTTGTGTTGATTTCGATATTACCATAAAGTTTGCAGTCTGCTATCTTATTCACCAATGTCTGTAGCTCTTCAAGTGTTTCTGCGATCAGAACGGTGTCGTCGGCAAATCTCAGATTGTTTAATCTAACACCATTTATTCTAATACCTACGGACTGCTCAGGGAGTGTTCTATTCATTATGTCTTCGGAATAGAGATTAAACAGAGTTGGTGACAGTATACACCCTTCTCTCACACCTCGCTTTATTTCAATTTCTTCAAAAATAACAGGCCGTATAGCAAAAGACCTGTTTGAAGGCCGCCAAAAAAGTAGAAAGATAATGTACTGTCAACAACGACTGAAACAGAATAAGAGGCAGACAAACAGAAGTAATCCTAGTCGCACGAAGAAGAAGAAAAACCTTATACCTATCACTTGAATAAAAGATTTGATTAGTAACGATTGTCAAAATTTAAAAGTCGCAAATGATGATTGATCGTTTATGATAAAAATATATTCATGGACTAGAATCTATAAAAAACAATAAACAAGCATTATTATTCAATCAATAAACAAAAAAGCATTAAACCAAAGCAGCCACAATCTTTTTGTATACCGTAAACAGAGATTAAAGATAAAAATCGCCTCTTCATATGCTTCTGAAAATATTTTTGGAAAATTATAATGTATTTAATATCTAATTTACATGGAATTATTGACACGCACAACTGCACTTACCAGATACGCGGGTCCAGCATCTTCGAGACTCTTAAAGAAAAGCCTAAGACCTTATATACGTTCTCAGCACGCAACCCAGACGTCTGAGTACTGATTAACGATGTGATCGGGCTCCATGCGGCTACTTTTTGTTTTACAGCGGACTTTCTGCCAAGCCTTTATACCATTGGCATTAGCGACTCGAGATCAGGAGGGTACATTCAAATTCATTATATATAAAATTGACCATACAAAAGAAGTTTTTTTTGAGAAAAACGATTATTCCTTCATCTTCTGTATATGCTCCATATTAAATGATACTCGCAACTAAAGGTCGGTCAAAATTCAGGATTGTCTTTGAAAGTTCCCAGACCTTGTCGTATGGAGCTTTTCATGCTGGTTCATAGTAGATATTTATATGAGATAAGCGGGACAAAAAGGAAGCTAGGTTCATCCAAAGACTACATGACTTCATTTCTGTAAGAGGTCATTCGCCAGGAAATAAAAAGTATAATAAATGTATATATTATTATAGAAGAAGTATTGAAAAGTCGTCAGGAAAGCACAATGAAGTCAAGGTTTGTTCCAACACGCAATTTCTGTACGGTCCGGAAACCATCACGAAACTACTTGTACCATTTTTAATGCGCATGTTCATCATTTGTATCGTCTGATGACGGTAATTTGAAAACTGATGTTGGAACGATTTTCTGACAACTCACATAATTTGGTGATAATCTACCTAAATAATTCTGGTTTTTCATCCTAGGTTCGGCTAATAGCTCCAAATCATCCTCACTACTATAATAATCAGAAAAATCACTAATTCCTTCGTCGTCAGTCATGTTTATAAAGTTATAAATAACGAAAAACAAATATACAGTGGTGAGTGCTTTACCACCCGGCTTTTTAACGTAAGAGATAGAAAACACAGTTACCTTGTGAAATAAAAGAGATGAAACTCGTAGAGGTGGCAAATAATCGATAGAAACCTATAATTTACATTACATTGCATTAACACTATCGATAGTCTCACACCTTTCGACGTTAGCTTCGAGCTAAATCACCTCGGTCATAATTATTATCTGTGACATCGTATGTGTGACGTATTTCAGTGACATTTTTTAATTTCACATAAAGTAAAAAATGATTGATCACAATAAAGCAAATATGTGAATAAAATAAATTAATTAATAGTGATTATTTAATCTAAAGTTTTAAATTATTAACCAAGAATAATTTCTACTATGATTTGAGGAGTTTCATACAGTCTTGTCACGGAAATAAACATCAGTCTTTCGTGGATCAGTGGTAAGAATTCGACACTGCAACGCAGACGATTAGAGTTCAAAACCGACATTTGGTTTTCTTTTTTTTTTTTAATAATTTGAAATTATGCAGAGATCGTTTTGATTTGAATCACTAAACATTTATGTCAGTCGTTACTAGTATTAGAAGTGTTTAAAGTTAAACATAAATATCTTTTTAAATTTAAATTATTTTGTATTTCCGTTTTATGACATTGGAATAAGAATAAAGTGTAAATAATGAGTTTTTCGAAAACTTGTTACCTAATATGTATCATATTTTCTATTATTTTTTGATTCAGTAAAACAAAAATTTTAATCCTTGGTGTGAATTGAACCCCAATCTTCTTGTCAATAGACCACGTATCTAAGTATTACACCAACTCCACATACAATAACTGTTTTCGGCCAGAACATACCTACTTTAGTTTAGTCAAATATTTTAGTTGAGTTATTTTTATTATTAAATAAACTTAAAGATTTATAATTTAAAATCGCTACTAATTAAGGTTTTTTACCTTTTTTCTTAATTTATTCAATCATTTATGTTTACATCAGAAATTATTAAAATAAAATATTTTCGCGGTCATCCGTATAATTATGACTGAAGTCAAATAGCTACGTCTAAGAACTAGTTTTATATCATTCTTTCTCACAAAATCCGTCTTCTATCCTTTCCGCTATTTTGCCGGGTTTTAAAGCGACTTTAAACAGTTCTAATACTATAATAACGTCCAAAGGTGTGAGACTATCGACGGTGGTAATGTAATGTAATGTAAATTATAGGTTTCTATTGATTATTTCCCACCTCTACGAGTTTAATCTCTTTTCATTTCACAAGGTAACTGTGTTTTCTAACTCATACGTTAAAAAGCCGGGTGGTAAAGCACTTATCACTGTATAAATAAATAACAAGTCTATAATAAGCACCTGATAAAATCATTAACCTAACTTCTTTTTTCTAAACAAATTTACAGTTTTAATATAAAATCTAAGTTAATCCAGGCCCAACAAATTTAAAGAACTAGAATAAAATCTTAGTGCGCAAGTCGTCCAAACCAGTACATGCGTTTGCCAGATTACTGAAATTATCGAACGGTCGGAAGGACGATGAGATGAACGATCATATTTTTGTTGGAACGTATTTTGTTTAGTGCGCAGGAGCGTAACCGTTGCGTGACAGTGTTTCGTTGTGTTGGAAAAAACCTAAAAAGAACTGAAAATGCCAAGCGAGCATTAGGTAAGAGGGAAAGAAAACGTTCAAGTACCTGATAAAGAACCAACATAAGAGGTTAGATTACTTAACAACAAGTTATGGCCGAATGGTCTATGGTTCAAATCGACCGAATCTGTTCAAAAGTATCTTTTATCAAAGAGAAAAAGGTAGACTATTGACAAATAGGGAAAGTTCAAAGTACTTTCTATACTTTAGTGCATAAGAAAGAGTCCTAATGCTACCAGCCTTGTCAGCAGTGTGTGTGTCGTAATAATGGTAAAAACACAAATTAGTGGCATTGTAACCGACTCCACTTTCAATAACAAACCACGCCTACTACGTCGACAAACTGTCAAAACTTGTTTTTTAAGTGGGTAAAAAAGATTTTTGATATAGAACGAAATAAAGTTTCTAATAATCTAAATTAGTTTGAATATTATTAGGTGTCTTAAAAATATCAAAACTTCCATGGCACTTATTCCAAAAATACATCCATCCTTTCTCTGTATTTGGCACAGATTTCGTTCCTCAATTATAATATTTAAATTTTTTTATGTATTATTTAACTAAAAGAGTTACATCTAGCATCTGCATATTTTAAAGGTGCTAAATTATTTTTTATGACGAAATAAAATGCAAAATTAATTTCCATCGTTTTCATGGACTTCCTACTGAATGTATTCCTATTGGAGAACCATCTCTTGCCGTCTTTACTACATTATTTTTTTGTCATTCGTCTTATATGATCGTTCCATTCTACTCTTTTATTTCTTACCCAGTTCTTCCTCTTCCTTTCTCTGTGTCAGGTCTTGTTTCTGCCTCATATGTCATTATTGGTCTGATGACTGTTTTGTAAATTCTGCCTTTCGTTTCTTTACCATATTGTTTCATTCAGGCAGCCTGCGGCTTAGATCACTCTATTCACTCTAGAGCTCTATTCACTTGATCTTCCACTTCGGTTTCGAACTTTCCATAGCTAGATAATCTGATGCCTATAACTTGTTGTATTATTTGACCTTCTAGCTCCAATTTATATCTTAGTAAATTTGCTGTTGTATGAATATTGTGTGTGTATGTATATTATATTGTACATTTCCTCTGACGATTAATGCTTTCCGTTCTCTCCAATGCGCTTGGGCTGTGGAATCTCGTGGACTGCTTCTTGCACTGTTGGTTAAACGAATACTGAGTGTGTGGCTGTGCAAGCCGAATAGTCTCCAAGTATCTCTTAAGAATATTAATGCAGCGTCTACACGACATTATTAGGTTACGTATGTAATATTACATTCTATGTAAAGTTACTGGCTAATTTTTGTTCGAGTACGTTTTTGTAAATTAATTTTATATTTTCACTCTGTAAACTTTCCAGACTATATTCCTTGTCATTGATCTTTATTATATTTATATTATTTTCCTCATCGTTTTCTTCACCACTGAAAAAACTCAATAGGCAGATTGTATACATGCATTAGATAGTAAATGATATAATACCTTCTTATAATAAACAATTCTTATTATACATTTAAATGTATTAAAATGGTACTGACAAATTCGGATTTAACCAATGGTCAAGCATAAGGCCAATGACACACGCAGCCGTTTGACCGAAGCGTTTATTGAGGCGGTTTTCTAGACTACTGACACATGTAACGATGTAACCGAAGCTGTTTTCCACTTAGTTTAACCAGATTGTTTGATTAAGACGGTTGAATTAAGAGTTTCAGTTATTTTAGAAAAAAAAATAAAAAGAATTCACTTTCAAAATTATTGCGATTTATAGAAATGAGTAATAAAGACGAAGAAGTATTGATGTTAACTCTTTTGTATTACCGCTGAAAAAGAAGAAGGAAAACTCGGAGAATGTGGATACACCCAATTATTCAAGGAAGAAAATATAAAGGGTACTTCAATCATTTGCTCTTTGAATTGAGGAGTCATGAGGAGTAATTTCTAAATTTTACTGCTGTAGTCATCCCGTCAGAACCAAACATGTAGCAAATTTCCTTCTAGCATTGTATCATCTTAAGATGACTATATTTAATATAAGAATTACGACGTAACTTTAGAGCACTTTACATCCATATTTTAAGTGGGTGTGCATATCTATCAATGGAGAAGTTTTGAATAACTTACGTTTTGCAGACGATACAGTAATAATTACGGATAACAACAATGATTTACAGAACCTAATGCAACGCCTTAATGAACGCTGTCATGAGTACGGACTGAAGATAAATTTAAAGAAAACTAAATGCATGATTATGACTAAATCTGCACATGCAAATATCCAATTGACTATTGAAGATACTGCAATTGAGAATGTTAATAACTATAAATATTTAGGAACATGGATAACATCAGATGTAGACCAAACCAAAGAAATTAAGACACGTATTGAAATAGCACGTACATCATTTATTAAACTTAAAAAGTTTCTTTGTTGTCGGATATAAGGTTAGAACTACGCCTGAGAATGCTTCGATGTTACGTGTTCTCTACTCTTCTTTATGGTCTGGAAGCTTGGACACTAAAACAAGTTCATCTGAATAAGCTGGCCGCCTTTGAATTTTGGTGTTACAGAAGAATCCTACGAATATCATGGATTCAAAGAATGTCAAACATGGAAGTAACCAGAAGGATAGGAAATGAGGCGGAAATAATATTAACTATTAAAAGACGAAAACTTGAGTACTTGGGACATGTGATGAGAGGGCAAAAATACGCATTATTACAACTTGATATGCAGGGCAAAATCCGAGGAAAGCGAAATGTGGGAAGACGAAGAATATCCTGGCTTAAGAACTTAAGGGAATGGTTTGAATGCAGTAGTGCAGAACTTTTTAGAGCGGCAGTCAACAGAGTCCGCATAGCCATGATGATTTCCAACCTTCGATAGAAGATGGAACTTAAAGAAGAAGAAGCATATCTTTAATAAGTTACTGACGGTGTTAAACAAAATTTAAAAGGTTCTGAGTTTTCAATAATCAATTTTACAGAAATACACTTTCACAAAAGAAGTTTTTAAACGTAGATAACTGTTAAAAAAGAACTTAGTATTATTAAATAAATTAATATAAGAATTATTTTATTGATACCCTTGGTAGCGTGCCGCCCATGTTCACTATAGATTGCTTCTTGATTGGATATTTATGATCTCTTTATACCTTTGTCTTCTCGAGGTATCGGCATGATGAAGGACTACTAACTGTTTTTGGCATTCCTCTTGTTAAATTTCTTCGGTAGATATTGTTAATTAACTTTTCTCCTGTAGAGATAACTATTTAAATAATTTTTTGTTGTGGTGCCGTTTAAGATGGCTGTCGGATAGTCTTGTTAGTGTTACTTAACTAAAGCTAAAGAATATTATCTTGATAATGATAGGAAATTATTCAGAAGCGCCATTAATAAGGTATAATATAAAAAAACTTAATAATTACTTAATAAGTAACTTATTAGTACAACGATAATGATGTACACAGCGAAAGCAAGAGCAGATATGGCGAAAACACAAAGACTGCTGGAAACAACAGAAATGAAAGTGTTACGAAAAATATCAAACCAAACTCTAAGAGACAGAGTAAGAAGTGAGGAAATACGAACGAGATGTGATATAGAGGAAATAAACGGGTGGACTGAAAGAAGAAAAGTGGTATGGAATCAACACATCGAAAGAATGACAGAAAATAGAATAGTACGAATAGCAAGAGACAAATCGCCAAATGGAAGAAGATCATTGGGACGACCGAGGAAAAGATGTTCAGACAAAGTCAATTGAGGCTAAAAACCGAAGTAAAACAGGCATTAAGCCTATTTATAAAGTAGGAAGAAGAAGAAGATAAAAAAAACTTTATAATTAAAAAAAAAAAAAGTATAAAAGTGGTATGAAAAAAAAATTAATGTCTAATGCTTAATTACATTAATTAAATGTTAGCCGAAGTTAGAAAAAAAGTGATACTATATATCACTTATAGACTATAGTGAATTATTTTAAATCGAATTCTATTCATTTATTATTTGAAACATCTATATATAAACCTAAACTGGACGACTATCTTTTCCCATCTTACGATTTTTATTGCTATCTAAAGTTAGTATATTAAGCGTTTCCGTTGTGGTACTTTATTTTTCCCGTTTGGGCTGTTTTATGCCTAGTTAAATAATCGCCTGTGTTCTAATTCCTTCAACTCTAAGCAGCTAAGCTTCAGGCAATCATTAGTCTTTTGCTTTTTGGATCTGCTTTTTTATCTGCTTGTTCACTGTTTTATTCCTTGCTAAGTCTCTGAATTTAAAGGTCTTTTTTGTCAACCATCTATACTATTTTGACAGTCATTAATTCTCCAATCTTTATCGTTTCCCTTGAACGTATAACTAATTTTTCTAATGTAACTACAATACCGGACCAAGTAACCGGGACAAGCATTAAAAATTTGCATTTTTTGAACTTAAAAATTTTTATCAACAGGAATGATATTATTTTTTCGCATCTCTATCTATATATCTAATTAGCCTTCTTCGGTCCATCTTTGGACATAGGCCTCCCCAATCATTTTCCATTCTTCTCTGTCTGTCGCTACAGTCATCCACCTAAAGCCCACGTGCTTCTTGATATCATCTGCCCATCTCATTTGGGGCCTTCCTCTGCTTCGTTTATATTCCCACGGTCTCCAACATATAAGAATTTTGTTCCATAGGTCTTCTTTTTGTTTTATATTATATCTTGCAAATCTCCATTTTAATTTTACAACACTTCTTGTCTAACATCCCTCACTTTTGTTTTCTCTCTTATCCATTCGTTTCTCTTTTTATTCATTAGTCTTATGTGCAACATTGGTCTTTCCATTGCTCTTTGGGTTGCTCTAACCAACCCGCCTGCAAAAATTTGCATTCTCAGCAAAATTCAGCCTGTTCGTATCATTTTTAGAGATCAAATCGCTGACGACTAGACTGATATTTTCTACTCTGAAAATGAGCATGAATGACGAAATATCAAAAAAATTATTCATAATATTCCTACACCTGCATCAGAAAAAATTAAACAACAGGATAAAATTAACAGAAATACTTATAAATACCTGACAAAACTCTTCAATATAATGCTTGATATATTATTACTTTCTTTAATGATTTTCTTTTATAATAAGGTAAATTTACAGTTACTCTCTGAATTGCTAATAAAATAATTTCTGCTGCAAATTTACTTGACTCTCATTAGCACTAAAATTCCAGCTGTTACTTAATATACCATTTACTAAGAAATGTCGTCGATATAGAACCGGCTGACCTACATCTGAACTATTTCGATCAAGTAGAGAAAGGAACTTCAAATACTCGATCGATATCATCTATGTGACATTTATCTCCATGTTGTTCACTAAATTAACACAAACTTGATATTTAACAGTTGTGTTTACTCCGAGTATACTTCTTCATATACTGGGTGATCTATAAAAGCGCATTTACAAGATGTACATTTTCGAGCAACTTGCTTCATGCGTTTTTTGAGACAAAAGGCATGCAACTGCGTTTGTCATAAGACAATATGAATATAAAGTAACCTCATATACCTTGAAAGATTTATATGTTTAAACTATTATGTTATTATGTGTAAAAAAAATGTTATTTAAAAAATCAGTTATTTGTTGTCAATTTGTCTCAATTTGTTCACTTGGTACGCAATTGTTATTTCCTTTCGTCCAGAAAATAAAAAACAATTGTAAATCACGCCCACCGCCGCGGTTTTAAGTGCGCCAGTTACCTCTGTCTGACGCATCGGTGTGAGCCAAGTCGTGTTACTGTGTGGTCATGCGTCTTTGTTCTATTTTAAAATGGCCCATTAAAATCCTTCCAAATTTGAAGTACTCAATGTGATTCGGTTTTTAAATTAACGTCATCATCTTTAGCTCTATAACCCTGGGCCACTCCCACCTTATCTTTCGCCCTGGCTTTCCAATTTCTGACCCCTAGATTCCTCAAGTCATCTTCGACTTGAGTTTTAAATCTAGATCTTGGCATGCCTCGCTTCCTGGTTCCTACTGACTCTTGATATAATATATGTCTTTGGGGGTCTCCAGTGTCCATTCTTTAGGAAGGTGTCCTAGTTACCTTAGTCTATTAATTTTAATAGACCGGACGATGTTGCATTTTTCATAGCATTGATACAACTAAAATTGTAGCATTTGTGCCATATCCCGCTTTCTTGTACTTCTCCGCATATGTGTCTAAGTATTCTTCTTTCAAAGCGGCAAAAGACGAACAGTTCTTCGTCTCTTTTTACCATAGTTCATGTCTCTAACGCGTATGTCAGGACAGGTTTAATAAGAGTTTCATATATTAGTATCTTGGTTTTTCTGCTAATTACGTATGATGTTAAGAACTGTTCAAGTACAAAGTAAGGTCTGTTCGCCAGGTGTATTCTTCTCTTAATTTCTACGCTTACTGGTTGGTGTTATTTGGTTGTGTTCCAAGATATATAAACTCCAAGGCCCCTTCGAATGGTGTGCTTCTGTCACCAGATCTTGTGGCGCCGCTATTTGTGTGTTTCAAAATGTTTCAAAAGCCTGTATTAGGTCTCTTTTTGTCTTATTAATGATCGTACATCTGGTTGTTATGCCCGATTTCTCTATGGCTCTTTCTAGCGCGATGTTAAATTAATGTAAAGGTTTAATTCACGTCTATGCCTGGATGTGAAACAATAAATTCAGAAGCCTATTGCAAATTCTTTCAAAAAACGTACAATACAGAATAAACGACGTGAGATATCGATGAAAGTGTTTCTGATTCACGACAATGATCGGGCACATGCATCGGCAAGAACTCGGCAACAAGTTCAACGTCTACAATGGGAAATTGTCGAGCAAATTCCCTTCAGCCCAGACCTCGGGCCTTTCGATGTACTCAAAACTGGGTGGAAAGGAGTTTGGAAACGATGAAGAGCTCAAAGATGAAGTGATATCCTTGCTCAAGCGTTTGGTGGTAGAGGACTACAATACTGGCATCGAAAAACTGATTCCACGATACAATAAATGCCTGGATAACCAAGGCAACTAAGGTACTGTGACTTTGTAAATACAATTTTGTATTGATATCTTTTGTTTTTAATCGTTTTCTGCCAAAACGTTCTTTACTTTCTGGACGGTCAATATATTTTTTACAGGAAGGTTAGCTGCAGCTTTAATGACCTTTGATCCGTTTACCCTAACTTCAGTGACTTTTCCTTGGATTAAGATAATTCTATGTACCAAGCTTCAAGACTATATGACTTTCTCTTCAACAGATCGGACATAAAGAGACGTATATGCACAACGATTTCAACAATGTCCTAATACACTCAAATAAACTATTTATATATTCCAATTACTGTATGACACCAAAAATATTTCATAACTGTATAAATATTGGAGTGTTACGAGTTAGAATATTGGCAAGAACATAAAGAGAACCAAAATTAGTGTTGAATCAGATGGCAAATAAAACGAGAAAAACAGTGATTGAATTGGAAATATCAAGAAAATGAAAATAAAAAACTTAATTCGTTTGCCATTATTTCATTTTCAGTAGACTCATCAAATATCGTTGCTTGGTTTGGTATCGTTGCTTGGTTTGTTTATCATAAATACTGTCTCTTAGTATTTTAATAATACGCCCGTACTTTGGTGTCCTCAATACATGTTTTCTAATTTACTCCTGAAATTATATGTACACGATATTTTAAATTTTGACAGCTACATAATCTTACACAGAAAAAACTATTGGGTTTCTGTCCTGATCTAGAATTGAAATCTTCACGCAGTAAACAGGTGATAGGTTGATCGTCGTCCATACATGGAATGACTGACTTGTTGTATCTAACGAAATAAAATTAAGATTGCGATAAGATACGATGGAATACATAAATATTTTTTAACATTAATGACTTAATGTTCTGTTTAAATTATACATTATAGCGAAGCATTTTCAATACGTATCTCAAACACAGTTGCCTTTTTTCTCTCAGATGCCCATGGAGAATAAAGACAATATTAAATAAGCAACTAAACGTTTTTTTGTCTATTATTGTTCATGTATACACTAAAAAAGTATATCAATGTACTTACAAAAATGAAAGATGAAAATGTCTGAAGAGGTATTTTTATATAGTTTATATTTATGTTTCATACATAAATGGTAAGCTTTTGCATGTCTCATCGTAAGTCATAATTTGTGGTAAACTTAAGCAATTTTTTTCGTAACGTTAAACAAGCAATGTTACAAGATGATGTACTGAGCCCATATTGTTCAATATTTATACATACATCACAAATGTCTAAGGATCATCAGTATTATTCCACCAGTATGACTCCACTTTTTTTAATAAAAAGTAAAACACGTTTTTGTTAATATATGTACACCATTCGATTTGAAAACTTGTTTTCTACAAACCAAGTTATACCATGAAAATGAATCTGTCAGTTGCGCTGATTTATTCAGCCAAAAGTGACAATACGTACAATTAATTCGTACGATTAATTGCTTCAAATTATAAAAAATGTAAAATCCGTAAAATAGTTTCGAAACAATTCAGATTTCTGCTTATAATCTGAGCCTTCTAAAAATTGCAAGGCAAACAGACGTTGATAAAAGATGTTAAAAGGGACATGGGGAATCTAAAATTTGCATTCCACGACATGTCTTTACAACTAAGCAGAAATCCTTAGCGATGAATGAATAACTGAATGAAAAACCTATGAATAACTGTTCTGATGAGACCTATTAGGTCGAAGTACGTATCAACAGATACATAAAGACATGTCGTGGAATGCAAATTTTAGATTCTCCATGTCCCTTTTAACATCTTTCATCAACGTCTGTTTGCCTTGCAATTTTTAGAAGGCTCAGATTATAAGCAGAAATCTGAATTGTGTTTCGAAACTATTTTACGGATTTTATTATTAGATGTCGCTATCGCGTCCGTATTGAAGCCATTTTAGTGTTGCTTCTTAAAAGACAGAAAATATTGATTTTTCACGTTGAGAATACCTATGAATAACTGTTCTGATGAGACCTATTAGGTCGAAATACGTACCAACAGATACATAGGCGCTGTTTGCGTGAAATCAAATATTTGCTGTCTTTTTCATTTTATAAAAAATGTCCTTCAAACTTTAAAGATAGTCTCTATTCTAGTCTCTAGTCTCTCTATCTCTCTATAGTAATTTCTCTGAAATACATGGAGGTCTTCGACGTGCAACTACTCCTGGAGAGGGTCTGTATGTGGTCAAGAGGACCGGTATGTGGTAGGACTAGCTCGTCCAAATGTGCATCCAACTACACGTGAACTCTGTGGGTCGACAAAATTATGTGACCAACTTTGAAGAATAGGTTACGTAAAGCTGACCTACACCCCAAACGTCCATTGAGGATTCCATGTTACGTCTTGGAAATCGAGTTCTGTGTTTTTCACAGATGAAGCTAGATTTTGTCTCTAGTCTGATTCAGGAAGAGTGAGAGTTTGGAGAAGACCTGGTAGACAAGAGAGACTCAGGCATGTACAGGTGTACGTCCATACAACGGCCTAAAAGCTATGATGTAAGCTGGAATAATTTTTTACTATTAAGCTATTCCAGTTTTTGTGGAAGGCACTTTGATTCAATATCAATATATTTTCATTTGCCATTACTGTAGCCTAACAGGTACTGCGTTACATGCAACATAGTGCAAGGCCACATACTACAGCAATAGTAAGAGATTGGTTTCCTAAAGGATATTACACATTTATCATGGCCAGCACAATCGCGAAAATCTTAATGCCATCTGTACCCAAATAGTTTAAAGATAAATTGTGCAAATTGTGCAAAAAATAATGCGAGCAAAATTAGAACACAGCATAAGTAAAACACAGTTCGGTTTTAGATGCGGTTTTGGAACTCGAGAACCCCTCTTTGCAATACAAGTTTTGATTCAAAAATTCCTGGATCAACAGAAAGATGTTTACGTCTGTTTTATCGACTATGAGAAAGCATTCGATACTATCAAACATGACAAACTCATAGAACTATTACGTCTTTCAGGACTTGACACTAAGGACATCCAGATTATAAAAAATCTATATTGGAATCAAACAGCCCACATGAAGAATGGACATATGGTGAGTGAAAACATAACCATTTCTAGAGGGGTAAGACAGGGCTGTATTCTTTCGCCACTGCTTTTCAACCTGTACACGGAACAAATATTTCTAGAGGCACTAGAAAAGTACAATGAGGGCATCAAGATTAATGGCGTACCAATAAGTAATTTTCGATATGCAGATGATATTATTATACTGGCCGATAACATCGAAGATTTACAGATGATGCTACATAGAGTTAATACAACTGGCAGCCGATTTGGACTGAAGATCAATAGAAAGAAAACTAAATTTATGGTGATCAGTAAAAAAAAATTTCAACATATCGACCTGCATATTGAAGACGAACGTATTGAAAGAGTACACCGATTTAAATATCTGGGATATACAGTAAATGACAAGTGGGATCCAGAAGAAGAGATTAAGATCCGAATTGAAATAGCAAGATCCAAATTCATCATAATGAGAAAGCTCTTAAGCAACCGCAACCTAAGCATTAACCTCCGATGGCGCGCCACGAAATGCTACGTACTCTCTACGCTACTTTACGGCGTAGAAGGGTGGACGTTAACAGCGGCAACTATAAAAAAAGTTAGCGGCTCTAGAAATGTGGCTGTAATCGACGCATACTGAGAATACCTTGGACAGACAGAGTGACCAACACAGAGGTATTAAGACGAATGGGTAAAGAGGTGGAATTGTTAACAACTGTTAAAAGGAGGAAAGCGTCATACCTGGGCCATGTGTTCCGTAATGATAAGTACAGTCTGCTACAGCTTATCGTGGAAGGCAAGATTGAAGGTAGAAGAGGTTTGGGCAGAAAGAAGAAATCCTGGCTGAGAAACTTGAGAGAATGGTTTCAAATACCAGAAGCTGCGAACATAATTCATGCGGCACAAAACGGAGAAACCTATCGTATGATGGTCGCCAACCTTCGGTAGAAGACGGCACATAAAGAAGAAGAAGAGGCGTTTGTGGATGAACAATTGAACATATGCAGTGGATGATGTCACAAATTGTCAAAAATGAGGTTAAATTTGATTTAACTAATGCAATTTATTTATCAAATCTTTAAATATGTAATTAGATACAATTTTTTAATAGTTTTCTTTATTTCCCTTTAGCTTTGTTAATTTTCTCGAGGAATTTACTTGTGGGAGCTACTGCACTTGAAATAATAAGTATCAGATCAGTGTTCTGACAGTACAAGCAAGCATTTTTATACTCTGATCTAAAACACGTTACCACGCGATACAAATTTGTGCCACTTAACTAATGTTTATACCTACATACTCATCAGTTTGTTGCGTTTATTTAAACAATCAACAACTTTAATAAACAAAGACCGAATCGCCTAGAACGACTTTACTACTTTCCCAAGTCTGTAAACTGTTTCGCTGTCCCACGACCCCGTACTGTAATTTTTATAATTTTTCTCGACATTTTCACGAACAGTTGCCTCCAAGACAAAGACTTCTTCGCTGAAGTCGACATATTTATTTATTAAAATTATTGAGCTCTCTGGCGGCTAATTTGAATAATCAGATGGAGGAACACGCACGAAGAAACGTATTTTTTATCAGGGGCGGCCTTAGATCAGTCATGTCACCGAAGGATAAAAGTTTAATTTACAAATCGTTGTACAACTGATAATTAAATAAAACACGTAACTTCGTAATAAAGAAAGATTGAGACTGAAATAAATGAAATGAAGAGGAAGACACCTAAGATTGGGAATCTAAACTAAAGATAGAAATGGAATAAATACAAAATGTTTATTGGCAACGCAAATTTTAAAAATACTTTAAAAATAATAAAGGAGTCACATAATGTCTTGAACCATCACTTTTGTATACAAATCTTCTGTACACAAATAATATTCCTTGATTAACATACTATGATATTACCAGAAAACACAAAAAACTGTGACATGCACCCGGTATTCATCATCATCATCATCATCCAGCCTCTATTTATCACGTCCACTGCTGACATAGGCCTCCCTTAAACTTCTTCATTCCTCGCGATTTTGTGCTCTTTGTTGCCAATTTTGAGTGATACGCCTGATGTCGTCGGCCCAACGTGTAGGTGGTCTTCCTCTACTACGTTTGTCTGCTCTTGGCCTCCAATTTGTAATTTTGCTCGTCCATCGTGAATCGTGCATTCTCGCTACATGGCCTGCCCAGTTCCATTTTAGTTCCGCTATGCGTTCCACAACATCAGTAAATTCTCGTCCTTCTTCGCAGATCTTCGTTTCTTATTCGGTCCCTCAACGTAACTCCCAGCATAGACCGTTCCATTCGTCTCTGTGCCACTCTCAGTTTCGAAGCCGTGGTCTTAGTTAAACTCATAGTTTCCGCCCCATAGGTCATGACCGGTAATACGCATTGGTCAAACACTTTTCTTTTGAGGCTGATTGGTATGTTGGCCCTAAGTGTGTCTCGCAGTTTTCCAAAGGCTGCCCATGTTAAAGTAATTCGTCTTTGGATCTCACATGTTTATTATCCCTGCTGATTCTTATTTCATGACCCAAATACGTATATTTCTCCACCAGTTCTACCACTTTGTCTTGAATAGTCAAATGGTTATTGGGGACCAAATTTGTCATAAACTTAGTTTTGGTCAAGTTCATTCTCAGGCCCACCTTTGAACATGCAAAATCCAATTCGTTTAACATATCTGTAGCTTCTCCTAAATTATCTGTGATAAGGACAATGTCATCTGCGAAACGGAGATGGTTAAGCTTTTCGCCGTCTATCGTTACTCCTCTGTGGTCCCAATTGATCACCTTAAAGGCATATTCTAATGCCGTTATAAATAATTTCGGCGACAATGTATCTCCTTGCCTTATTCCACGATTTATTTTTATTGGTCGGGTTTTATTGTCTATTTTAACAGTCATAGTGGCATTTTTGTAAATATTATAAATAAGCTCACTATACCTATGGTCAATCCTGCTGTCATTCATTGCTTCTATAAGGCTGTCTAATTCGATCGTGTCGAACGCTTTATGAAAATCTATGAAAGTGAGAACAAGAGGTTTGTTATATTCTATAGATTTTTCAATGAATGTCTTTACTGTGTGGAGATGATCATTGGTACCATAATTTGAGCGGAATCCTGCCTGCTCTCTCGGTTGGTAGAAATCTAATTTTTTCTCCAATCTTGATGTCACTACCCTAGTGAGAGCTTGTATATGTGGTTCAACAGGCTAATAGGTCTATAATTTTCTAGGTCCGTTCTATCTCCTTTTTTATGCAAAAGAATGGTTGTAGCATTGTTCCACTCTTTGGGCACCTCTCTTTGCTGAAAACATAGATTGAATAGTTTCCTTAATTTATTTAATAGCATATCTCCTCCATTTACAATAGCTTCTATTACGATTCCATCCTCTCCTGGGGCTTTGTTATTTTTCATTTTTCTTAATGCTTGTCGAATCTCATCTAGTTTTATCTCTGGCATTAGTTCGGAACCTTGATTCTTGATCTTCTTTGAAATGGCTGTTTGTATTCCTGTTTTATCTTCTCGTCTACTTCTATATAAGTCCTTGTAAAACTCTTCGACGACCTGTATTAACTCGTCTCTACGTGATATTATTTCATTTTGCTTGTTTCTTAATTTATGAATTTCGCATTTCCCATTCGTTAGCTTTCTACGTAGAACTTTTAGGCTGTTAGTTTCCTCTATAGTGCGTTTAATATAATCGGTATTAAATTTCCTTAAATCTCTCCTAATTGCTTTCGAAACAATTTTGGTCATTTTTCTTAAAGTGTTGTATCTACATTCTTATCGCTTCTCATTTGTCTTCTTTGATCCAAGAGCGTTTCAGTATATGGACTTATTTTACTATCTGATTTTCGTTTAGGACAGTGCACTCGGTGACTTTCTTGTAGGGCGTTTATGATGCAGTTATTCAAGTCGTTAATATCGTTAGCGGAGGTTTCCTGCAATAGAAGCTTATTATTGATATGTGTCTGATATTGGTTGATATCTAATGGGGGTGTCCAGATACCATGAAATTTATTTCTAATCATTATATTCCTTTCTCTTTTTATATTGATTTGAACTTTCGCTCGTATCATCCTGTGGTCGCTGTTTGTGGTGAGCACCCGGTATTATATTATTAAAATTTTGTGCTAGATCAAATAAAACTTTTTAGAGTACATCTATGCCTTACAGAAAAAACACACAACAGTTTAAATCAAAACCAATTTAAGTTATTCGTAGACTTCTCAAGCAGTTCTCCTGAGTCATTTTCAATATTTAATGAGTGGGATCTTTTATCTTGCTAGAAGCAATTCTGCTTTTTTCTTGGTAAATTAATACCTCTTTGGAGAATTGTCACTTCATCTTTTTGTGGTTTGCAAATATTTTGATCACTCTGGTCTTCTTCATTCTGCTTGCAATTATTTCACTCTTTTTTTCTGTTTAGTATCCACTCGGTTGTACCCTGTACGTTACATTTTCTTCTGGTGTCTTTACTCTTCCTTCGGTTGCTCAGCGAGTTTATTTTCTAAAGTTCTTCTCAGTATTTTTATCTTTGCCGTTCGCAATATCATTTCTGTTCTCTCTGCTCTCTCGGCTCTAGCTTCTGATGCATACATCTTTATTGGGTCTATACCGGCTTTATAAATTATTGATTTAATCTCAGTGATACTATATGGGTTTAGCCATATATTATTCGCCATTTGTCAGTCGATTTGGTTTTTGTTTAATCCAAAGATATTTTACCCTCATTTGTCACGCCAGTTTTTTTTAGATACATCTCTGTCAAAAATTACATCCAATCCTGCTCCAATTACATCTCTGTCAAAAATTATCTAAAAACGTAAGAGGGTAGATTGTATAAAAGTGGAACTATCTTCGTAGAAAAATTCCTCAGGCATTCAAACATCTGGAAGATCACTTACATGTATTGATATAACCTTCTGGGTAACTTTTAGAAAACCAAGATAAGGGAACAGTCGCTGGATTTGGCCTAGATAGGTTTAAAGAACAGTGCTATGTTTGCAGAACACAGTTTATTTTTGTAGAAACAACAGTCTGACATTCATGTCTTATTAAGGCCAGACCTCAAAAGCAGAGGCCAGCAGAAATATCTATTTCAGTCAATAATTTTACCAGCTTTTTGCTTGCCTAAGTACTATCAAGTTAAACCAATGGGATCGTGTTACTGCGTTACCAGTTACTTACATAGAGTACGTAAGAAAGAGCGGTTTGCTTCTAGTTTTATCACTCCTTTAGTTTCCCGTTCTTTAGAGCTTGTGTGTCGTTCCTCCCTGTGAATCTTTGCGAAGAGCTCTCACAGAAAGAAATGAAATACACATATACATCACCTTGCTCAATCGGCAAAATAACAGGCAGTTACGTCACAATGACTTATCATACGACTATTGCGCTATTTGATCCCGAGGTGTAACACCATCGTGCTCATGAGATATTTGACAAAGGGGGAAAATTTTGCCTAAGCGAAGCTCCAAAATATAGCCTTGATACGATATGAGAGCACTGACATTTCGTTCGTGGGAACAAAATGGATTCTTCTAAATCTACAAATACAAATATAACGAGAACTAGCAGAGCGACGACAACAGTTCAAGAGTCTCTCTGGCTAGGCCTAAAGTACGCCTTAATAGCTCATATCAGGGTCCTACAGCAAACCTTAAGCACAGTAAGAGCCACGGCTCTAAATAAAATGTATATCGATTGTTAGCTGGTTGTCTATATATAGCAGATTAGCTGAAGTCCAGATGACATTAATGGACGATACATACGATAAATAATTGGTAGTACGACCGTGTAAAATAGCTGGCTTTTAAAGAAAAAAAAAAGAGCTTTCGAGAGCATGATATTCGGTTTGCTTATACCTAATTTCGTCATTTCATCTATCTTGGAGGCGATTGGAGGCCTTTGAAAGTGGGTATTTAGAAGACTACTTAAATTCCCTGGACACATCACACAACAAATGTCGAAGTATTAAATCGAATTGGCAGAGAAAGAGAATTGCTGCCAATAATAAAAAGAAGAAAAACTGCTTATCTGGGTCATATATTTCGAAATTGCAAGTACCAGTTCTTAAAGCTTATTATAGAAGGGAAGATAGAAGGAAAACGGGGCATCGGAAGAAAAAATACTCATGACTTAAAAACATAAGGGATTGGACAAGCACCGATGCCAAAGCACTCTTTAGAACCACACAAAATTGAGTGGAGTATGCCAGAATTGTTGTCAACATCCACTATTTGGATAGGGCACTATACGAAGAAGAACTATCTTGAAAATTCAAGTTAATACAAACAAATAGGTCAGTGTGATATCGGTTCATTGTTAAATTCTGTTAAAATATTTATTCCAGTTACTCAAGACGGACCTGTTTAACTGCTTCGAAGTCGAGGAATTGTCAAATGTCAATCGATTGGAAATTTTACACAAAACGTCTGCAAGTGTGCAATTGTTCTTGTAATTGACACATCCCTTTTGTTGTAAAAATTACCATGAATAAAAACATGAAGTGTTTACTGTGAGAGCTCGTATTCGAATTGGATATAATTTACAAAGTAGCATCGGTTTGCAACAATGTTGTAGAAGGTACTTAAATACAATTTATTTACTTTTTAGTGGATATTTTATTTATTTATTTAACCCTAGACTTTACAACACACAAAAGGAACAGAGGATTGAATTTATAAACAGGCGTGAATGCGAGAACTTTTATTTGGGCCAAACGTCAAGATTACTAAATGTTAGAATAAATAAACATTAATATGAGCATTACAAATGGAGTATTTGGGAATAATAGATATTGATAATTTTGACATTTTATTAAATGAAAAAACAAACATGTGAGGGATGCATTATGAAAGAAAAATGAATATTTTATTTACGTACATGTTATATTTTGCTAAGCCTTTTTCGATGTTTGAATCAGGTACTAACTTTAAAGAATAATAGTAAATTTAAATATTGTCGTCCATATATAAGTTAGTAAAGATAAAAAAGAGCGATTATTTAAAAAAATTGTACTTGTGAACTGTACTGTGTAAAAAAACAAAGCGAAAGTGCCGTAATTTTGTGTGTGTTTTGCACTAATTTTGCAATATCTTGTTGGATCAAGGTTTACCAAACGTCATTTTGTAGGTTTTCCATAACAAATTAACTAAGTTTACTCAAAAAAGGCAAATAAAGAAAACTTGGTACGAATTACAATGAAAATATTTATAGAAACGTCTTACATTTTTTTTGTCCGTGTTGTAAACGTTTTGAATACATAATTAGAATTTCTATCTCTGTCTTAATAACAAAGCAAGTGTATATTATTCTGTGATTAAAATTCCAAATCAGAAACTACTCTAATTAAGTTGTTTTATGGATCTATATTTAAAAAAATGTTTAATACAGTTTACTAGTTTTTTACAAAAACAATTACATATTCAATATTTCGTTCATGCCCTACAGCAGATAAAAGAAGCTATTAACATCCCATTATTACTATAATTACACAAAAGTGCCTGTCACGATTGTTCGTTTTCCTTTTTTGTTCTATTGTATATTAATTTTAAAATTGGTTTTCATTATATTACATCTCGGTAAACCATCAGGCCTAATAACTAATCAACATCTACAATGAGCCGCTTGACAAAAATGAAAAATAACTTCGGTAATTACAAAGGAACGTTGAGATGCTCTGTATTGTAGTTTAAAAATTAATAAAATTAAAAATAAAAGAAGTATTTTCTGCATACACCAAAGCACCAGCTTAGAAGGTACTTTTCTATTATTTAAGGCTTTCCAGTTAGGGCTGGCGTACTCAGTTGTCCTATGGTTACTATGTGAAAATATCACTCCAGAATATAATACATGGGAAAACCAATTCAACCAATTTTAGTCGAAATTTAATCGAAAAAGCTTGAAACTGTACATGTAATTGTGAATTTAAAACCATAGGGCATTTTTAATGAATTCTACAACTTGTCAAAGTTATATGTATAACATATATAGTCAGAACAAAGCACAGGAGAGTTTCAGTATTGGTTTGGCAAAGGAAGATCTATAGAAGCTATACATAGGCTAACAACAAGTGATAAAGAAAACATACAAGGTCCATAGGAAGAAGACGAAACTCATGGCTAAAGAAACTACGGGAATGGTATAGCTGTAGCAACAACGAATTGTTTCGGTCAGCAGTTTCGGAAATACGGATGATCGCCAACCTTCGGAACGAAGATGGCAATTGAAGAAGAAGAAGAAGAAGATGTTACACTACAGACCAACTAGACCCAAGTAAAGAGATCAAATGCGGAATTGAAGCAGATCGCACGTTTCTAAAAATGGAAATCATTCTTGTATAACCACAGCCTAACCTACAATTACTTCAAAAAATGATCAAATGCTATATTTAATCAGTATTGTTACATGGCACTCAGATCTTGACTCTAAAGGCAGATGAGATCAATTGCCTAGAGTCGGTAACATAGAGGAATGCTCCGAATAACTTAGACAGCAATGCAGACCAACTGAGCTGTGTTATAGCAAATGTCATTAGTTGGCTACTGAAGACTATTAAAAAGACTATTAAAATAAGAACAATTTCCTTCCTAGAGCATCTTCTTAGAGGAGACCGGTTCATAATCCTTCAGCTGATCATGAAAGGTAAAATAGGGAGCCGCAGAGTGTATTTGTCATTATTTTTGTTTTTTCCAAGTTCATCTTAAGACCTACTTTTTTCCGAAGCTTGAAATAGTTGCGCCATCATGGTCTGTAGTTTATCTTTATCTGCCAAGTTAATGTCTTTGAACACGTCTTCCAGTCCAAGTGTGGATAGCTTTGGTTAGATAACATCTCCCTGGTGAACTCCTCTGTTGATTGGTATAGCTTTGGTTTTCGGATCTATTTGTATTTTCATTGTAGCTTTCTTGTAAATATTACGTATGAGCATTATGTATCGCGAGTCTATCCTGCAGTTGTTCATAGCTTTCTCTATTGCCCAAAGTTTTATGGAGTCGAATGCCTTTTCATAATCAACAAAATTTTAAAACAAATGACCACCAAAAGATAAAAAGAAGATCACTGTTAACTGTTTTTTACATTGAATTGATTTGCGAACTAAAACATGCTCATCTGCATCAAGTCATGCACGCTAAAGGGGGCTTTACACGCAACGATACGTTGTAGCAATTTATCGTAACGATCAAATTGTTACAATTTATCGTTTATTTCTGGGAATCGTAACGACATGTTGGAACGTGTAAACAGTTGCACCAATTCATCGCTACGATTTCACTCAGTGTCCATTCTGTTTTTGCGCTGAGGTGTTTGTATTGTAGGGTTGTTTCGTGAGTGTTGTAGGTAATCATGGCAGAAAATGCAAGTAAACAAACACCTCATGAGTTCTTAATTGAATTTATAGAACTTTATAGAAGTTTTACCTGTTTGTGGCTCTTTAAGAGCAAAGAATACTCCGACAGGAACAGAAAAGACTTAGCTTATATTGAGCTAGTTAAAAAGTTCAAGGAGTTTGATCCGTCGGCAGATAGGAACACTGTCGTAAAAAAAATTAACGCGTTGCGTACGGTTTACAAGAAAGAACTTTCGAAAGTTAAGAGTTCGGAGAAATCTGGGGCTGGTGCGGATGATATATACAAACCTAGTTTGTGGTATTTCGACCTTCTTCATTTCTTGAACGACCAGGACTTTGCAAGACCTAGTAGAAACACAATGAGTGATGTGGATGCAGTAACACAACAAGACGTAAGTAAAAATGCAATTTATTAATAGCATAAATAGTGTAATGATTTGGTTGAATTGTTACAATAATAAAACAAATTATTCAATCTAGTGTTTGTATAGTATGCTTAACTTTAGAACTGTTAATTTCAAGCGTTAAGTTCTTGGTTTTCGCGACTTCTTCACCTTTCTCACCAAACAACCGATGTACAGCGACAGCAACACTACTTCCTCCATGGTTAAAGCTTTTATAAAGACTGGGGGGTCGATGTAGGGTGACATTTGACAAGAAATCGTTACAATTTAGCGTAGCGTGTAAACAGTGCTCTACTCTTTCGATTTGTTGGAGGGATAAATCGTTCAATGAATTGTTACGAGTTATCGTTGAGTGTAAAGGGGGCTTTATCGATACTCTCAATCGAGGCAACATGTTTTCGTCAAAACGAGAATCCGAGCATTTGGACTAGAAGCAACCCGATGTCATTTTGTATCTGGTATGAGTGATATAACGTAATTTACATTAATACAATGTCTGGTATAAAATATAACAAAAAATATAAAGAACATTGACACTAGCCTGTTAAACCCATGACTGTGACGAGATTTTTGAACGAATACAATAAGTATTACCTAAACAGACTAAATTTAACTTTATTAGTAAAAATAAATGCACTAGGTTCAATAAATTTGACCTGGTATATAAATAAAAACATACCTACTACATAATTGTGAATTCTGTCGATACCTGATAATAATCTAAAAATAAACCATTAACTGCTGGTTAAATTATAAAAAGGTAGCAAAAATTCTACGTGAAGTTTACGTACAGTAATTGGCACTGGACAGAAAACTTTAACGGAAACGAGTTGTGGAGATAAACGGCTTGTATGATCTGTAGGACCACGAATTGTTGTTTTAATATTTACTGCAAACTATTTCTCCTTTAAAGTAATTCTAGATCCATCAACCAACGACCCCAATCACTTTTATAACATCCATATAATCTTGTTTACACTCAAAATTGTGCAATTGTGTGACCTTCACACAAACTGCATAATAGTTCCAATATAAATACGTCTGATAAATACTTCGTAAATATTGATATTTTTGATCATTAAAAATCAATCCGATACCAAATTCTAACGCTATTACAAGATAAACAAAGATTTAAAAACAAACAAAAGATGTACCATAATTTATACTCGTAAACATCTTATCATGCATGGCTGCACATTCGCGCCAACTAGGGAAACTGCTTATTCACGACATTCTAATCTCACAGAATCCTATCACATTTTCGTAAATGTTTTGTTAACAATTCTTGCCATCCGACACGTAGAAATAACACCTTATCTTGCGTTTCGACAGGGCAATGCTTTATTTAACCGTGTCATGCTCCTTGGTAAACAAGAGATTCGTAAATTGCACGTAAAACGTTGGATTAAATGTTTGCATAATACAAATAGGTGTATTGCGAACATTTGAATTTCTAATGATGATTTACTGTTGAATATTTCTTTCTTGGAGTGCTTTATATGTTTATGTATCAAACAATTTATCATAGTTTAATAGAAAAATTCCCGTGCCTGAGAAAAAATCCCCACATATCGATACGAAAGAAAAATGTATGAAAAGGGTGCATTTTCTAAGTCAAGACAGTCTTGCTAGACCCACATAGGGGCCCCTTTCACGGAGCTATGCTCCCCACTCGTCCTTAGACTCTTTTGCTTGGACCGTTCTACTACCAAACTGTGTTTGTATTGTAAGATATTACCTAACACACCAAACTGGGAACAGAACCGCAGAGAAAACTTCGACTGGGCTATAGTGTATTTTTATGTATGAGAGAGTAATAAAACAATAAATTATGTATGCAAATCCCTAAATTGTTGATACGGGTGACTCAATGAAAAACAGATATTTGTCAACAAGTTTACAGAAGTATATAGGAAAACAATTTTAAATTGAGTATGACCACCAGGTATACAGGTTGGAGCAGAATAGAATACAATAGTTGTGAGGGTTACTAATCCCTAAATAAGGTTGCCAGTGTCGGAGTGATGGAGGTTAACAGGTACTAATGAATTTGCAAGAAATGTAAGATGTTTATTTTATTGGTTATATATAAGTAATGGAAATTATATATAAGTAATATAACAGTTAATGGAAAAACATTAATATTTAGTTGTTTTAAATCATTTACAGACAAACGTTTATGTGAAAGTGTTGATGAGACCGTTGAGTTAGTTAGCAGTACACTTGGTGTTGGGAAATCTACGATTTACAGAGTTATTAAAGAAGAGAAATGTGGTAGTTTTCAAATGCCACGTAATGCTCCAGGGAAACCAAAATTTCAAATAGAATATCATTTTAAAGAAGGACTTCGACGGAAAGTGCATGAATTCTGCTTTAGACAAGAATTTCCAACATTGGATAAAGTTCTTGTCTCAGTTCGAGATGATAAGGATTACCCAGAAATGAATCGAAGTACGTTATGGAAACTTTTAAAAGAAAGAGACTTCCGCTGGAAAAAGAATCCCAGAAAGTCTATTTTATTAGAAAGAAGCGATATTGTCATATGGAGAAGACATTTTCTAAGAACCATAAAGGAAATGAGAAACCAAAAAAGAAAAATATTTTATCTTAATGAAACATGGATCAACGAGGGTCATACACCAAATAAATTTTGGCAGGATGAAACTGTTACAAGTAAAAGGCACGCTTTTGTAAATAACTTATCTACTGGTTTAAACCCACAGGGACGCAGGCTGATAATAGTACACATTGGCAGTTCAGACGGTTTTGTTGAAGGTGGTTTATTAACTTTTGAATCAACTCGTACCGGTGACTACCATGAAGACATGAACGCTGATGTCTTTCAAGAATGGTTCGAACAAATGATAGATCTTCTTCCTAAGAACTGTGTAATAGTAATGGATAATGCAAGTTATCACTCCAGACTTATAGAAGGACTGCCCACAACCAAGTGGTTAAAAAAAGACTTGCAGAATTGGCTGAGTTCAAAAAATATTACGTACCATCCCGGATCTATAAGAAAAGAACTTAATTCGTTGTGTGCCCTTCATAAAGAAAAATTTAAAAAAATACGAAATTGATGAAATTGCCAAAAATCGTGGAATAACAGTACTTAGATCCCCACCATATCATTGTGAATTAAACCCGATTGAACTGGTATGGGCACAGATAAAGAGTGAAGTTTCAAGAAAAAATACCACTTTTAAAATTCATGATGTTAAACAGTTGTTTTTGGAGACCGTAAATAATGTAAAACCTGAAAACTGGGAAAAGGCAGTAAATCACACTATTAAAGAAGAGGAAAAAATGTGGAAGCTGGACAATATTACTGATAAAATGATCGAGCCAGTTATTATAAATCTTGGTTCTGAAAGTTCATCTTCGGAATCTGATTTGGATTTGTAACAAGTAGCTGTAAGTTTTATATCAATGTTTTTATTCATCTATTTAACATACCTTAGACGGTTTTAAAAACTCTTTTTCTCTTTTGTAATTTTTAAAAATTAAAAAAAATGTGAATTTTTTAAAACCCTTTTTAATGTAGGCCAGTCAGTTCTAATATAGTGTGTGATAAAAGATGTCACTTTTGTTTACATACACATAACACTTTAAAACAGTGAAATAATTCATTTATTTTTTACAATTATTCAAAGTAATTTTTCAATTAATCTTGAGCATGCCCATGGAGTGGTCGGAGGTACCAGTTAAAATTATGCTAATTACTCTCTCGTTCATAAAAATAAACTATAGTCGAAGCCCTCTGTAGAGCAACTAATGAGCAGATATTGGTTATTTCTTGCCAAGACCCAAACCTCCTTATAGTGACAAACTCAACAAGAGAGAGCATGTCACCAAAAATAGAAAAGATTCCGCTGCTGATAAAAAAGAACGTCTTTCTATCCTGACCTATCAAAAAATGGACTTGAGCAGGTAGTGCAATAATTGTTGAACAGGCCTAAACTCATAAAAGGTTGTGGTGCTACAGGAAGAAGGGAAAGATCTATTCTCCTACTCGGAATGTTTCTCTGATCACTGTCGCTACCTTTTCTCTAGCTTGTTCGTGTATTTTCTCGCTTTATAAGGCCTCTCTTATCGGATGATACCTATTTTAACTTTTAGAATCACTATTGTTAAGTGAAGGACAAATAATCAAACTTGAAGAACGAATTTAGAAGATTCTAGAACAATGACTAGCATCATGGTCAAATGATTTTAAAAAATGTTGTTGTTATATATCTTTATTATAAATAAATATTTTAATGTCACGTACATAACGTTTTAGTTTAACACTTGTAAGAACTTTTAATGCAAATGTATAATGAACAAAATTCTTGGAAAGAGAAAACATTTTGTTTATAAATTTTCAGCGAATGGGTGTGTCGATTGAACTCTTGCTTGTTTCTTAAGGTATCCACACCTTTGTGACTTTATTTATAAACTATGTGCCGATTTCCTATAAACCATGTTTCTATTATGCCATAGTTGTAAGATAATTTTCAATTACCAAAATATTATGTAATTCTACCTGCGATATTCAAGCAATTCAAGTAAAACAAAAATGCTGAAATCATCGTAATATCAATAAAAACAGTACTAAGACAATACGTCAGTTAAAGTTTTCTAATAAAAATTGGAAAGGAATCGAAATATGCTTTATAAGGCGCATTCTGTTAAAAAATGATCGTAATCTTACAATCTGCAATACATTTATTGTACAATCTTTAACAAATATCTTGTAGAAAATTGCCTATTGACAATTAGTATACTTGGCACTGTGTCGTTCATTGTGTCCAGCCCATTTCCATTTCACATAATGGACACAATGAACGTCTCCAAGACGGATGATGGAACAATGCCATCGGAAAGTGGCGTCCATACAATGCAAAGAGATCAAGAGGCAGACCACAGATGAGGTGGAAAGATGACATCAGGAAACAAGGAGATCCCACATGGCAGAGAACAGCTTAAGATAGGGAAAGATGGAGAGAACTGGGGGAGACCTATATCCAACAATGGATATAGGTCTCCTATATATATATATATATATATATATATATATATATAATATATATATATATATATATATATATATATATATATGACAAAATTGTCAGAAAAGAAGATCATGACAAGAAGAAGCGCTCCTGTGGTTTTTTGGTAAACCGATGGTGACACCAAAATCAACCAAATCTGGTAAGTTATTTCTGTTGGTAGACCAGTATCATTCTTAGACTTGTTTTTAAGATTGTTATTTTGCATTAACATATAAAGTTGTCTTCCCTTTGGAGAAATGAATCTAAATTACGACTGTGTATGTTTAGCGTTGTAGTTTCTGCCTATCAGGAATCTGTTTCTAATAGATCTGAAGAACTGTGTGAATTGTTGTTTATTTATGTTATGTCGTGGTACCAGTAGGTGATTCTTATTGTTAATGACCCCGCTTACGTACCATTTGGATAATTAGTGTTGAATATTACATAATTATGACATTTGAAATAAGTGCGGTCAGTAGAGTTGGTTTTAGATATCTGCGTTATATCAACGTTATTGTTGATTATGAAGACATTGACTTCTTGGGCATGTTGGGGGGCAGCCCGTCGGCATTCCAGAGTGGGAGGCAAAAAAAATACGATGGAAGATTTGGTACGACGAACAAATATCAGCAGGTTGATAAGGTTGCAAAGAGATAGCTAGACATGTGATATGAATAATGAGATGATGCCAAAGATGATCCTAAAACGGAGATCAACAACGAAAAGAAGGAAGTGGCGCCAAGACAAAGATGGATTGATAGCGTATAAAAAAATATCAGAAAATGTTCAGTCTCTCATGACTGAAAAAAATTATTACAAACAGAGATATTAATGACAAAAACTGGTGAAGTGCTATATTTGATCTGTACTTTTCTTTGAAGTGGGGACACTAAAATTATCAAGTATGAACAGAATTAAAGCATTGGAAATATAGATTCATATTCATATTCAGAAGTAGAGTAAGAATAAGAAGGAAGTAAAGAAAGATTTAAGAATCTATAATAAAAACAAGGTAGAAAAAATAATAGAAAAGAACCAAGGCCTGAAATGCTTAATATATAACTTAGGAAAGCCTATAATATTTCCATTGAAGGATAAAGATGGAAAAGAAATAAGAGAAAAAAACGAAATCCTAAATGTTACTCAAACATTTGTGGCGCAAAATAGAAGACACTGGATTGATTTGGGTGAGGCCTATGTCCAAAGTTAGATTACTTAAGGCTGAAGAATAAGAAGAAGAATTCATATTCAGATATCAAATGCAGGTCAATTATTTGATGAGTCAGAAGATCGAGAGACCTTCGCAATTGATAATTCTGATATGACACGAGAAGAAGAAGTATACCAATTCTTCTTCTTCATGTACCATGTCCTTTCAGAACGTTGGTTACCATCATAGCTATTTTAATTTTATTCACTGCCACCCTAAATAGCATGCTTGTATCTACACCATACCAATCTCACAAGTTCTTCAACCATGAGGTTCTTTTTCGTCCTGGACTGCGTTTGCCTGCTATTTTTCCTTGCATGATATTTTGTAGCAATCTATATTTGGGACCTCTCATTACATGTCCGAAATATTCCAGCTTTCTCTGCTTGATACTTTTTATGATCTCAGTAGTCTTGCTGAGACGTTCAAGTATTGTGGAGTTCGAATCTTTTCCACCCAGGAAACTTTTTAAATTCTTCTATAGCACCACATTTCGAAAGCCTCAAGGCGATTTAGATCGATTTTATTCACAGTCCAGGACTCGACAGCATAAAGTAAGACCGAGAACACGTAGCAGCGAAGTAGGCGGATCCTTAATGCCAATTTTAGGTCTCTGTTACATAACACCTTGGACATCCTTCTAAAAGCAGCTCTAGCCTGCTCTATTCTGGATCTAATTTCGCCGTGATTTTCTGCATTACAATTTAATTGCTGTCCAAGGTAGATGATTTTATCAACTTGCTCAAGTTTGGTATTATTTACATATATAGACGGTTTTATATTCTGTTGTTTACTTATTACAAGTATTTTGGTTTTCCTTATGTTAAGATCCAGACCTGCCTCCCTACAACTCTCAACGATACTATCAAGTAGTGTTTGCAGATCTTCTTGACTAGAAGCTAGGAGTACTGTATCGTCCGCATATCGCAAATTATTGATGACTTCGCCGTTCACAAGTATTCCTTCTTGTTTTTCAGAAAGTGCTTTTCTGAAAATTCTTTCGGAGTAAACGTTAAAAAGCAGGGGTGACAAGAGGCATCCCTGCCGTACTCCTCTTTTAATATTGAGAGCTTGTGATTCCACACCATCTACTAAAACTGATGTTGTTTGATTCAAATATAAATTTGCAATTATTCGAACATCTCTGCCGTCCAAGCCAATGTCTTTTACCTCTATACCAATACAGAAGGCAAGTAACATGACTAGAATAGAAGCCACCGAAATGGACAATGCGTATATTTCTAAAATATGTAATGATATTTTATATTTTAGCCCTGGGGCTACCCAGCCTGCTAAGCATTAAAAAATAAAAATTATGTTACTCTTAAATTTTATCTTATTAATTTTTAGATCTACTTTATATAATGTCAATTCGATACAAGCGGATATGGTCATCTGCGGTAAATCTTTGTATATCATTTCATTTTAATTAAGCTATAGCATAGCGTATGTTTTTTACGATCATATACGTAGAGATATTTTTAACTTTGTGACATAATACACATTTATACAGACATTTGGCAAACCTAATTAATCTATAAATTACAAAACAATGCCTTCATTTCCTATAAAACTTGGGCTATAATAACGATCTTAAAAAGCCATACTTTGATTTCTTCTCTTTCGCAAAAATTAATTTCAACCATAAATTAATTTAATCTGCAAATTAACACTATATTATTATATAAGCTACGTATTCTGCAAGTTCTCGATAAACTTCAGTTCTTACAACCTTTCACCGTTTTTGCCAGGTACCAACTTTCTCTAATAATAACCATGGACGCTGTATGAATATTCTTCGTATCTCCTACGGAGAATTTACAAGATACGCCAAAATATTTTAACGAGTTTTGATTTAGTACCTTTCAGCTAGCATACGGTAATTATTTAAATATTTATTGCTGAGTTTTAGGAAACGCCCAAAAGGTGTTTATAGGCAATCATTTAGGTAAAATTATTTTCAAGTACGATTGTCTAAACAATAATTGTTTTCATGGTAACTAATAAATATTTATTCAATTAGTAAAACAATAAATAATTAGGATATGTTAATACTGCCAACTATGCAATTAAGAAACACACAAGTAGGTAAGGTTAACTGAATTAGTGATTTAGGCTCTCAAGTAAAATAAAATATAGTCTGTCAACAAAATACCATTTATCCACTAAATTATCATCATGATCATCAACGGCGTTACACCTATTTATGAGTCTTTATGTTTTTCATATTTGTCGATCCTCTGTCACCATTTCTAATTGCCTCACCCCCTTTTCTCCAGATCCTCTCGAAATGAATCTTGCCACCTTTATTTTAGGTCGTTCTACAGATCCTTTTTCCCCATCTGGTCTTTCCCAAAACATACTGTTTGTAAAGGCAATTATTACTAACTATCAAATATCCTCTTTCTGTTTGTCACTAGATCATTTTGCTTATTCACTAATAAAAAACTAAATTATGATAAAAGATGTTTAGCTGTCGTACCTCCAATATTACGGACATAGATGGGTTATGGGTTACCATACATCTTGCTTTTCATTTAATAAAATGTTTGATTCCATATATGATTTTCTCGTCTTGCAATTCATATTGTAGTTTTGTAGTTGTATCTGTCATGCCCCTTACTTTTGTTTTATATCTTATTCAGTCATTTCTTTTTTTGTCATCAAGATATATCAGGGATTGCTTGTTGTATCGGCCTTTTTGTCACTTCAAGTTTGTGTTTTATTTCATAGATCACGGAGCTATTTTTTTTTGTTTTGAATAGATAACCTGATCGTCGAAGAAAACTTCATCACAATTCTACATTTTCTAGAACATTTTCTTCATACGTGGTCTATTTATTTTCTTTGCAGAAAAGTATTCTTTGCTTATTTTTCCATTTGCTTTCAATCTTCGTTATTGTCTTTGATAAAGACTATTTCATCTTAGGATATAATCTTACGATATTGCTTTTTGGTATATCTATTAATTATGACTGACGCTTTCGTTTTTAAATTCTTCTTCAGGTAGAGTATTCAATTGAATCAAAAAGCTTTTTTAAGGTCTATGAAGTGAAAGCTTAATGATATATTGTAGTCACTTTTCATTGGCATTTTTACAAACATGCTAAAAATCTGTATGTGATCAATCTGTATGTAATTGTCGCTTTTGGTTGTAATTCTGCTTCATATATAAACCTATACCTAGCATTCCAGTGACTTGGGCAGAAAACAGTACCTTATCTCCCAATTCTGCAGGACTGCATAAATTTAGATGAAAATTTCAATTTACTTAAGCTTATCTTAATCTCCTTTTCAAAAAATAAATAAGGGCGAAGTGTACTTTTTGTTTTTAGGGGATTAAAACTACCCCCACTGCAAAAAAAATAGAAAAACGCGTATTTAAGCGTTTTATGCATTAAAATCTGATTAAATTAAGCAAAATAAACATATTCAATGATAACTTTTGTATTTTAACAAAGTCTCAACCCTTAAAATCACCGATTATGATGTAAACAACGTTCAAAAAATTTTTTTATGACATCAATAAGTAATAATTCATCGCTTGTGAAATGTGGCAACCACCCCTGGGGTGGAAGCACACATCGGGGTTATATGAGAACTTAGCAATTAACCAAATTTCAAGTGAATCGGTTTAGTCCGACAAAATTGGGAGGTAAATATCCCGAGTGACTGGAGCACCAACCAGTAAATGGTGCACGAACCATTCCAAATATAAAATCCTAATAAATAACTTAAACAATCAAAAGGCCAACTTATGCGATAATAAATCTGAAGTTTTTATTGTAACCTTTTTGAAGATAAGTACTATTTTTGCAATGTTTATCTTCGAATATGCCCCCTTTTAAAATTCGTCCGTTTTATCCTGTCTGACCGTTTTATCATTTTTATTAAGTTCAGACCCATCAAAGAAAACGAAATAGATTAAGGATACAATGAAAACTAATAACAGTGTTTATGGATTAAAACTCACATTAAAAAAATCACATAATGTGTCATGAAATTTTCTGGTATTATAATTGGACTTCTAACGAGAAAGTTTTGCTGTAATGGTTGGTATGACGAATAAATGATTGTAGAGGGACTGATTTTACTACAGACCTCTCTAAGGCTAGTATTACTCGTCCCGTGAGAACTCTTTAATTATAAATAAATTTAAATTGGCATTGGCATGACTAAGAAACAAATAAAAAACCAAATAGAAGGTTAATATGTAACAGAATGCTTTAAAAAATGGTTGAGATACATTTCAAAACATTTTAAAGAAAATGTCATAGTCCGGGTTGTTTTGGCGTCTCCGCTTTAAAAATATAACTGAATCGATTATTTTGGATAACTTTACTTTAAAATAGTTATTTAAATTGGTAAAATGGTAAAATTGGCTCGAGCATTTTTTTGGGTCATTTGACTCATTTTCATTATCATCAAATTTTTTCTAGTCAACCAAGTTGTATAGTACCAAAAATTGTTAAATTTGTTTTTCGATATCATTACTACACCACATTATTATATGATTTTTAATTTTGCGCGCTGATGGAAACCCGTGACCCAAACTGATATAGTATGGTGTGAAAATCCATAGAAAAACAGGTCTGCATCAAAAATTGTTTTAGAGCCAGTTACTATGCTATATGCTTCTACGCATAAAAAAAATTTATAAAAAAAAACGTGATACATGTTAAAGCATCAGTGTAACATAACCTATAAACAGTCTATGTGGATAAACCTTCAAGAAAAAAATAGAAACAGTTGTAAGGGAAATTGTTGGAGAATACCAAGCAGTTTTTACAGTAGAAAAATTGGTTATAGATCACATTTATATATTAAATGAAATGAAAACAGACCCTTTATCATTTATACATCTCAAGAAGTTATCTGACACAATACTGAAGTTTGTCTGAGTCTGAGTTCGATAAAAACCACTAAAAGCCGTAAAAGTACTCTAACATGATAACCAAGTAGCCAGTAAGGTCAGTAACACAATATCTAGTCCATTTAATGCGGTAAAATGAGTATTGCAGTTTGCTAATTTGTTCAAAATATTCATAGAGAAAAATAAAGGAAAGAACAACGAATGGAAATGAACTCAATAGAAAAAAGAGCAGAGTGGAATCCGATATAAACAAGAAAGAGAGGAAGAACTTAAGGATCATTTAAATATGTATTAATGAGATAGTGGAAAGAAGAAACCTACAAGAACGAGATTGGTAGACTAAAAAGAGCTGGAGAGAACGATGGAGAGGAGAAATGTGGAATTACTAATTTTTAACAGAATAGTACCAGACTTGACATAAAGATACTTGGGACTCAATTTTTAGAAAGGCATTCATCACCTTATTGCAGAATTAGGAAAGTGTATTAAAAGCTCTTAATGTAGCAAAGTTAATAGCAAAATAATCACACTAAAATAGGTATCCCATAGTATTGTAAATGAAGCTTTAAAAGAGTGAAGAAATTTTATGAAAGAAAAATGCTGGCATGAAATAAAAAAAGATTACTCCACTCTATACATAGGAAATCTATATATTTGTATGTAAGTTTATTAATAAACCTTGTAGGTACCCACTTTGCAGCATATCTGTTACGTCTGTATCATCAATAATTAATATTCTAAATGTGTCCGTAATTGGTTTGTTTTGATTGGCTAACACATATATTTCACCTGTCATATAGTACGAAAAAGCATAAATTTATGATTTTGGCGATTTGCCAGCTCAAACTTGGGGAGCAAATTGGAATACCAGGAAATTGTCATATTGTATTGTAAAGCAGGGGAAGACAAAATTCTTGCCTTAGAGATATACGAAGATAGCGTTTTTCAGATCAGCATTGGAGAAGATAAAATTAATGACCTTGTAGTTGTCAACATCCTAATGAATATGCTAAGAAGAATTAGCCTATAGAGTGTAGAGGATGCATAAGGGGATAAATACAAATGTAATAACAGGAGGGATTTCCACATTTGACTACTGACAGAGCATATTCCTGAAAACAAAGAAACTAGTGTATCTATGTTTAAAGTATTTACATATTACTTACGAGAGTTTCATTCACTATTTTTAAATCAAGCATAAAATACAACAAGCCAAGAAATACAATGATAATATCAGCAGAAAAAACTAAATGTATGACAACATCTAAATGTCCACTACGATGTAAAATCGAAATTGATAAAGCAGGAAGAACAGTTTAGATATCTGGGAATAGATATAACTAGTTACAGAGATGTTGAACAAGAAGTATGACAACAAAGCTTAAAAACAAGTAAAGAGGCGGGGCCTCAATAATATAATCTGGAAGAACAAACACCTAAGACATGACATAAAAACAAGAATCTATAAAGTAGCAATTAAACCTATATTAACATACACAGCGGAGACAAGACCAGACACATCTAAAACGAGACGACTTCTATAAACAACAGAGATGAAAATACTCCGACGAATATCAGGGAAAAGTCTATTGGATAGGGAGAAAAGGCGAAAACATATAGAAAAGATAAATGGATGGGTGACGAAAGGGAAACAGGAAAGGAACGAACATAGTAGAATGGCAGAGGATAGTACGAATAGCACGAGACAAGTCACCAAATGGACGAAGAAGTATTGGCAGACCAAGAAAAAATAATGGTGGGATAATTTAAACAATTTGGAGGCTAATATTGAAGAAGAAACAGGCTTTAAAGCTTTCATACAAGAAGGAAGAAGAAGGTCAAGAAGCATAATATACAAGTTTCGTAGCAAATGAACGTAGCAAGACATCGAGAGAATACCTAATAGTTTGCCCAGTAGTCCCCTATAAGTTTAAATTATTCCAGTAGAACTGAAACATACTATTCTCTAAGTTTACAAATTTTATACGCCTAAAAATTAGGATATTATGAGCAAAACGTAACAAAACAGCTTAAAATTTATGGCTAATTATGTATATTTGGGTATTCAAAAAGACGCACTTGTCAGTATATTTTAGTTACATCAAGGGTTATATCTTCTATATTTTATGATACATCAGTAAAATAATCTAATTTACAAAACTGGAAAATCATTATTTTGAATGAATGGTCTAAAGTTTTACATTGTTAGAGTACACAAACTAAATAAATACAAATATGAGATAACTTCCATTACATAATTGCGTATAAGAATTACTTAAAACTTTCTTTACACAGCTATATTGTTTAATTGCATGAAGAAAACATCAACAAAAACAAGATAGCCTATAAGGAAAGTTTTAAAATGACATTCTAACTTAAAGTCCAATGTACAAGATAGGTAAGTAGGTTTATTATTGTTGTTATAAACTAAAATTCTACTTTGAACACTTACTCTTTCCCCCCTTATTCAAAAAATCAGTCTCCTTCTCAACAACTGGCGCTCTTGAGCGCAAGTGCTGCTGAACAGCGTGCGAAGTATTCGTGTGTCTATTCCTGTTTTTTGCACAATTCACCCTGTCAATCACAAACACAATCAATAAAAGGACAATGCACAATTTGATCATCCCCATGCAACCTACGGAGGCGCACATTTTGACGGACGACATCTCTACGAAGGTCACATGTTTCGCGGTGTTCTCCGGATCGCATCGTCCGACGTACTGACGGTTTGAGGTGCAGCTCCAGCCATGGTTCTGTAAAACAAACCTAACCTTAGTTTCTTGGTTTACCTGACCGGTACTAGTCAGCGTTGCCGAGTTTAGTCTTTCTTAGAGTACCGCATTCGGTAAACACGGAAAATATTGAGGTCATTGTAATTCTATAAAGGTTAGATAATTATACATCGAAATAATATTTAATATTGATTCTAGAATTAATTTAACAAAATATCTTTTTATTTTAAAGTACCTTCAGTACTTATTACACAATATAATATTATTTGAGATATTCATTTTTTATTGGGCTATATTTTTTAGAGTAATAAAAATTTTTGTTATTAGTAATGATATTTTTGTTCTAAATTGTATGTTTTTTGATGTGGATATTTTGATTATCCCTATATATTATGTTTTAAAATATTTATCCTGTATTTTTTAAAGCAAAAATCAAGTTTTAGTCAAATATTGGAAAAGCAATATTAAATTTGATATTATTATTTTTACTATCTTTACAAGGACATATCTCGACAAAATATATGAAATTTTGTCCTTTTAGGAGTATCTGCCATTGTCTGATGTGGAATTTCTTTGTCTGATTAATAGTCGTAGATGTGCAAAATTAGTCATTTATCCGATTGTTGGCCCATGGTAAAGGGAAAGTAGAAGATTATTGTTTAGGATTAAGAAACGAACGAGGAGACCGATTAGTACAATATTGTCAAGAGAAAGAACTACAGTGGAACTCGCTTATTACGGCCTCGGTAGTTACGTCATCTCGATTATAACGTCAATTTTTAATAGGTCCGGTCAAAAACTATTCCATAACGTTATTAAAAACCCGGTTTTATCGGCTAAAAATAAACTAACCCTCGGTTATAGCGTCATAAAATTTTATAGTAGGTTGTCCTTTTTTATTTTATGAAGAATAAAGTGCAATGCGTTTCTGGCATTGCGGCATTTGTTCCTTCCAAGAATGTAAGAAAGGTCCATTATCCCTTCTGTGTACAGTTATGTTACCCTGACAATCTATAATTTCGCATTTATCAGTGCCGTCCTAACACTCCTAACAGTCAAATTTTCTGTTTCGGAACAGTCGGTTTAAGAAATTTTCGCTACCGTGAAATTGTGTTCGGATCGTTTTGTTTTTTTTTTTATTTTAATTTGGTAATTAGCTTTTATTTTTTAATATGGCAAGTTGTAGCACTAAAAGGAAATTTTTGCCTATTAAAGAAAAAGTGCGTGTTATAAGAGCATTTGAAAGTGGTCGAAAAATTGCTGATGTATGCCGGCAATTTGGACTTGTTTATTCAACTGTCGGCTCAATCATAAAAAACAAGGACAAAATTTTAAAAGCCTTTATAGAGGACGGAAACAATGTTAAAAAGATTAGGAAGTGCATTCGTGGTGATGTAGATTCAGCTCTACTCAAATGGTTCAAGCAGTGTCGCAGTTCTGATATCCCTGTGTCCGGGTCACTTTTAAAGGAGAAAGCTACAGAGTTCGGAAAATTGTTTGGTGAAGATTTCACATGCTCTAACGGCTGGTTAGACTCAATTTCCTTCTCGAAAATTGTTGGAGAGGCAAAATGTGTGGACGAGAACGTAACAAGTGACTGGTTACAAAACACATGGCCACAACAAAGGCAACCATACAAAGATGAAAATATCTTTAATGGTGACGAGACAGGTGTCTTTTATAAATTAACGCCAGACAAAACTTTAAATTTCAAAAATCAAAAATGTGTCGGTGGAAAACTTTCCAAGCAAAGAGTGACGGCTTTTGTTTGTGCAAATATGACAGGTACAGAGAAAAGAAAGCTTTTGGTTATTGGGAAAAGTTTACATCCTAGATGTTTCAAAAACATTAAAACACTACCTGTAAACTACACAGCCAATAAAAAAGCATGGATGACTTCTGCTATTTTTGAAGAAGAATTGAGAAAGTGGGACAAGGAACTCTCTTTCAAGAAAAGAAAAATTCTTCTCCTAGTTGGCAACTAGCAGCCCATCCCAAACTTAATTTGACCAATATAAATCTAGTGTTCTTACCAGCCAACTGCACGAGTGTCTTGCAGCCTATGGACCAGGGAGTCATAAGAAGTTTAAAGTGCCATTATCGAAAACAGCTTTTAAAAAGAATGATTTTTTGTATGGATAATGGAGAACCTGTGAACATTACCATCCTGGATGCTGTTCAGTTTTTAGACAATGCGTGGAGTGCGGTTATGTCAGTGACAATTCATAAGTGTTTTCGTCAAGCAAAATTAACTGTAGCTTCTCTCAATGTTGAGGACGTTGATAAAGATGACGAAATGCCTTTGTCAGAGTGGATACAAAATTTTAATGTGAATCAGGGAGCGTTCGGAACTGATCTTGACTCCTACATTTCAGTAGACGATGAGGTGGAAACATTTCAAGTCCTAAATGATAAAGAAATTGTTGAACTGGTGCAAAACGTGGAAATGGATGTCGATGAAGCTGAAGAAGAAGAAGACATCGTGGCTTGTTCTACAATCCAAGAAGCAATGAGAGCTGCTGAGACCATATCCAGGTTTTGCCAGTTCAGGGAGGCATCCACAAATACCAAAGAAGCAGCTCAGCTTATTAAGGAAACAACAGAAAAACTTTATTTTTCGAAAAGGGTTGTGCAAAAGAAAATAACGGACTTTTTTCAGCAATAGAACTTTTTTACACAATGTAAGTTTCATATACATACATAATATGTTTTGTTTTTTAATTGTTTTTTATCCTAAAATGATTCTTGTTTTTTTTTAAATTTGACTTAAGTAAATGTTATATTTTCGGTATATCGTAAACTATGTTAAATTATCATGTTTAGGCCCAGAGTAATTAACAAATAATATATCTACTATACCCAATAATGCTGTAATTATATTTTCCCTCATTAAAATTTTATTTTTCTCAACCTCTTTTTTAACGTCACTCTGATATAGCGTCATTTTTTTATTGGACCCTTCAATGACGCTATAACCAAGTTCCACTGTAGTCATCACAAACACCTGTTATCAATTACCACCAAGAAGACTTTGTAGATGGAGTGCAATATCTGCTATAATTGATAAAGCTACAAAAATTGTGCAAACGCTCTATGAATTGTCAAAATCAATTGGTCTTAATATTAATACCTCAAAGACAAAAAATTTATGACCAACCTTGGAGTCAGCGAATAAATATGTTTCACATGGACTGCATTTGGTAGATTGAACAATGTTTTCAAGTCTAGTATTCCAGTTTGTTTAAAAAGAAAGGTTTTTAACCAATGTGTTTTACCATTTCTTACATATGGTGCAGAAACACTAACTCTGACAGAATAAACAATAAATAAAATAAGAGTTAAATAACACGCTATGGAAACATCAATGTTTTCAAGGTATTGTAATCAAAGAAAAGGTACCAAGCCAAGAAATAAGAAGAACAACAGGAATCACGAATGCAGTTGAAGTAATAGCTATTGCCAAACGGGTATAAACTGACGGATGATAGATGCACCAGGAAGATTCTGGAATGGCGACCAAGGCAAGAGGCATATCGAAGCAGAGGACGAGTATCATCACAAACTGGATGCAAAAATATAAAAGAAGATAAAAATAGGTGGACATTTTACAGGAGGCCTCCAGCAGTGGACAAATATACGTTTATGGATGATGATGTCCTTAACGACACTTTTGCAATCTTCATTATTACACATAAATATATATTGATGGTACCTATCCCAAGATTTCTGTGGATATTACTATTTCTTATATGCGATTGTTCTCTAATACGTTATTTCGATATACCTGGATATGGGCATTTGTTTCGATACTTATTTAATATATGCATCGTTGGAAGTAGATTCAGCATCGTAATGCTGAATCTACCATCTCTTCATATCTATATACAGGGCGAAGCCAGATCAGTAATGCACAGATAAATCAATAGTCAGCGACATATAAGCCAGATGCATGGTACTGACAACAAAAAGCTAATCGCTGAGCTAAAAGTCGATATTGTGATATGGAAACCTATCGATGCAACAGCTACGACATACACCCTTAACAATAAGTTCACAATTAAGATACCAGGCAGGGAATTCTGAAATAAAGGTGTACCCATACAAGCTGCTGCAATTTGGTACACGGATGTCTCAAAAACATCGGAGGGTGTGGGAGCCGGCATAGTAGTGACAAATCAAGGGATATATTTCGTGGTAAATCTATCCAAGGATGTGACAGTTTTGCAGGTAGAAATAACTGCAATCCATCACTGTTCAGTTGCCATCTTCACAGATAGCTAGGCAGCACTTAAGGCACTCAATTCTGTAGAGGTCAATTCTAAACTAGTATGGGATTGCGTGTGTGACATAAATAAACTGTGAGACCATAGCAAGGTTGCGGTAATCTGGGTACCAGGGCACGAGTGTCATAAGGGTAATGAAAAAGCAGATAAAATGGCCAAACAAGGCTCATCAATGCCATTTATTGGACCGGAACCCTTCTGCGGCGTTGCAGAGTCAGTAACAAGAACGGCTACAAGGAAGTGGGTAGCTCACAAATCTCTGAAATGCTGGAGGAATTCACCAGGACAAAGACAGGAGAAACCGTTCATAACAGAACATTTGCCAAAATTTACGGCAGACAGGAAAACAGTCAAAGCCATAGTAGTTTTTCTAACAGGGCATTGTAAGCTGAATAGGCACTTGAAGCTGATAGGATTATTAGATGATGACGTGTGCAGATACTGTCACCTCAAAGAAGTAACAGCCGAGCATATTTTATGTCAGTGTGGCAGTCTGGCAAATGTGCGATTCTTTGCATTAGGAGAAGAAAATCCACCAGCAAATAGCTACATGGAAGGTACAGTCAGAAATATATTAGACTTTATAAAAAGGATCAGGCTAAAGAATGTTACCTAGGACTAGAGGATCACAATAGGTCCACAATAAAGGCCACCGCTCTTAATCTAATCTAATATATTAATGGCTTGTTTTGAAGAGACAAGCTGAAATCTCGTCCAATTAGCGTCCCAACATATTTTGAGAAGACATGGTTTGAAAAAAAATTAACCTTCTATGTAATATCTATAAACAAAAGAAAAAGATGAATTGTATAATACACCGATAAAATTTTGAATTTGTGAACTTATCCAAAAATAACAGTAAAAACCATCGAGAAAAATAACAGTTTGGATTGAAAGTTTACTGTTATATTCCGTAAATTTATTGAGTAACTTAAAAAAACATCAGACAAAGATATACCTATTTTGTTGCAATTTACAATAACTTTATTTATTAAAAGAATGCTTTTTATATATTTCTACACAACATAATTTTTATACAAGGATTTTCAAACACTGATCTTGATTTTAGCTTGATTTTTATATACTTATATTAAAGATCAATTTGATATTCTTTCAATACCTCTGCAAAACAAAATTAAAAATACACAACCTACTAAATATGTTAAAATTAGAAAGAATTTCCAACTTGGCAACACGGCGTAGCTTCTTGGTTTACCTGGCCGGCACTAGTACAGGTGGGTAATGAAGGCCCCATTTCAGGCAAGCGGCAAAGTGGGAGATATGTGTGATGGGTAAGATGGTAACATGCTTATTGGTCGTGTTGGGCAAGTGTGGTACAAGAGATGGAGGCGATTATGAGCATGTATAATTTGGTGTGGTTTGGGGTGAAGAAATTGATGACTTTTTAACTATAATCCATCTGTTAATGAGTTGTAAATTAATTATTATTCGTTGGATGCTTCTCTGAATATTTAAATACTGCTATTGCGATTTTTATTTGTTTCTGTATATGTTTGTGGTTTGTTTTACGTTTTCAATGTTTCTACAGATAAGAAAACCAATATAACAAGCTAATTACTATGTAATGTCTACTGTTTTCAAAAGCATTCAATTGAAAATTAATTGCGCATTATGCATCTCATAAATTATTATTGTTTTTTCAATTTAATTGCATTTGCTAGATATACGGCACCAGTAAGTTGTTTTCGTTGATGATTAAAATTACTTACCAAATGTTATGTTCGTAACAATGTTAATTTTTGACATTTACATATACATGCATATTTTTATGGATGTTCGATGTTAGAATGCTTCGATGTTATATTTGCTCTACACTTTTGTATGGGGTTGAAGCTTGGACACTTAAAAAATCCAACATGAAAAACCTAGAAGCATTCGAAATGTGGTGTTACCGACGTATTTTGAAAATATCCAACAAAATTATAATTGCCAGAATTATTTCCAATCACCGATAGGAATTCTCTTTCTCGCTTATCTCCCGCTCTCTTTCTCTTTTCTCATATCCTTTTAGTAATTTCCAAAATATGAAAATACAGATTATAAATTAACGTCTTATTTTGATTTGCAAAATAAATTTCTTTTCTACTTTTCTTTCTCTACTGAGGAATTAGTATAATATCGTCGGTAGGTAGACTTTACGGGAAAATTATCAAGGAAAAACTAGAAACTGAAATAATAGGAAAAATTGGAGAAGACCAAGCAGGGTTCACAGTAGGAAAATCATGCCTAGATCATACGTACACATTAGAACAACTGATAGAGAAGAAAATGGCAAAAGGTACACCGGTCCATCTGGCATTTGTTGATCTAAAGAAAGCATACGACTCAATACCTAGAGTCAAATTATGGGAAGCAATGAATGATCTCGGAATCCGACAAACACTAATAAAAGCAGTTAAAGCACTGTACAAAGAAAACAAAGTAGCTATTAAATGTGGAAATAAAGCCTACAATCCATTTAAGACGACAAAATGACTTCTACAAGGCTGTGCTACGTCCCCTACTCTGTTTAAAATATTCTTGGAAAAGACACTCAAACCATGGAGGAGAAAGTGCGAAGGAATGGGCATACCAGTAAGAGACGAATACCTATACCTACACCTTAAGTTTTGCTGACGATCAAGTAGTCATCGCACAAGATGAAGAAGATCTCAGCTTTATGCTCGGAAAACTAGAAGAAGAATATAAAAACAACGGAATCGAAATAAACTTAGACAAAACCGAATACCTAACAACAGAAAACAAGGATATGAGAAACCTAGAGATAGACGAGGGAAGACAAGTAAAGGAACAGATAAATTCAAGTATTTAGGAACCATAATATCGAACCAGGGAACAACACAAGAAGATATAAACAACAGACTAAGACAAACAAGAAACTGTATAAGTCAACTAAATTCAGTGCTGTGGGATAAGAACATTATGATAAAGACAAAAAAGAGAATATATAATACCCTGACAAGAAGTATCCTGACATATGGGTCCGAAAACTGGACAATAAACAAGAAAAATAGGGGTAGAATAAGAGCAGTAGAAATGGAGTTCCTGAGGAGAAGCTGTAGACTTACAAAAAGAGACAGAATTGAAAACGCAGAGATTAAGCGGAGAATGGGAGTGCAATCAGACATAATCGACTATATAGAGGAGAAGAGACTATCCTGGTACGGCCACGTCAGAAGAGCGGACAGAGGACGCTGGATAAACAAAATCACAGAATGGAGCCCGATCGGAAGAAGAAAGAGAGGAAGACCCCGAAGGTCATTCAGAGACGAAATCGACGAGGCTATGGAGAAAAGAACCCTGCGAGATGGAGACTGGAATGACAGGGAAAATTGGAGAAAACGGTTGAGTGAAGGAAGACAGTGAAAACTGTGGAAATCCTTAGTAGTAGTAGTAGTATTTTGGTTTTATAAAGCATCTAATAATATTCCCGTATTCCAAACGAAGAGCATATTTAAAGTCAACAAAACAAAGATGAAGAGGTTATACAGACCACATTGTCATTTGTCAGTTGTCAAAATTATCGCGTGAAAGTTACATCTAGGATATGATCGGAATCTAAGACCCTACAGAATGAAAGTAAATTAAGAAAAAAAAGAAGGCGACCTTGCTAAATACAGCTAGTCTACAAAGAAAAATTTGCAGAATTCAGCAAACCATCGGCACTGATATTCGAGCACTACGAGAAAGTATTCGATACCATAAGCCAGCAGAAAATGTTAAAAGCATTGACAGAATGTCCAATAGACTATCGGTAAACTACCAAAATCTACCAAAATACCAAGCTAGCGTAAGACTATTTGAACAAGAAACAAATAAATTCTGTGTGCAACGAGAAGTACGACAAGGAGATACAGTCCCTTCCAAGCTATTCACGATGCTTTTAGAACATACTTCTAAGAAGGCAGATCTAAACGAGCATGGTATCAATATAAATGTACGGAGCGCCTGATGTTGGGTCTCTCTCTCTAAAAGACCAAATCCCAAAAACAACAGACGTCATTGAAAAAATCGCGTCGCTAATATGGAACTGGGAAGGACACGTCGTTAGAGTATCAGACAGCCAATGGACAAAACGCATTGTTGAGTGGAGACTAAGACAAGAAGCACTATGGAGCATTGGATGATTCCCAACCAGGTGGACTGACGACCCAAAGCGTCTAAGAAGTAACGGATTCAAGCCGCACAAGACAGAGACAGATGGAAAGAGCTGAAGGAGACCTATGTCTAGCAGTGGACGCATACAGGTTCATAATAATGATGACAAAGAAAAGTGGACATTTAAAAATATAAACATATATAATGAATTAGTAAAGACACACCATAGGTAACTTGGTTATCACTGTGTTGTAATACACAAACAAGTTAGACATCAAATAGGATAAAATACAGGGTTCGTTCGTTGGACATACGCTTATAGATTACATTATATACGAAATATTTTTTACAGTACTTCCCTTTTTTACTGAGAAAACTAGAACCGTTTCTTAGAAATCAAATGTCGGATAGAGGAAGCAAGATCTGCATTTCAAAAATGGCTGAGCTATTCAAATGCCATGATTTATCATTACCCATGAAAATTAGCGCAGCTGATAAGAAGGAAATGTAGTCAGAAATCAAATCGACTACATTATCATTAACAGAAGGTTTAGAAACAATATTACATATGCAAAAACATTCCCAAGTGCAGACGCAGCAAATAATCATAATCTGTTCAGGGCTGGATTCAAGCTAAAATTAAAAATAATAAAAACCCCGACAGCTCAGAAAAAAAATAATAATCGACTGCTAAGAAATGCCGCAATAGCAGATGAGTTCGGAAATAAGATAAATCATGAAATTAAAAAACAGCTAGAAAGATCTGAACAAGAAAATATCGGACAAAATATAGATATAATGAATTCTGCCATGGTTACCATAGCAGACAAAGTTTTAAAATTAGAAAAAGAGCCAGTAAAGAACAAGTATTGGATGACGGATTACGTACTAGACCTTATTCAGCAAAGAAGAAATTAACTTTGAAAATAAGGCTATTATCGAGCACAAGTTAATTAAATCTAGCCCAAGTACTTTCGCTTAAAATAGCATCTTCAGGGGCATTTCGCCAAAATGTAAACTATCCGGCAAGCGTAGAATGTGGAAACATTAATAAAGACATAAAATTGTACAAAACACTCCACTAAAACGAGGACAAACAGTTTAAAATTACTTAAAGATTCTTTATACTTTATACTTTATTAATGTTTCCACATTCTACGCTTGCCGGATAGTTTACATTTTCACGAAATGCCCCTGAAGATGCTATTTTAAGCGAAAGTACTTGGGCTAGATTTAATTAACTTGTGCTCGATAATAGCCTTATTTTCAAAGTTCATTTATTCGAGCATTCAACCTCATTTCAATTAAAGAAGAAATTGTAAACATAAAGATGAGACTCGATATAGAGAAATATATCGACAAATAAGATACGAGGTTAAGCAAGCAAAAGAGGACTGGATGGAACAGAGATGTCACGAGATGGAAGAACTGCAAAGAAAACATGACGAGTTTATATGTTACATCATAAGAAACAGTGAAAGATATGGCTTGTTGCAATTAGTTCTACAAGGAAAAGTAAAGGAAAAAGAGAGGCCGGGAAGGTGAAGGATTTCCTGGCTGAAAAATCTACGTGGTTTAACACAACGACCACAAATATTTCCAGAGCAGCAGTTACCGATATGCCAATCTGGCATAAATTGCCATGATGGTTACCCATTCAACTACAATCCATCCAGCCAACATCAGAAGCCATCAGCAAGTTGTCCTGTTAACGACATTAAGCCATAAGTATCATTTTAAATAACTATAGTGAAATTAAAATCTAACCCTATGGTATTATTACTATATATCTTTCTAAACAATTTAGAATAGACGAGACAAGAGGAATAAACAATTTCAAGTCTGTGTAGTAACCAATGAAAACAAAAAAAGAATCTTAGATATTGTAAGTCTTAGATAATGTTCAGCTAAGTACAATAACAGCGCCTGCATGTGCTAAAACTTAGCAGATCTTTAAAAACATTATCCCTTTGCTATTTATTGCACCCCCTAGCTTGAGTTAGTTCTTTTGTAATTTTAAATAATTTCTTAAAGTTGATTTTGAGCTATAACATTGTTGGTCTATAAAAGTTAAAAAATAGTTTTTATTTTCTGGGTTTGTTTTCTTCAATATTTCATAAATCATTAAATTTTTGCGATAAGCATAACTGTTAACATTCTTGATACCAATAAAACCTGAAATTATGTCATATATTTCGAACTCAGTCCGTATTAAAAACCTCAACAGTACGACCTTCCTAAAATTTACGTAAATTACAAAGTCCACCAACAAAGGCCTTATACGGAACCAAAACACTGCCGCTCGATAAAGACAGTGTTCCCAACAAGAACATCTAAAAGAATAAAGCACGAGAGTTGTTAAGCACAAGCAGCGAAGTGAAACACACGCTCAACTTTAACACGCGCTGGAAAAGGACGAATGGCAAGAGAGAATGATAAAAATCTTGAGAGACTTCAACGATAAAGTAGAAACGAAACCGCGGAGATACAAAGAGGCTTTAGGGATTGTTAGCGTGCTTGTAACGAAAAGAATCTCTTTTATTCTTGTTAAAGATTTTATTTTAGAAGAAGGAGACACCGAAAATTAAGCAGTTATTTTTAAAAAAGCAAAGTAGAGGAGATACAACAATTGTCTCAAGATTTATCGGATAATACAACAAAGAAATTAAATATTTGGTAATAAATTGAACGTATGATTTAAACCTTAACACGTTGCATGCTAATCACGCCTATGAGCGTCAAGATATCCCTTCAGTCATATGCTGATGACGCACATGTGAGTTTTCAAGATACCTATGTTTTCTATTGTCTAGCATAAATACCCTTGTGTATAAAAGTTTACTTTTTGAAAAAGTTTGTAGAGAAAACTATCTGTTAACCTATTTATCAAGCAGTTCTCAAAAACATTTTCTACCTTTCCTTCTACTACCAATAGTTCCATAGTTCCCGTTCTTATGGCTGAAGTAATTTAGGTATTCTCGGTTTACTTTTTTTATTAGCCTGTCGTTTGTATGAAGCTGTTCCAGAAGTGACATGTTGGTCCTGTGTTTTTATATTTTTCTTTTTCTCATTTTAGAATGTTTCCATTACCTTCTTCAATTTCACTTGTGTTTCGGTAATTTCTTCTCGGGTGCCGTATTGAATCAAATTATTTTCGATTTGCTTCGTAAATTGGGGTTAAAAACTAATATTGTTTCTGGTAAAATTATTAAAAAAAAGCAGTAGAAATTTCAAGTGAACTAAGCATTGATATGAAGGCTTCTAGTTCTTCTCGGCTTGAGAAATTTTGAAAGCGACAAAATAATTGCTTCAAATTTGTATATAACAAAACAGCTGCTGAAAATTACTTAGTGGTTTCTGATTGAAAGGAAAAACTGCTCAATTTATTGAAGCGATACTCACGGCTAGATATTTTAACGCAGATGAGTCGGGATTATTTTTATTTCGCCGAAAGCATTATCTAACATAACTTATGCCCTAAGAGAAGAAATGAGCACTGCAAGTAAGGCTTCCAAAGATGGACTCACAATAATTCTGTTTTGCACCAACACTATAAAAATAAAAAACAAAGAAAAGCCACCGGTAATCAAAAAAGAAAATCTTTTCTCCAAGTACAAAAACTAATTCATAAAATTATTTAAATTTAGATTCTGTATTATCTTTATTTTACCATATCAAATTTATTAAATTAATATATTTTCTAAATTTAAATTAACCTCATTCTATTTTTTGCTATTAGACTTTTTTATTTTGGATTTATATTATTAGAAAAGATAATGCTGATTATCACAGTCAACAACCGAAATCCGTATCTATCTATTACAATAATTGTATTATTTTATTTATTAAAACCTATTACAGAATTCCGTACCTCCATAATAGGTTGCCATGCTTTTTAGTTGTCAAACTATCAAACTATTGACGTTTTTTAAAATAAATGCAAATAATAATTCACATTATAAAAGATTCGTGTGGTAAAATGAATGCAAATAATTCAAACTGTAAAAGATCAAAATATAGTACTGATCAATTATATAATATATTAAATAATAATTCATCTAGTGAAGATGAATTCAGTGAATCCAATAATAGTGTAGTTCTGTCAGATGAAGACACAGGCATGTTTATTATAAAGTACATATTTGATTCCAATACGAGATTTGAGAAATGAATTCAAAATTATATCATAACTTCATTTGTATACATGTTTTGAAATGTTTATTTCTAATTTCAACCTTTTAGAATATTATCAACAGAATTATTTTGCAGCATTATATTTTCTTGTACAATTGCTTTTTCTTTTTTTAGATTTTGAAGAAGAAAATGATTATTCTGGATTGGTTGAAGCGTTACATGGAAATGCAGATAGGAATGAAAATATACAGGAGGAGCCAAATTTAAGTGAGGATTCGTGGAAAGACGATCCTATTGGAATGCAAAATTTTAATTTTACCAAATCTTCTGGGTTATTAGTAGATATTCCAGGGACTGGTCTTCCATATGATTTTTTTTGCCTTCTTGTAGAAGATATTTTTTTTTTGAGATGATAGTGCAGGAAACAAATGTTTATGCCGAATCGTTATTTTTATCCGGTGTTGCAAAACATTCACGTATAACTCAATGGAAGCCTGTGTCTGTTAACGAACTTAAAACATTTTTGGACTTACATTGCATATGGGAACATGGAAAACCAATAGATTCCAGGACTACTGGAATACCGATCCTCTTTTTCAATTGAAATGTTTCCATAATAATATGAGACGAGATCGTTACTTGCTTATTTTGAGATGTCTACATTTTGCCCGAAATCCAGAAGAGGGTACAATAGAAGATAAAATCTATAAAATTAAACCACTTTTAAATTACTTCAATAGTATAATGGCTGAAATATATCAACCAGGAAAAATCTATCTCTTGATGAAAGTATGGTGTTGTGGCGTGGTAGATTATCTTTTCGAATATATATGAAAAGCAAACGTTACAAATACGGACTTAAATTGTATGTGTTGGCAGAACCCAACGGCTTAGCGCTTCGTATGAAATTATATACAGGACGTTATGACTCTGCAGGTGGAAAAGGCCATTCTGAAAAAGTAGTTTTAGAACTAATGCGAGATAAACTTAACGTTGGGCATTCTCTTTTTATAGATAATTTTTATGGAAGTGTCGATTTAGCAAAAACGCTTTTACAAAACAATATTTTCTGCACAGGAACTTTAATTTCCAAGAGAAAAGGTAACCCTAAAAAAGTTTTAGAAGCTAAACTAGCACAAGGACAGACAGTAGGGCAATACCAAGATGTATAAAATACATTTTAGTAGGAAAGTGGAGAGAAAAAAGAGAAGTTTTGTACATATCCACGGAATTTAAAAATGATCTTATCGAAACTGAAAACAAAAGAAACCAAATAAAAATAAAACCCCTACCTATATCCAAATATAATGAGTTTATGAGTGGTGTTGATCGCAAAGATCAAATGCTCGCTTACTATCCATGTGAGCGAAAGACGCTCAGATGGTATAAAAAAATAGGTATTCACATATTTCAAGTTTTGTTGTTAAATTCCTATTATTTGTGCAAAAGTTATACTTCGTACACTGGTAGAAAAATGAATTTATATGAATATCGTTTAGAAATTATCAGACATCTTTTAAAAAACATTGAAACAGTATTGGTTACTCCAGTGTACAAACAACAACACGATAAGACACGACATTTGAGTGTCAGTAAATGTTTCTTTTGACAATAATGACTTTCTGCAATTTAAAAATCAAAGACGCACATGTGAGTCACTTAGCATATGGATGAAACATTAATGATCTAGGGCTGGCGACGCCTATGAGCGTCACGCGTTAAAAAAGACAAAATTTAGCAAAAACTTTATAAATGTATTCTGCCAACAAGAAACCGATTGCAGTTATAACGATTTACAAAAAAAATACTCTCAACACCTAGCAGTAGCATATCGTTAGGCTTTAAGCATGCCACGTGTTAAAGGACACCAAAGTCCTTCGTGCTGACGGAACAGAAATCACGAGGTAACAGGTAGAACGAACTATAAAAAATGAAAAAACTTGAGAAGCTGTTGGTCGAAATGAAACACAGACCGAGATTTAATTTTAGATTGTCTTGTGGATACAACTAAAGTTTTTGCAAAAATTCATAACACAAATACTTCATTGATTTAACATATATGTAGTACTCTATTGTATCTTTAACTAAAGAGTTCTCAATGTAATACACATATCTATAAATAGCTGGCACTTGAGAGAACGTTTTGTATCTTATTTTTAACACCAAGCAATCGACTTAAAAAAACTGCAAGAATTGATCACTTTAACACAATGAATGTAGAAATATTTCAAAAGTGTTGTCGAGACAAAAACAGAACTTGAAACAATGGTTATGATATTCCTTAAAGGACGCCTATGTTGCTGCAGTTCTTACAGGCATTGTTACGAATAGTTCAGCGTGTTAACACGTCTGGTGCAGAATTTATAATGGAGGCTAAATTGGAATAGCTAGGAGGAAAATTGTTTTTAACAGGAAAGTATTAAATTCAAGTATTTCTTATTATACGAACAAGTATGCTATATATAATAGCTGTTTCTTGTCCAATTTACTTTTATGTGATATTTGATTCTTGTTGATGGATTATTGTTTTCATCGATATATTCTTATGCTTTACATTCTTGTTTTGGTATTCTATAATACATAGTACTAATATGAGCTCCAATTGTCACAAAAATGTCACGAATCGTTCAGAATCTTGCACCGAGAACAACTTTGTCAGTCCCTAGGATTCTGGGGGAGGGGGAAATTGACGTATCAAAACTTCCACACGTATAGAAAACACATCAGACTATTTAAACTACTAACATACAATGTAAGAACACTATCAACAGACGATAAACTAGAAGTCGAAGAAGAGCTGAGTAGTATACAATGGGACATAATAGGACTTTGCGAAATTAGACGGAAGCGTGAAGAACAACTTCTAACCTTGAAATCAGGTCACATGCTATACACAAATGGCAACCTGGAAAACTCAAATGGTGGCATTGGTCTGCTCATCCATAAAAAACATGTACACAGTATATTGGATATTAAGCAAATATCAGAGAGAGTGATATACATAATAATTTCACTGAATAATAGATACAAAATGAAAGTTGTACAATGTTATGCTCCAACATCAGCACATGAAGAAGACGAAATCGAAAACTTCTATGAAGATTTAACAACAGCATTATCGGAAACAAAATGTCATTTTACTTTTCTTATGGGGGATTTCAATGCCAAGGTAGGAACTCAAATTGATGATGCAGAGAAGGCAATAGGAAAACACGGTTTAGAAGGTCGAAATGAGAGAGGCCAGACACTATTAAATTTTCTTCATAACCATCGGTTATATTTGATGAATAGCTTTTTCCAAAAGAAGCCACATAGACGATGGACAAGGGTAAGCCCAAATGGAAACGTAAAAAATGAAATAGATTTCTACATAACAACACATAAAAGATATGTCAAAGATGTCACAGTATTAAATCAGTTTGGCATTGGTAGCGACCATCGAGCAGTGAGAGCTACAATACAGTTAAACTTAAAAAATGAAAGAACAAGATTAATAAAGAGAAGATACCGTAGAACGGGGTGACTTTGTTAATTTTTTTTTTATATTTTCTTACGTAACTTTTGAATGGGTGATCCCAAAAATGTGGAAAAATGTCCATTGGGATTCATCTTATGTTTATGTAATTTATACTGTTAGTATATAGATATATATATATATATATATATATATATATATATATATATATATATACATATCTTTAAATTGAGGATTTTCTCAAAAAAAATAAGTAATGGTATATCAAAATCACCCATTGATGTGGGGTCACTTTGATACCCTATTTTAAAATAGCTTGGACGATGCATAAAAGCTGTAATGGTGTCAATGTCAACCCATTTTTAAATCGATCAAGCCAATTTTTAGATATTTCAATTTTAATTTTTGGGGTGACTTTGACAGCTGCTATAGGCACAATAATTAGTATATAATAAATAATTTTACAGGTAGCTAATACTTTATTCAGGTAAAAAACATTTTAGCAAATTAGTAAAACAGTATAAAATAGTAAAAAAAGCCAAAAGAATGTATTTTGAACGGAAACAAAATCAAAGTTATTTTTCTTTAACATCAACTCTGCCAGGAAATGTACATGTAGTTGCTGTTTCATTTGTTTCAACCGATGGGGTCTTCAGAATTGCTAAGATATCATCGAAATGAGCGTTAAAAACGTCGGTCTCCACAACTTTAAAATGTTTATGGGTCTCATCCAGTGATTTAAGTCCAATGAGTTCGTATTCGTCAAAAGGTAATTTCTCTTGTATCCTTCCGGCATATACGTCATTTTTACATTTTTGTTTACCTGACATAATTTTTACAAGCACGTAAGTTCCAACATTCAATTCAGCAAGGGAGGGTTTTGTATTCATCTTATCTTCATATAATTGGTCCTCCACAGAACCTTCATTTTCAATTTCATTTTCGCTTTTACTATTATAGCTGTTTAGCTCTTATCGGAGGAGCTGTCATCTGCCGTTATATGTCGACTTACACTTTTACCAGGTTGGATATGAAGTTTCTTTTTACTTTGCCGTTTAGTAACTTCTATCTCGGACTTCTTATTCATCAGATGTCTGTGAGGCTGTCGTTAATCAGAGGTTCTACATAATCAACATCATGGTTGATTGGTGTAATCTTACTCAAGACTTTATTTGGATCGAAAGGGACCATGCCACAAGCCTCGAACCCATTCTTCAAAACTCTCTTAATTGCACTTTTTTCACAATCTCCACATTTGTACTCAGTTTTTGCAATTGTCTGATCCATTAATTCCAAGCATTTTTTTAATAACGACGGAAATTGATCTTTAGGTACACTAGTAATTTTTGGGTGTCGCAATTTAAATTCCGTCAAAACTTTTCGCCAAGAGACTTTCATGGGTTTAAAAAAAGACATTTTCAAAGGCTGGCATATGTGTGTTGAATTACTGGGAAGGCACGTAAATTCAATATTGTGCAATTCACACAATTCTAAAACATGATCTGAAAAGTGAGACGCCAAGTTGTCGCCGATCATAACTTTTTTACCTTCCAGCCGTCTTGCGTGGGGTAATAATATGGTCTCAAACCAGTCTGTAAAACAAGTTACCTCCATCCACCCATTTTTTGTTCGGTTATATCTAGCTCCTCTTGCGCAACATCCACTACTACAACAAGGAGAGCCCTGTGGACCTCCTAATGTCCATGCATCCCACATATGTTCGCTGCGATATATTATATAAGGAGGAAGATTTGTTCTGGATATTTGGTCCCTCTTCTATAAAGCAATCTTCTTCTCCCCGGATCATCACTAACGTTGGTTTCATCGTAATTGAAAACGTGTAATGGAGGGCAATTTGAGAGAGTTGTTCTTAAATTATTGAAATATGATTCTATCGTTTCTTTTGTGACACCTTCCCGAGCTCTAGTAATGTTAGACGCAAGTCGTTCAGAGATTTGCTGACTATGTCTCTCTAAAAAAAGTTTTACCCAGTCGTTACCAGGACTTACCCCGTTTTTAAATTTAGAGATAATTCTTCCAGTTCTTTCTAAATAACTCTTAGTGAAAAGTTGTACATCTAGCGTCGATAATGGAAATCCCCAATCTGCACATTTGACAATGCAAGATACGATTGATTTTTCCTCCAGCTCCGTCAACGCAGTTTGGCCCCCTGGCTTCTTCACATGCTTCCCTTTGTATTTATTATATAAAGTACCATACGGAATTTTAAATCTTTCTGAAGCGGCTTTAACAGACAAGTTTCCGTTTACTATTTGAAGCAGAGCATGTTCAAGAGTTTCGTCAGAGAAGTTTTTGTAGCTTCTTGATCCCAACTTTCGTTTATAAACTCGCGGCATTTTTTCTTTTCATGCAGATAATGACGAAATCCTAAAACTAATTAACGGTTTGAAGTTTCATTAAGCAAACTATAAAAAGAAATAAAGTATCAAAGTCACCCCGAAAAATGTATCAAAGTGACCCCGGATAAGAAATCATTTAATTTCATGGAGTAGTTACGGAAATAAGTTAGGTTAAATATTTTAAAATAGTGACAACTAGACCTACATTAAGGCAACATACACAAAATTACCTGCAATTCTATTGTAAGAGCTGTATGTTCAAATTTAGTAACACAATATAAAATCTTCAAATTCAAACAAAAACTTCAATGGTGAATTTACAACCGTATACTTTTGATATTGGCCACAAACACCTTTTGCTATAGTAAATCAACATGTGCACTGAAATAAAGTTCAGACAACCACCATAACGGACGAAACATTTGGGTTGTATACTCTCTTGAAACAAAATATTCATGTTTTATCAAAGTCACCTTATAGAATCAAAGTCACCCCATTCTACGGTAATTGAAAAAATGGAGTACACCAGAAAACACAAAAGAATATGTGAAAGCTATAAATCGGGCCTTAAACCACCCTCTTTCGACAGATGTTAAAACCGTAAATAATGCAATCACAGAAGCGTTAATGACTGCACAAAAACAGTACTGTGCTAGACCAGCCGGAAAAGAAGAGAAACTGAGCGAAAATACCAGAAAGCTCATTAAAGAAAGAAAAATCAAGAGATCAGAACAGAAAGGCGACTTAGCTGAACTCAGAAATCTGAACAGAGATATCTCAAACGCAATTCGTAAAGATCAAAGGAAGTATAATACTGAGAAAATACAAAATGTGATTGAGCAAAATGGAAATATCAAAATACTCAGAAGAAAGCTTTGTGATGGTAAAAAGGAAATTGTTAAACTAAAAGACAAGGAAGGTAATATAACAACAAATAGAGAGAGAATAGTAGAGATAGCAAAAAGCTTCTATGAAGAATTATACAAAAGCCAGTTAACAGAAGAAGACAAAACACAAATTAGAGAACGCAGAGTAATGAACCAAGGCTCCGAACTTCTGCCTACCATAACGATAGAAGAAGTGAAACGAACTCTAAAGGAAATGAAAAACAACAAGGCTCCGGGAGATGACCAAATAGTAATAGAAGCTGTTAAAGTAGGAGGCAAGAACCTGCTGGAAGTAGTAACTGAACTATTCAACCTATGTCTAAACCAAGGTATTATCCCTACAAAATGGAACAATGCAATTACTATCCTAATACACAAAAAAGGAGATTTATCAGACCTAGAGAATTATAGACCAATAAGTCTGTTGTCACATCTCTACAAATGGTTTACCAAGATCATCACAAAACGTTTAGAACGAAAATTAGATTTCTATCAGTCTAAGGAGCAAGCTGGGTTTAGGAAAGGTTATGGAACAAATGACCACCTACAAGCACTTAAAATACTAATTGAAAAATGTGTTGAATATAATAAACCACTCACGTTGATTTTCATAGACTTCAAGAAAGCTTTTGATACCGTGGAATTACCGGCAGTATTAGGAGCATTAGAACAAAGCCGAGTATAGCCGAGTAAAGCCGAGTCAGAATAATTTTAATAATTTTAAACTGTTTGTCCTTTGTTAATGTGGTGTTATGTACAATTTATGTCCATTTTTCTTTTTACTCTTTAAACAGTTTACTCACTACAACCAAACTAAGCGATTTTTGTAAAGATCCAAGATACCGAGTTGAAGCGACATAAAATTGTACAAATTTATGGACCATTTGAATGCAATGTATTCTATATAGAATACAAGGTTTATGTTTCTATGTATCAAACGTTTATGTCCATACCAACCTTGCATTTTTTATATACACTTTTAAAACTAGATTTGCACTGCTACAATGGATCGTAAACATATAAATTTGAATTGTAAGATGACTTTCATTAACCGAAAGCATAAATAAACAACTAATCATGTATCTGTCGGTTGCGAAATACGAGATTCAATTGTTCCCTCTACGCAAATTCAATTTATGAGTACGAAGGAATTGAATTTGGCGAGAATTCGAACCGGTTTTATCACGGTAGAAAATCGATTTGAACACTCTAATAGCATTTTTAACTGCGGAAAAATTATATCACGATGTAATCAAGGGCCAATTTTATGTTATGCTGCGGATTGTTCGTGATGGTATGTAGATTTTTGCAATTGGATGAATTTAGTTTATTACATCTTTATTGTCTTCCTTTTTTTTGTAATAAAACATATAGACTATCGGATTTCAGTACAAAAATAAAAATTTCAGTACACAAATTTGACAAAAACTATATTGTTTGTTGGAGAAGGGAATATCTAAGAACAATTAAAAGGTTTCGAACAAAAGGAAAAAGAATTTATTATCTATTTAAATAAAACCTGGTTAAATAAAGGGCTCATTGTTTCAAAATGTTGGGTTGATAAAAATATAACCAATTTGCGACAAGCTTTAATGGAAGGTTATTCCTCTGGTTAAAGGGAAGGGTTAAATTCCTCTCCGATATGAGGATGAGGTTGATCAACTGCTTAATATTCCCAATACTGACCTACGGATGTGAATCTTGGACTCTGAGACAATCGGAGAGAAGAAAGATAGACGCCACTGAAATGTTCTATTGGAGACGCATGTTACGAATTCCTTGGACCGGCCGTAGAACAAATAATTCAATTTTAAGAGAGCTAAAAGTTAGCCAACGACTCTCTAGTAAAGTCCATCTCCAACAATTAAAATATTTTGGGCATGTTATGAGAGCAAACACAGAAAACATGGAAAGACTCATAATACAAGGAAAGGTAGAAGGCCGAAGATCACGAGGAAGATCCCCAACAAGATGGATAGATCAAATTACAGGAATATGCCAAAGACCTATGCATGAATTAAAAGAAATGACCAGAGACAGAGATCTCTGGAGACGGATAATACACGACATCACGTCGACCACTACACTCCCCCTGGGGGGTCAGGATTGAAGAGATTCCTCTGGTTTGAAGCCACCTATTAGAAAAGGTCAAAGACTAATAATTACTCATCTTGATCTAAAACTGGCTTTGTAAATGGTGGTTTATTAAAATTTACTTCAAGAACCACCAAAGATTATCATGACGAAATAACTAGATGACTAGTAACTTACCACAAAAGTCTGTCATAGTAATGGATAATGCCAGGTACCATTCTCGTTAATTAAAAAACTACCAATTTTAGCGTGAAAAAATGATTACATACTTAATGGGTTAAAAGAGAAAGAGATAACATTTGATAACACGATGGTTAAAAAAGAACTCGTGAATGAATATCGTTTAACAACACAAACAAAATGAAAAATATATACAATCGATGAAAAAGCTAAAGATCTCGAAAAAACTGTACTTCGTTTACCTCATATCATTGTCAACTTAGCCCTATAGAGCTAATATGGGCACAAGTAAAGGATGACATAGCGAAAAACAACAGTACATTCCATTGAAGTTTCAATTTCCACTTCGGAAATCGTTCTCAAAATACAAACAGTAAATTAAACAAATTTTGTTTTTTGTTACATAGTGATTTTTCACTATGTAAACCCATAAATGAACGAATAGTAAAACTCATCATGGAAATCTATAACAGGCAAATCGTGATACTGGGAGCATACGGCTCTACCCATAACAGTCTGGTAGCAGAAAAGGATCAGTTCATGGATACCTTACAAGAAGATATCGGAAAAGTGAGAAAACTGAGAAAAATGGAAGAACAGGGAAACGACAAAATGATAACATGATAGGCCGTTTTAGAGAAGATGTGACAAACGATAATGGGGAAAGACTAATTGACCTGTGCGAACTGAACAATCTGAGAATTACTAACAGCTTTTTCAGACATAAGGACATACATAAATACACGTATGTACAAACAGCAAGAAATATCAGATCCATTATCGATTACATAATTATCAGCAAAAGTAGTACTATCAAAATTAGAGATACACGAGGCAAGAGAGGAGCCGATTAATAATTTCACAAATGGGGTTTCCCTACACGTTGAACACCCAAACTAGAAGGAAGAAAGAACACGAAGAAGACCAAGTAGAAAATGAGCAGAAAGAAGAAGACATAAAGTTCAACATAAATTTACTTCAAGAGGAATTCATAAGGGACCTATACCAGAGAAGAATGGACCAGAAGTTAAAGGATTTCGGTTTCAGAAACGTCAAAGAAACCTACGAGAACGTCAAACAGAGCATAAAAAAGCAGCATTAGAAGCTTGAGAAAAGAAATACGCAACACAAAGTAAAAATAAACAAAGCAACCAAAAAATGTATTGAGGAGAAGTAAATTCTATATATGAAAAGTATGAGCACCCAATCCCCAGAAGACACACAGAAGTACAAAGAGAAAAACAGAGAAGTAAAACGAAGAAGGGCAGAAGAAAAGAATGAAGAATGGGAAGAAACATGTGCACAAATTGAACAATACATAGGAGGAACAAGGAATTCGGAATCCTGGAAAATACTTAAATCTTTAAGAAAAAAATAACATCGAAAAGGTCCAAATACAATACATATCAGAAAAAGAGTGGACTACTACAAAGAACTTTTCACAGAAAACCGCACAGATTTCATAGAGACATACACAGAACATGAACAACAACAAAATCAGAATGAAGAATAGATTGAGATAACATTAAGCCAAGTAAAGAATGTCATAAAGACTTTAAAGAACAAAAAATCAGTGGGATCAGGAGGAATCGTTAATGAACTAATCAAGTACGGAACGGACAAACTACACAGAATTAATTATACACGAAATGTTTAGTAACGCTATAAACCTGAACGAAATACCAGATGAATGGTCCAAAGCATATAAAACCTCGATACATAAAAAGGGAGGCTGAAAGAAGGAATCCTTATATAGATAGATAGAATGCAATGGCCATTGCAGCCGAGACATCATTAATTTAAATAAAAAAAAAACACTTTGAAACTATGGTTGAAAATCTATGGTTAAAAATTTAATACCAAACCATGACTTAAGCGCCGCTTACGGGTATTTTTTTAACTGACTTTATTTTTAACAATAAGAAGAAGTGCTAACAAGCTTACGAGGACAAAATATAGCAGGAAGACAAGAAAAAAATTTTTGTCTTGAAGATGTAAAACACGATTGAATAAACTTCTAGTTTTAAAAGGCACATCAGCAAAGTAAATAAGAATTAAACTGTTCGTTAATTAAATGTTAAATAAATATAGTATTATCAGAATATAGTGGCAGAAACATTTTTGTTCTATTCCGATCTTCTTCTTCTCGTGACACTTCTAGCGGAGATTGGAAATCATCATGGCCACTGCGACTTTGTTAGCAGCGCGCCTAAAAAGTTCAATCGAACTACACCCGAACCATTCACGTAGATTACGAAGCCACGATATTTTTCTTCTTCCCACACTTCCTTTGCCCTTAATTTTGCCCTGCATGATGTTTCTTAAAAGTTCGTACTTTTCACCTCTCACAATGTGCCCCAAGTATTTCATCTTTCTAGTTTTTATCTCATTTAGAATTTCGCATCTTTTGTCTAAAGTTTGGAGTACTTGCGTGTTAGTGACGCGGTCCATCCATGATATTCTGAGAATGCGCCTATAGCACCACATCTCGAAAGCTTCGATGTTTTTTATGGTCAACTGTTTTAGTGTGCAAGCCTCAACTCCATATAACAGGGTAGAAAAGACATAACACCGCAGCATTCGTATTCGTAACTTTATATTGATATCACGATTACAAAAAGTTTGCGCATTCTATTAAAGACTGATCTAGCGATTTCTATTCTACATCTAATCTCTTTTGTTTGATCAGTATCTTCTGTGATCCAAGCACCTAGATATTTATAACAGGGCACACGCTCAATCGTTGTATTGTCTATTACAAGATTAGCTCTGACGTTCTTTGATTTCGTGATTACCATAAATTTAGTTTTTTTCAAATTAATTTTCAAGCAATTCATTTAAGTTGCAGTATATATTGAGACTTTGAACGAGATGTTGTAGTTCTACTAGCGTTCCCGTTAGGAGAACTGTATCGTCAGCATACCTTATATTGTTGACCGTCTCACCATTTATTATCAGACCAAGATCTTCTTCCTCGAGTGCTTGTTTACAGATAGCTTCACTATACAGATTAAATAAAAGTGGCGATAAGATACATCCCTGCCGGACTCCTTGACGGATTTGAATTTCTTCTGTTAGTCTGCCCTCAACCTTGACATTTGCTGTTTGATTCCAATATAGATTGCATATAATTCCGATACTTAACATTAAAATAGGTCCGAAAAAGTTCAAAAACAGTACATAATCCACTCAATAAACGCGATAATAGAACAGTTAAATAAAGCCACTGATAATAATTTCAAATGATGTTTTTGTTAAAATAACATTTCTAGCCAATCTCGACGTTTACAAAGTATGCACTCAAGTGTGTTTGTCCACAAAAAACATAATGAATAGGCATCTGCTACTTGAAGCTTTTCGGGTAAATTCAAAAATAATTATCTCTTCTATTCAAGTCGAAAAGTCAACCATCCTAAAACTGAAGGTAAGTTTTCTATAGCCGAAAGGTGGTCTGTATCGCTCGGACCCTCTCACCTGGTGGTGACTTATTTTTCTCTAGATGCCTCTTCGATGATTTACGGCCTATAAGGTAGAATTTATTATGAATTCATGCGGAAAAAATCTTAACATTCCATGAAGGATAGTTTTATCTTTAGATCTTGTGCTATCCGAGATGCAAGTCACAAAAAATATGGCATCGAATGTCAGACGCAGGAATGGGACTAATTTTTGTGATGAGGTATGTGAAGAATAATTAATAAATATGAAGATGTGATCATAACGGTTATACATTATTCAAGTGATATTGCTATGGCCTTGGTGATTTCATACAGAAAATTTTAATTTGTAATACTAGTTTTAAAAATAATTTGTTGGAAATTTAACATTGTCTAAATTGCCACTTTATTTGGATTCTCTCTCTCTTAAGAGAGTTTAATTAATATGCCATTGTCGATTATTTTTACATAAGTATAAGAATATTTTCATTAGTACATATTTTAAAAAATTGTCGATTGTTTAAGAAATCCTTTTGTTTTATTATAATTTCATATTAATTCACTTCACAGTCATATTGAATTTACAATAGAAACAGAACAAAATAAATCCATACGTTTTTTAAATTTAAAAATTATCAGACTTAAAAACAAACATGACAAAAAAAAGAAGAGGTTAAATCTTTGTAAATGGGTATATTAATATACCAATTTACAAAGACTTAACCTTTTTTTGTGACGTGGTATACAGCCAGCTGCAGGAATTATTTTCCAAGTGGAAACATGACTTCTCCATATTGCATAAACCTACCCATACTGACACGACTATACAGAATTATCCAATCCCACACAACATACACTGGCAGCCTATCATAGTATGTTACATAGATTAACAGAAATTTTGATGTCAAAATACAACTTATGAGATGGAATTAAATATCATCAAGCAAATAGCAGTGTACAAGCACTGGGGCGCTCCGTTGTCACCACTGTAAAACTAGCGGGATGTGACCAAATGATGATGAGAGCGGGATGAGACCAAATGTACAACTATCGGGAGGTTATATCCACTATTGCACCATCTGGAACTAGAGGGTGAGAAAATCTTCGCCGCTGTACAACAATGATATGATATGATATGTTAATCTAATGATACGCCCTTCAGTTCCTCTGGAAATCGGATTTCTTTCAGTACCCGACACTTATACGGAACTATATCCCGTCGAAATATAAAAATCGCGCGTAATCCGCACCTGGTGTCGCCTCTCGCCTTGACAGCCCCGCCCGAAGATACTGACTGACTGGACGCTACCGTCTCCGACCCGGCAATCACTGCCTGAGCGGGCAGTCACGGTGCCCAGCTATTACTGACTGATTGGGCCTCCTCCGTTCTTTTTGTTTTTATTGAGCTCGTATTCTCAAATGCCGACTGTAGTACCAAGGTCGAGTTTTTGCTGAGTCCTCATGATTTAAACCAGGTCGGCGCTGGTGATATTTTCCAACCAATTTTATATCGTGGCTGTTAAAGATTTTTTTCATTTTGACGAAAGCTGATTTTGCCTTCTTGATCCTTATCTTAATTTCCGTCGATTGGTCCCACTGTTCATTTAAATTTGCACCCAGATAACAGAAGTTGGTGATTTGTGTTCTATGTTGTTGGGTAACTAGTAATTGACCAGGTGGTATCCTATTTTTGCTTATAACCATGTATTTGGTTTTTTTTGATGTTAAATTCAAGCCCAAACCTGCTACTTACTTCTGCCACCTTGGAGACAAGTGTCTGCAGACCTTTAAGACTGTCTGCAAAAATGACAGTATCATCAGCGTATCTTATGTTGTTCAATTGTTTTCTGTTTAAAAGTATTCCCTCGTCTATGTCCGTTAGCGCTAGGTTCATAATGTGCTCTGAATATGTATTGAACAATAATGGGGACAATAGACATCCCTGTCGCACACCTCTTTTTATCTTTATGTCGTCTATTAACTGATCCCCTCTGATCTGAAACTGATATTGTTTATTATACGGCGATCTCTGCTGTCTAGGTCTAGACCAATTGAATTTAATATTTTCGTTAGTTCGTCATGTTTTATTCTATCAAACGCTTTATGGTTGTCGTCTCCGGGCGATAATTAATAAACGTAGGAAAATATACAGCAACTTGGTGCTAGTTCCATGTTTAATAATATCTCTAACTATTGCGCAATATTGTGCAATATTGCGTAGTTAGCCGGTACGCTCTATTTTGGGCATTGTTTTGAAAAAGACAATGCTGGTGTGTTGTAGGTACTTGTAGAAATAAAACCCACAATTTCTAAGAAGAAAAAAACTCAGCATCAGAGTCTTCAGAGCCCTTCAGAGAAATTTTCAGAGCCCTTCGAAGTGAGGAGCTCTAGGGCTACCCGCTAAGGGTACAACCACTACTGACTGTAAATCCGAAAATGTCATATATTTAAAGTAAAATTAACTTTTATATGAAACCTTTTTGATTTTTAACCAATTAAAATTTGAATAAAACTCCAGAAGAAAGGGCGATGAACATCGAGGTGCGTGATTGGTGGCACCTAATGACATGGTAATCAACAAAACACACACACACATATATATATATATATATATATATATATATATATATATATATATATATATATATTTATATCATAATCCACGTCTCTACATCTTTGAAAGAGAACTTGTATTGTAAAAAGTGCCTCTCGAGTACCCAATGCATCCCTGAAACCGAATTGTGTGTTTGTCATGTGTTCTTCACACTGTTTATATATTCTTTTATGCATAATTTTTAAGGAGATGTCTCATAAGGCTTATTATTCGATAACTTCACATTTTTTGGCTTGGGTTTCTTAGGATTTGTTATAAAAGTTGAGCTTAGTAACTGTTGGGGTATTTTTCCATTTTGATATATATTGTTGAAGATCAAGGTAAGATCAAGGCTTTTTACTTCGTCTTTATCCATAATTTTCAAAAATTCTGAGTAGAACTCGCCTGGTCCTGAGGCTTTTCCCTCCTTAATATTGTTTATAGCAGCTTCTATTTCTGCTTCGAGTATAGGTGGTCTGGTATCGTCATTTTCAGTTTGTGTGATGGTGACATTCCTATCGTCTTCAAATGTTGTTATCACATAGTTCATCCATGTTGTTTTAGTTTCTTCAATATCAATTATTGGATTTCCTTGAGTGTCTGTTAAATGTCCCGGCCTTTTTGATTTACAGCTGTAGTGATAAGAGTTTAAAATAAATTTTGTGGAAGTTTTGAAGACCAAGTTTTTAGTGTTTTATTGCATAAAACACTGTTTTGTATTACATTAAATAAATTTCCATCAAGTAACGGTCGAATCCATCAATTATCATAAACATGCTCTTTAAACATAGTTTTCTTATTGGTATAGTTTATTTGTATGAACGAGAGAGTAATTAGCATAATTTTAACTGGTACCTTCGACCACTCCATGGGCGTGCTCAAGATTAATTGAAAAATTACTTTGAATAATTGTAAAAAATAAATGAATTATTTCAGTGTTATAATGTGTTATGTGTATGTTAACAAAAGTGACCTCTTTTATCACACACTATATTAGAACTGACTGGCCTACATTAAAAAGGGTTTTAAAAAATTCACATTTTTTTTAATTTTTAAAAATTACAAAAGAGAAAAAGAGTTTTTAAAACCGTCTAAGGTATGTTAAATAGATGAATAAAAATATTAATATAAAACTTACAGCTACTTGTTACAAATCCAAATCAGATTCAGAAGATGAACTTTCAGAACCAAGATTTATAATAACTGGCTCGATCATTTTATCAGTAATATTGTCCAGCTTCCACATTTTTTCCTCTTCTTTAATAGTGTGATTTACTGCCTTTTCCCAAATTTCAGGTTTTACATTATTTACGGCCTCCAAAAACAACTGTTTAACATCATGAATTTTAAAAGTGGTATTTTTTCTTGAAACTTCACTCTTTATCTGTGCCCATACCAGTTCAATCGGGTTTAATTCACAATGATATGGTGGGGATCTAAGTACTGTCATTCCACGATTTTTGGCAATTTCATCAATTTCGTATTTTTTAAATTTTTCTTTATGAAGGGCACACAACGAATAAAGTTCCTTTCTTATAGATCCGGGATGGTACGTAATATTTTTTGAACTCAGCCAATTGTGCAAGTCTTTTTTTAACCACTTGGTTGTGGGCAGTCCTTCTATAAGTCTGGAGTGATAACGTGCATTATCCATTACTATTACACAGTTCTTAGGAAGAAGATCTATCATTTGTTCGAACCATTCTTGAAAGACATCAGCGTTCATGTCTTCATGGTAGTCACCGGTACGAGCTGATTCAAAAGTTAATAAACCACCTTCAACAAAACCGTCTGAACTGCCAATGTGTACTATTATCAGCCTGCGTCTCTTTCCTGATGGTGGGTTTAAACCAGTAGATAAGTTATTTACAAAAGCGTGCCTTTGACTTGTAACAGTTTCATCCTGCAAAATTTATTTGGTGTATGACCCTCGTTGTTCCATGTTTCATCAAGCTAAAATATTTTTCTTTTTTGGTTTCTCATTTCCTTTATGGTTCTTAGAAAATGTCTTCTCCATATGACAATATCGCTTCTTTCTAATAAAATAGACTTTCTGGGATTCTTTTTCCAGCGGAAGCCTATTTCTTTTAAAAGTTTCCATAACGTACTTCGACTCATTTCTGGGTAATCCTTATCATCTCGAACTGAGACAAGAACTTTATCCAATGTTGAAAATTCTTGTCTAAAGAAGAATTCATGCACTTTCCGTCGAAGTCCTTCTTTAAAATGATATTCTATTTGAAATTTTGGTTTCCCTGGAGCATTACGTGGCATTTGAAAACTACCACATTTCTCTTCTTTAATAACTCTGTAAATCGTAGATTTCCCAACACCAAGTGTACTGCTAACTAACTCAACGGTCTCATCAACACTTTCACATAAACGTTTGTCTGTAAATGATTTAAAACAATTAAATATTAATGTTTTTTCATTAACTGTTAAAGGACCAATTTTTCGGCTTTTACACGGCACTTCCAAATTTTCCATAACACTAGTATACACAATAAACTGCACCTTGCAACTGAAGTACCTACTTTTAGTGAACTGTTAAGAATTTTGAATACGCCACTTGGACCTTCCTACAAAATGGAAAAACCCACTATCACATTTTCTGTGGAATAAGTTTAGAAGGTAATTATCTAGTCAATTACTGTCGTAGATTCCTGGAATTAAAGAATTAAATGTTTGATTGTTGAAACCCTTACTTCGTGGAATGCACTCATTTCAGATAAAATAAAACGTTTTATTTTATCTAAAGAATTAAACTTTATTTTGTAAATAGGTAGGTACTTATTAAACTTTTATTGGTTATATATAACCAATAAAATAAACATCTTACATTTCTTGCAAATTCATTAGTACCTGTTAACCTCCATCACTCCGACACTGGCAACCTTATTTAGGGATTAGTAACCCTCACAACTATTGTATTCTATTCTGCTCCAACCTTTATACCTGGTGGTCATACTCAATTTAAAATTGTTTTCCTATATACTTCTGTAAACTTGTTGACAAATATCTGTTTTTCATTGAGTCGCCCGTATCAACAGTTTAGGGATTTGCATACATAATTTATTGTTTTATTACTCCCTCATACATAAAAATACACTATAAGCAATAAGAAACATCCCGAGGATGTGTTTTCATGGTATAAAACACTTAAACAGTGTTTATACTCGTAGTTGTACATAACATTACCTCACAAAAGAATCCCTTGAAACATATTATTACCTTCTAGTAGAAAAATAGGTAAATTCATAAACCCTCAACAGATACTTTTGCAGCGGTCTATCTGCCAAAGCCGAAAACAATCTAAGATCTAATATCTTTTCATACCTGTTTTAGCAGTCTTTTTTCCCCCGCAGAGAGCATAAAAGAATTCTATTCTTTGTAGTGGAGCCACTATAAAGGGAAACAAAAGGTGGTGAGAACAAAGGACAAGAAAAGGTTCTATGGGAGGCGGAGACTTAAAATAATTTTTAATTGCAGGGTGTCTGATCAAATTTACTTCTTTAAGAATTGTGGAAATTATAGAGTATTAGTTTCAATTAATTCGTCTTAGAATAGTCTAGTCAGTGTCGTCATTATACTTCTGTTTATTGCCCAAATTTCAATTTTGGGAGTTGAAGTGATGTCCCTTGCCCAAAAATATTTTAATTAATAGTCCACTATAAGTCCAATATAAAACAAAATAGTCCACTCTAATATTTGGCAAGATTCAGTAATTTTTTTCATTGCAACCAAACTAAATTGAGACAAATTTTGCCCTCATTCTAATTGGTAAAAGTTACTTATTTCTCACATTTCATTTATTTTTCCAACTTGGTAATTATTGTTTCTAAAATAAACATAAATATCTGCTTATCTATCTATAGAAGCTGTAGAGAAATGTAAAGAAATAGAAAGACTACAAGCCAAGCATGACAATTTTAATGTACACAAAAAGGTAAAAGAAATAACGGGTACTTTTAAAAAGCGAACACTAATGAAACTCATAGACACCAATGGAAAATTAATCATTGACACCAAAGAGATGAAAGACAGATGGAGAATATATTTGGAGACACTTTTTCAATATCAAAGAACGGATTATAGGCATCCATTTTCAGAGAGGATGACGGGCCCGGACATACTTAAATCCGAGGTAGAAGAAGCAATAAAACGGATGAAAAGCAGGAAAGCTGTAAGGCCTGATAATATCGAAGCTGAATTTTTAAAACTCTTGGAGGAAGAAGGAATAATTTGGATCACGGCTATCTTCAATAAAATATACAATACAGGAATCATCCCTGATAAATGGCTAGAATCAGAATTCATAGCGATACCTTAAAAACAGGGGCTAAAAAGTGCGAAGAATATCGAACAATCAGCCTAATGAGCCACATGTTGAAACTGTTTCTTAGAATCATCCATGGAACAATTTATAAGAAGTGCGAGGAACAAATATCGGACAGACAGTTCGGCTTCATTAACGCAGTGGGTACCAGAGAGGTACTTTTCGGAGTACAGGTACTGATTCAAAGATGCAGGGATGTTAACTGCGACGTATACGCGTGCTTGATCGACTATGAAAAGGCATTTGACAGAGTTCAACATCAAAAGATGATAAACATTTTAAAAGAGGCAGACCTGGATGACAAAGACCTCAGAATAATTTCAGAACTCTACTTCCAGTAGAGTTCTGAAATTAATCATATCAGACCGCATACATGAAAATTAACGGAGAAAAAACAGATCACATAAAAATACTACGTGGAGTTAGACAGGGATGTATCCTATCGCCGTTGATATTTAATATGTACTCAGAGAAAATTTTTAACGAGGCTCTTTACGGAATAGACGAAGGCATCCTTCTAAATGGTGAAAGAGTAAACAATGGTGCCGACGACACCATGGTGATAGCAGATAGTTTAGAGGGACTTCAGAGGCTAATGGACAGAATAAACGAGTACAGTCAACAGTACGGACTAAACATTAATACCCACAAAACGAAACAAATTATTATCAGCAAGGAGAATATAAACGGGGCTCATCTATACATTAATGGGACGCAGATAGAGCGAGTAAAACAGTATTGTTACCTGGGAACTATTATTAACGAACAGTGGAGCAATTTACAGGAAATAAAGTGCCGCATGGGAAAGGCAAGAACGGTCTTTAACAAAATGAGCGTTATCTTCAAAAGTCACAACATATCCCTTGATACAAAAATGAGACATTTGAGATGCTATGCTTTCTCTGTGTTGTTGTACGGGGCGGAGGCATGGACGCTTACAGACACCACTATTAAAAAACTTGAAGCATTTGAGATGTGGCTTTATAGAAGAATGCTGAGAATATCATGGACAGCAAGGATCACGAACAAGGAAGTTCTAGGAAAAATGACGAAACAACCAGAGATTATGTTTACAATCAAACGCATAAAATTGCAATATCTGGGACACGTTATGAGAAATGAGCACCGTTACTCCCTGCTACAGTCTATATTGCAAGGTAAAGTCAAAGGTAAGCGCGGACCCGGTAGAAGGAGAATATCATGGCTACGTAATTTAAGAACATGGTTTAAGAAAAGGTCAACGGAGCTGTTTCGAGCAGCAGCGAGCAAGGTTATGATTGCCAATATGATTTCCAACATCCGAAACTTATAGGAACCAGAAGAAGAAGAAGAAGATCTGTTTATCTACGTATATATGTGTGTTATCCACGGTAACTTTAACTCTATAAGTTCTTGATGATACCATTCCTGGCCTAAGACAATATATCAGTATTCTTCAGAACAATACAAAATTTAATACATGTAATTACTAGGAAAACAAGTGAACCAGTTTTTTTTGCAAACATACATTTTTGTATTTAACAATAAAGCGCTAAAATCTTTTATTATTCACCTTATACATTTTTTATTTTTCCAAAAAAATACTAAATCGTTTTCCATATTTAAATAACACATATTTACAAAACGTGATAGAGTAATTACACTAAAGTTATTTTTACGCCATGATAACATTTACACTTAGATACCTCCTTATATTTTGCAGCAATTTCGCAAAGATCTCCAAGTACAGATTTCCATGAAGCGTATCTTGAAATAATGACTTGGAATTACTATCTCCGTAATAACACTGGTAGGTACTGGCCATGCCCCTTAACTCTTCTTAATCTTCTTTGTAGTCGCGCTATGTCACGAGTTTTCTTTTAGTATTAGTGCTTTGCTGCTGGAGTTTTTATACACGAGTTGAGATAAAAATCAAATCTTGCTTTTATAGCATGTTTTTTAACTTTGTCCTGTTAAAAATATATTTTTCAGATGAATGTTTATACTGTGTGGTATATAAAATATACATTGACATCAAAATATTGGTATCTTTACCTCAAAATCACATTTAACATTAACCGACTTAAAGGCACTTATTTTATAGATACCTATGCTCAATATAGAGACATAAAGATGCTCTATAAAGAAAAGAAAAATGAGCTACTTTGGTCACATACTAAGAAACGAAAAATACGAATTGACGCGACTGGCCACACAAGGGAAGACGGAAGCAAAAGAGGACCGGAGAGAAAACGTACGTCCTGGTTGAAGAATCTGAGACAATGAATTGGAAATAGAACTTTTCAGCTGCAGATAGAGTCAAATGAGCCGTGATGATCGCCAATGTCCTTAGGAATGGGGCACAAGAAGAAAGAAGATACTCAATAATAGAAAATTTTAGTAGTCGCGAACCAAAGTGGTGCTCAGCAAGTTACAAAATAAAACGACCAATCAGATTTAATGGATGTACTGGTAATTGCGTCTGGTAATTGGTGCTTGCGTCTAAATCTGGTGAACAGAATTAGACGCAAGTGCGAAGAAGATCTTAAAGATACCCAATTTGGTTTTAGAAATGCTATGGGAACCAGAGAGGCACTTTTTGCGCTTAACATCCTATTACAAAAATGCCGTCACCAATGAAAAGATGTATCTGCATGTTTTGTGGACTTCTAAAAGACATTCGATAAAGTACAGCATGTAAAATTAATGCAAATACTGAAAAATATCGGAATAGATGACAAGGATATTCGTGTTATTAAAAATTTTTACTGGAATCAAACTGCTATTGTAAAAATTGGAGATAACTACACCGATGAAATTTCTATACAACGAGGAGTCAGACAAGATTGCATTTTGTCACCAACATTGTTTAATGTGTACTGGGACCAGTTATTTAAAAATGCACTTGAGAGACAACTATATGGAATAAAAACCAACGGGGAACTACTTAATGTGATTAGATATGCAGACGATACAGTAATTCTACCAGATAATATTCAAGGTCTTCAAATTCTGCTTGATCGTATTCAAGAGGTAGAAGAGGAAGTGGACATTAAAATAAACTCAAACAAAACCAAATTTTTAGTGTTTAGTCGTGACCCATATCCCGATGCAAAGCTTGAATTAAACGGAGTCCAAGTTAAGAAAGTTCACAAAATGACATATTTGGGAACTGTAATAACGGACCAATTAGATCCAGACATAGAAATAAAACGTAGAATAGCAATAACTAAAACTACTTTTATGAAAATGAAGTCATTTCTTTGGAATAACCATCTCAGTTTAGAACTAAGGCAAAGAATGGTTAAGTGCTATGTTTGGTCTGTACTTTTGTATAGTGCAGAAGTGTGGACGCTAGAAGTATCGATCATGAACAAAATTGAAGCATTGGAAATGTGGGTTCATAGACGAATGCTGAAGATACCTTGGACAGCAAGGAAAACTAATGAAGAAGTACTAAGGAGCGTCAACAAAGATAGAGAACTGCTAAAGACTTTTAAACATCGAAAACTGTCTTATATGGGACATAAAATATTACAACTGATCCTTAAAGGCAAAATAGAGGGCCGAAGAAGTGTAGGAAGGAAAGGGGTTTCTTGTTGAGGAACAGATGATCGAGAAGCCTTCGCAATGGTGATCCCCAAAGTCGGATAATTTTGATATGGCACGCGAAGAAGAAGACTGGTATAGTCGGATAATATTTAGATCAAAAGATGCAAACCTTAATTTATTTGTTTTGCAGTTAAATTATTACATAAATCTTCATCATCATGGCTTCCCTAATTACAATTTTTTATAAGTTTCTATCTTGGGTCACACCAATATCAATTATCTTTGACGACATGTCCTGCCTAAGCGCCTCCTCCAGGTCTTCTATGGTCTTCCTCTTACTTTCCCCAGGAACTTAGAAATCAGCAATTCTTCATTAGGTGATTAACGTCTCGATGTTGAACCTACTCGAACATCTTAACGGTTCTCTATCTCATTTTGGCACATGATGGGGTGACTACTAAATAAAATGATAACTTTGAATGGTAAAATTTCAATGTAATCAATACTATTCAAAAAAATTAAATTAGATTTTTTAAATTTTAAACTAATGTAGTTCTAAATACATATATATGCCATACAATTTAGTAGGTAGTGAAAAGTTTTAATTATCCCATTGAAATACTAAATTGGGAGTAGAATATTATATAATATCTTTAACGGTCGGGTTTATTATGTAGAAGATGTGATGTAGCTTTCCTAGAATGCCGATATCGTATTTAACCTTCAGAAAACTATTAACTTGCTTTTGTTGTTTTCAACTATAAGAAAATTTATTGCTTCAGTAATGTTTAACACTAACGGCTAGCTTGTTTTATAACGAACGTTTAAAAGCGAGGCCTTTTAGGATAGTTAGAGTAAAATATTAATTACAAAGAACAGTAAAGACAGGGGATCAAATAACACTGTAACCAATGTAAAGCAAACACGATTAAACTCGGAACAAAATGAATGTATAAATATAATGGTTAACCAGCTGTACAATAACATAATAGTGTACTTACTGACTATTTAAATTTATAAATCATCATCATCGTCACAAAATTCACTACTGCTAATGTAAATCTATATCACTGGATTAATTTCACTAATTTTATTGTCCCAGATCCATCATTCTTCCATTAATTTTTTACATTTATTTAGAGTTTTGACCCATATTTCTGGTGTTGCAGTTTTAAGAGCTTCTTGCCACATTTCCCTAACTGCATCGTCACTGTATCGACTGCATCCAAGGTGATTATCATAAAACTTTTTACATATACCCCAGATATGTTCAATGGGATTAAACTGGCAGAGATACGGTAATAACCGTAGTAATTGATGTTTCTAACTTAATACAATTTGGTCAACCGAAAAATAGATATTATTTTTAACTAACCAATTTTTTGTGCTCGGTACGTTCCGTTGTTTTGGTTGTTTCACCAAAATCTTCCAATGGTAAGGTGCTGGAAATGAAATACTAAGTGCGAAAATGGACTCAGAAATGGACTGGGAACTCGGGACGTCCTCTTTGCACTAAATGTATTACTGCAGAAATGTCGAGATCAAAGGAAAGACGTCTTTGCTGTATTTATTGACTATGAAAATGCCTTTTATCGAGTACAGCATCACAAATTAATTACAATATTAAAAGATAAAGGAGTTGATAGTCAAGACATACGATTCATAGAAAAGTTATACTGGCGTCAAACAGCGACAGCTTGCATAAACGAAAAATCAACAGAAATATGTAAAATACAAAGAGGTGTCAGACAGGGTTGTATACTATCCCCACTGTTATTTAATTTATATTCAGATAGAATATTTAAAGAAGCGCTGCATAATTTGGAATGGGGCGTGAAAGTTAATGGAATTCTGATAAAACAATCAGATATGCAGACGATGCAGTTATTTTAAGTGATGACATGAATGGATTACAATGCCTTTTAAATGCCATTGATATAGTGGGAAGAGAGTTTGGCCTAAACATAAACTGTGCAAAAACAAAACACATGGTGTTTAACCGTTTAGCACATCAAGATGCACGATTATATGTTGATGGTCATATAATTCAAAGAGTGTCCAGTTTTAAATATCTTGGTTGCCATATTACTGAACAACTAGATCCAGATCAAGAGATAAAATGTAGAATCGAGATAGCCCGCACGACATTTTTGAAAATGAGGTCATTCTTCTGTAATGATAACTTGCAACTTCAACTTCGAAAGCGCATGGTTAAATGCTACATTTGGTCAGTCCTCTTATATGGTGTCGAAGCATGGACATTAAAAATATCAACCATTAATCGTCTGGAGGCCTTTGAAATGTGGCTGAACAGACGTATACTAAAAACTCCATGGACGGCTATGCTGTCAAATGTGGCACTCCTTGAGAGAGCAAATGCTGCTCGCGAGCTGCTTGATAACATCAAATGTAGAAAGATGGCCTATTTTGGACACGTAGTAAGGGGAGACCGATATAATATTCTTCAACTTATTATGATGGGTAAAATCGAAGGACGCAGAGGAATTGGTAAAAAGCAGGCCTCTTGGTTGAAGAATATCAGGGAGTGGACAGGAATAAAGAAAGCTGAGCAACTATTTAGAATAGCTCGAGACAGAGACAGTTTCGCCATGTTAATCGCCAACGTCAAGCGGACTTGATAGTGAAGGTTAACAAGAAGGTAATGTGCATTATCTAAAACTATAACGGATGGTTCACTCAGACTAGGTAACATTTTCTGCTCAAGCCATTTAACAACCATATCTGCATTCATGTTTTCATGGTAATCAGCAGATTTTAATTTAGAAGAAAAATTAAATCTACGTTTTCTATAACGCCTTCTTTCCCTACTGCATGAAGAATGATGTGTCCTTTGTCTTCGCTATCTGCGTGCTTTATTAATTTTATACTGTCTTCTTGCCAAATTCTTTAAATTCCACCCTTTGTAAATATCCATGTCTCATAAGAGTGTCATCTATACGAATGTTGCATTTTTAGGTCTAGTATATTCACAGAAAAAAAAACGATTAAACTGCAGAGATTTTATGCAGCAAAGATCTGACATTGGCCCTCAGAATAAGGCTAATTAAATGTTATATACAGAGTGTACTCTACTATGGAGCTGAATCATGGACATTAAACCGGAATACAATAAATCGACTTAAGGCGTTTGAAATGTGGACATTTAGAAGATTGTTAAGGATTCCATGGGTAGATAGAGTCACTAATGCAGAAGTGTTAAGGAGAATAGGCAGAGAGAAGGAAATGAAAATACAATAACAGAAAGGAAATTGCAATTTCTCGAACATGTAATGAGAGGCGAAATATTCAACATCTTGAGACTCATAATTTAAGGAAAATAGAGAGTAGGAGAAGCGTAGGAAGTAGACGCGTTTCCTGGTTGAAGAACCTGAGAGAGTGGTTTGGTTGAAGCTCAAGGCAATTGTTCAGAGCAGCTTCCTCGAAGGTCAGAATAGCCATGATTGACAAGAAAGGACATTTAAAAATTATTGACCATAAGTTTTAATACTAAGTCATATACATATAGAGTGCGATATGGACCATAGTTTAATAGAAATAAAGAAGAAAAAATTGAGTAGTCAAATAGAACATCCACATGATTGGGCTCAACTAATTAGGTAAGTTGGGAGAAAACATCAATTTTTAGTTTCAACAAGATCAACTGAAGACAGTTTCGTTGGTTACGGTATGAAAAATCTAAACAGCTTTAATACAAGTTGTCCTTTGACAAAGAAGAACCTTTCAATACCTTATACACTCACCGGCAAAATTAACGGAACACCTTAAAATTGGGACATGTTAGATGTCTCGAATTTCCTAAACCTGTTGTCCGATTTTAGTGATTTTTTTAGTATGTTATAGGTGTATTATTTAAGAATATCGATGTAATAATATTGTTGCTAGACAGGTCAATGTCATTTTATACCGGGTGTAACAATCCTACTGTGTTTTTTCCTTAAAGTTCGGAACACCCTGTGGAATATTCTAGCATATATAAAATATTGAAATTAAAACTTAATTATAGCCTCAGGCTTTCTTAACATTTTCTTTTTTGATTCATTTGCTTATGTTTGATAATAAAAAAGTTAGGTACGTTAACAATTAGCCATGTTTTTCATCAATAAATCCTCATTTTCTGCTTAGTTTAAAAACAAGCCTAAAGTAGGCTATGAGAAGTTAACAATTAAATGCACACACCGGCAAATTTAAAGGAACCTGTTATTAATGCAATATTTCTTTATATTTGTATTTTATAGACTATATCTACATAGCTTTGAAAGCTTCTTGTCACAAGAAAGTCTTAAATGTCAAAATGTCAAATTAATTTGTTTATTTGTATTGTGTTTTACATTTTACAGTCATTCTGTCTGTTCATAACAAGTACAAACTTGTATTTAATTGAGCGCACAATAAGAAAGAGACTTAAAGAAGCCGGTCTCAAGTCATATGTGCCAATAAAAGCTCCCAGACTCCAGAGACACCATCATTTAGCACGACTACAATTTGGTCGAGTACATCAAAATTGGAATGATAACCACTGGAGTCAAATTCTCTTTGCGGACGAGAGCCGTTTCTGTGTAAATTACATCGACGGTAGAGAAAGATTGTATTAACGCCAAGGAGAACGAAATGCCCCTTTCAATTTTACTACGACCGTACCTTTTGGTGGAGGTTCAATTATGGTGTGGGGCGGTATATGTTTGGGAGCAATAACAGAGTTAGTGGTGATTGATGGTGGAGCATTAACAGCAGATAAGTATATAAGAGATATTCTCCAAGACCATGTGGTACCTTTTTCACCATATATTGGCGAAGATTTTATTTTATAGTGTAAGAGTGTAAGTGTAAGATATTTCTTATTACAAGTGGGTGTAACAACGATGAATTGGCCAGCTTGTTCCCCAGACCTAAATCCGATAGAGAATATGTGGGACATGCTAGGCAGAAAACTTAGGGCACGGGTTCCTGCTATTCAAAACAGAGAAGAAGTCACAATTGCAAAAGATTGAGGAATGGGAGAGGCTGTCCAACAACTGATCGATAGCGTTATCAGAAGTATGAGAAGACGAATAACTGCAGTTGTAAGGGCTCGTAGGGGAAACACACGGTAATAAAGCCAAAAAAATGCATAAAAAAACAATTTAAGTTCAAACTGTACAATAAAGTTAATGCATTTAAAATCCGTATTTTGTTGAGTCTGACATCTTTGTGTTTTATTTCTTCTTAAACAGGTTTTATATTGTACTACCATTGTAATATAAATTCAAAATACTTCACCAACATTCGTATTATGATATTATCTAAACAGTATATAGACTAGAGAGAAAATACTCAGATTTTATGGTTGTTCCTTTAAATATGCTGGTGAAACTAAGAAGAAAATGAGCATTTATTGATGAAAAACATGGCTAGTTGTTAACGTACCTAACTTTTTTATTATCCAACACAAGCAAATGAATCAAAAAAGAAAATTTTAAGAAAGCCTGAGACTATAATTGAGCTTTAATTTCAATATTTTATATATGCTAGAATATTCTACAGGGTGTTTCGAACTTTAAGGAAAAAACACAGCATGATTGTTACACCCGGTATAAAATGATGTTGACCTGTCTAGCAACAATATTATTTCATTGATATTCTTAAATAATATACCTATAACATACTAAAAAAATCACTAAAATCAGACAACAGGTTTAGGAAATTCGAGTCATCTAACATGTCCCATTTTTAAGGTGTTCCGTTAATTTTGCCGGTGAGTGTATTTAGGAAAGAGGAAAATCGGCTACAAATTTTTTACCCAAGGAGGCATGTAACAAGCCTGTGCCCATAACGATAGAAAAGACAAACCACCTAATGCACTGCCGTACATATCAGAATCACTGTGGGACTTTTATAAAAATCTACCCACAGATAAAGACTGATGTGCTCCCGGGTGCATCAACTTCTAATGACGATTAAAAGTTTGAAGTATCTTTTAGCTGGATTTGTATGCATAGGTATTTGATGTTTAATGTTTTTAGTACTTTAATATACGTTACACTTAAGTAACATTGGATTAACGTAATAAAATTTTCGATTATGCTCTGTGTTATCATTATTATGTTCAATTACAAAGGGGTAAGTCATATGCTTATTTGTGAAAAACGAGGTAAGCTGAAGGAATATCGCTTTAAACATATTTTGTTCCCAAATACTCAGTAAACAATCAGTAATAAATTTAGGAAAAGTATACGTAAAAAAAATTTTAAGGAGATTATCATTCTTAACAACTATAAAAAAAATCATGTCTTTTATCTTAAATATGTTTGAGGATAGATTTTATTTATTTGTGTTTTTAGTTAAGAATATAATTTATTTATGTAATAAATAAAGCAAGCAAATATTTCCAAAACTTGTAATTTTATATCACACATATGCTAATGGGATCTCTGAATTATATATTTTTAATTAATTTGAGACGTAGTTAATTAACAGCTATCAGCTATTTTGAATAACAATTTTTCGTAAAATTTAAAATACAAGATTAAGACCTACAGTTATCTTTCACATCAAAATTCATCAAAAGAGATATATCTGCATATATTTTAAAAACATGACTTTAATACAAAACTCGGCTAACGGGTAACGGGATACTCTTTTACGTTCCCGGTAGAAGATAGATCTACTTCAGGGAAGCGACCCTGTCCACGTCAGCCATAATTATCTCCCAATCTCCTGGTACCTGGGAGAAATTATGTCCTGAACCCATTCTCCCACCTAATTACCAAAGTTTTTATTCTCATATCCTACTCTGTCAGACAGCAGCGTCAGTACCAAGATAGAGCGTAAGGGAAATGATCCTGGATCGGTATATTATTAGATACTAAAGCTGTTAAATTTCTCGAACGATTACCAGTATAAGTAATCCCCCACCTGTTGGTCAACAGCTACGGATAGAAGAACCGACACGTGGTAGGGCACTCCATTGCCCTAGAGCATAGAAATTAACTCAACTCCGAAGGCGGAAGAACTAAGTTAGTCAACGGCATTGAGATGTTGAAAGCCAGGGGATGACTACCACATTAAAGATCCGTAAGGATACCCTTAGTAAAAATCATCATGGATCCCCTAACTGATAATTTACTTAATGATCATGTAGCTCGGAATCCAAGAACCGGAAGGGGAGAACAATCAGATTTAGACGACAGGGCCTCTCAGGTCGTCATCAAGGTAAATCCCTGTCAAGAATAACTCTATAGCCTTGAAAATCGGAACATGGAACGTAAGAAGTTTATATCAATCAAGTAAACTGGCTAACGCTGTGTCGGAAATGTGCAGAATGAAAGTTAATATACTGGGCCTGAATCAGGAAAATGTAACACCAGAAATGGAACAATATATTATTCTGGAAACAACGATTCCAATCACAAACAGGGAGTTGGCATTATAGTTGATAAGAATTCTCAGAAAGCTGTTTGTAACTTTGTTCCTTACTCTGATCGAGTATTAATGCTGTCTCCAAACTCTCATTTAAAACGTAAAATAAATATAATCCAAGTATATGCATCCAATGCAGACAAGGATGAAGACACCATAGAGGCCTTCTATGAACAAATCGACAATGTCTTAAGGCTAACTAATAGACAAGATATAAATATTATATGTTTTATTTATGTTTATTGTTAAACCAAACTGTTCCTCAGTATCACAAATTGTATTTAGTAACGTCTACAGGTCTGTTTCACTTTCAGCTATAATGACTGTATCGTCAGCATAACGGATGTTATTTATATTTTCACCATTTATCTTGATTCCTTCTGTACAATTTTCAAGTGCTTACGTAAATAACTCTTCGGATATATATATTAAATAGTAATGGTGAAAGTACACAGCCCTGTCTCACTTCTCTACTTATCTAAAATATGGAAATTGGAACCAATTTCTATATTTTACTCATATTTTCCATATTTTCTTTATTTTATATATAAATAACGGCCTGTTGTTTAAAATAAAGATTTCTCACTATGTTCATGTCATTTTTGTCGATAGCTCGATAGGGTTTTTTAATATTATACCTTTTATAAAGAAATTTTTAAGGAATTTTTTTTTTAATAAAAAAATATTCTTTTGATTTTTATATTTTATAAATATTCTTTTGATTTTTTAAATTTCAACTATTTTGGCACGTTAAATTTTGCTTAGAAACGGCTGCTCAATTTCAGAAAAAGTTAGTGCGCACTCGCGCAGCTTAAGTGAACTTAGCTCAAGACTTAGAATACATTAGTCATTCATAATATGTTCTACAAATCAATGGTGGATTGCCTTACATTATCGTTTTAAAAAACGAACAAATGTTATCAAAACAATGCAGAGCTCTTACTAAATACAGGTTAAGTGCTCGCATCATCATTCAGACAATAAAAGTTTGTTGTCAACATCGAACCGAAACAAAACATTGAGAGTTTAATCACATAAAAGGTCTTGTCTCCCACGTAAATCAGAACAGAACTTAATGCAATGCATTAAACCATAATGGTCCAGATAACTCCCATCATTAACGAATGATAACTTGGTGGCATAAAACTAAAATGCTTGGGTTCGATCTTTGATGATGGTACTAATGACATATATGAGGTTCAGACTGTCTGGAATGTTTTAGGTGAATTAAAATACGTGTATATGAGTGTATGAATATCTCTATAAGGACCTAATTAAGAGAAGTGGTAAAAACCAAACTCAAAATTTTGCACAACAATAAAAAAACTGGATTTTATCAAGAAACAATAAAATTGTTACTGCCAGTATATTTTAGTTAATGGCCAGATGAGATTTGTTGTAAAAAAACGTGGCCAGATGAAATTTGTCGTTGTATGTACCTGTTTTTTACGCTACAATATGCAAACTGAAGATTATTTAGCTTTGTAGTATCTGAATATATTGATTTTTGGTTTTTTTGTGCAAGGTACATATAAACCCTTATTTCTAGTAGTTTATTTAATCTAAAAAATAGTTACACAAACCAAAATTTAAATTTCTCTACTAAATTTGGAATAGTCTATTCCAATTTTCCACAAGGAATCTACGTTCCTGTAGTTGGCTGTATACCATATATTAAAAAATTTTAATTAAAAAACCTTTATAAAAGGTATATATTTAAAAACCCTAACGGGCTAATTAAACAAATCGTTTTCGAAATCCATATTCCATCATCAGTGTCCTAGAAAATATATAACCACTTAATTAAAAAGAACATGAGGTTAAAATTTTGACTAAGGTTAATGAAAAATGTGGTGAATACTTATTAGGAGTACATGAATGTAGCCACTAAATATATGGGTAAAAACCCGTTAACAAATGATTAGTTACATTTGGTATACAATATTTCTTATAATATGTTAAGATGTTAAAGTTACCGTTGAATAAGGTAACATGGCGACATATGACTCCACGTTGAACTTGCTAGTCCTGAGACGATGTGTCTACAAGCCTGTATGGAAGCAACTGATTGGAATGACACTGTTGACAAGTTAGAGTGGACGTTGTAACAGAGCAGTCAATATAACTGTATGCGTTTACTTAAGACAAAAGCCAACAGTATTTAAAATTGTGAAAGTAAAGTAAATTAATATAACAGTATCAACCATCATTGTTGTTGTTTTAAAATTCTGTATATAAGATGGGATGTGGGAAAATATGCGAAGAGCACTTGAAGGATGGGAAAAGGGCATCTCAATAAATGGTCATAAACTAAATAACCTACGCTTCGCAGATGACACAGCCCTTCTTGAAAATAGTCAAGCAGAGCTGATAGAACTTATACGACTGATCGAAAACGAAAGTCAAATATTTGGTCTGCAATTAAACATATCAAAGACAAAGATCATGATAGTGGATAGACTACACAACAATCATCCACACATAACCACAATTGACCGGTTCGAGGTTGTGAGCTCATACTTATATCTTCTTCTTCTTCTAGTTCCATGACCGTTATCGATCGTTGGATATCATGTTGGCTACCATATTCGCTATCGTGACTTTATTGACAGCAGCTCTTAATAACGATGTAGTTGATTTTCCATACCATTGCCTTAGATTTTTTAGCCATGATGTTCTTCTTCTACCAGGACCACGATTACCTTGGATCTTTCCCTGAATGATCAGATGTAAAAGATCATATTTTTCAGGGTGTCTCATAATATGACCGAAGTATTCCAGCTTGCGTTTCTTTATTATATTGACCAGTTGTGTTGTTTCGTTCAGCCGTCTAAGGACCTCCTCATTTCTAACTCTGTCGACCCAGCTTATTTTCAGTAGTCGTCTGTATACCCACATCTCAAAGGCTGTCAAGCGTTTAAGCATAGCTTCAGTTAGGGTCCACGCTTCTACTCCATACAGCAGGACAGGAAAGAGGTAGCAAGATATCATACGAACTCTAAGGTCAATGCTAAGATCATGACTGCAAAGTACGTTTCTCATTTTTACAAAGGCAGCTCGGGCTTGTTCTATTCGGCTTTTAATTTCTGCGGTTGGATCCCAGCTCTCATTGATATTACTGCCGAGATACACGAGTTTCTCTACTCTGTCCAGTGTGGCATCTCCGACTTTTATACCGTCATCATGTATAAAATTTTGTTTGCTAACTATCATATATTTAGTTTTCTTAACGTTGAGTTTTAATCCATACTGATCACAAGTCTGTTTTATTTTGTTCATTAGATTTTGAAGGTCTTCTCCGCAATTGGCAAGGACTAAGGTATCGTCGGCATATCTAATATTGTTGACGGTTACTCCATTCACAATAATACCTTCGGTTGTCTCCATTAAAGCTTCCTTAAATATTTCTTCCGAATATAAGTTAAAAAGTAAAGGCGACAATATACAGCCTTGTCTCACTCCTCTTTTTATATTTATTTCATCCGACAGTTCTTGTTCAACCTTTATTCTTGCCACTTGATGCCAGTATAGATTTGTAATTATTCGTAGATCTTTATCGTCCAATCCAGCTGTTTCCAATATTTCTAGCATTTTGTTATGTCGGACTTTGTCAAAAGCTTTTTCAAAATCGATTGCACAAATATATACATTTTGATTTATATCTCTGCATCTCTGTACTAGCACCTGTATACTAAACAAGGCTTCTCTTGTACCCAAGCCACTCCTAAACCCAAATTGAGTATTGCTAATTCTGTCCTCTAACAGCGTATAAATTCTGCTGTGTATTACTCGCAGAAAGATTTTCAAAACGTGACTCATCAGACTTATTGTCCGATAATCACCGCATGTCTTTGGACGATGTTTCTTAGGTATTGTGACAAATGTCGACTTTAACCAATCAGTTGGTAATATCCCAGTGTCATAAATTCTGTTAAAGAGATTACACAGAGCTTTAATTCCATTTTCTCCCAAAAACTCTAGTATTTCAGCACTTACTTCATCGGGCCAAGTGCTTTTCCATTTCATTTCCATACTTATATCTGGATCATTAATCACAAACACAGGGTCATTACAAGAAGAGATTAAACGTAGATGTGATCTAGCAAAAGTTGCCACAGCAAAAATGACCAAAATATGGAAGGACTGTCAAATTTCAAGAGCGATAAAGATGAGGTTAATCAACTGCTTAATATTTCCAATACTGACCTACGGATGTGAATCTTGGACTCTGAGACAATCGGAGAGAAGAAGGAAGACGCCACTGAAATGTTCTGTTGGAGACGACTGTTACGAATTCCTTGGACCGACCGCAGAACAAATAATTAAATTTTAAGAGAGCTAAAAGTTAGCCAACGACTCTCTAGTAAAGTCCATCTCGAACAATTAAAATATTTTGGGCATGTTATGAGAGCAAACACAGAATACGTGGAAAGACTCATAATACAAGGAAAGGTAGAAGGCCGAAGATCACGAGAAAGATCCCCAACAAGATGGATAGATCAAATTACAGAAATATGCCAAAGACCTATGCATGAATTAAAAGAAATGACCAGAGACAGAGATCTCTGAGACGGACAATACACGACATCACGTCGACCACTACACTCCCCCTGGGGGGTCAGGATTGAAGAGAGAGAGTTAGGCAACCAACTATACAGTATATAGTGTGCAGTAGTGTGGTGAAATAGAGATTTTAATATGAGGCCCTTTATGTTTCTGCAACATTTGGTACCTGGAAAATAGAAACCAGACACATGTTGGAAGTTGGGTTCTTGAAATTTTATTGTTGTTGGTGGGATATGAATGAATATATTTAAAATATGAAAGTGTTCTTGAATGAATAAAATTAAACTTTTGTAGCATGATGTTCATGTAATACTTATAACTCAAGGCCCTGTATGTCAAAAAACAACACTTGGTACCTGGTAAATGTAAAACTTCATCATCATCATCATCTTTGGCTCGACAATCCTCTGTGGATCTTGGCCTGCTCTAAGATTCGTCGCCATTCTGTTCGGTTTTTGGCAACATGTTGCCATCTTCTGATTTTTAATATTCGTAGGTCGGTTTCTACTCCATCTAACCACCTAATTCGCGGTCGGCCTTTGCTTCTTGTTCCTACAGGTGTTCCTGTGGTTAGCTTTTTAGCAATGGTATTTTCTGGCATTCGTATTATGTGTCCAGCCCATCTAAGTCGCTGTGTTTTAATGAACGTTATGACATCTGGCTCATCAAAGAGCTGATACAATTCAAAATTATATCTTCTGCGCCACTGCCCTTGGTCGTTTACAGCTCCAAATATTTTGCGGAGTATTTTACGCTCAAATATTCCCAAAAGTCTTTCATCTTTCTGCGTTAATGTCCATGTTTCTGCTCCATATGTGAGGACCGGCCTCAGCAATGTTTTGTATATAATAATTTTAGTTCTTCTTTGAATGTTTCTTGAGTGGAAATGCTTTTGGAGTCCATAGTATGCTCTATTTGTAAGATTTATTCGTCTTTTGATTTCTTCGCTTGTTTTATTGGTAGCAGTCAATAGCGACCCAAGGTATGTGAAGTTGTCAACACGTTCAAAGGTATGACTTCCAAAGACTGTTTCTCGTTCCTCATTTGCTGTCGGATCCTTTGTAACCAACATGTACTTGGTTTTGTCTTCGTTGATGACTAGACCGACTTGTTTCGCCGCTGTTTCCAATTCTAGGAGATATTGCTCAACATCTCGCTTGCTACGCCCTATTATGTCAATGTCATCAGCATATGCTAAGACTTTATCGATCTATTGTAAATAGTACCGCCGTCCCTAATCCGTGTATCTCGGACTGCCTTTTCTAAGGCAATATTAAATAGGAGGCAAGCCAGAGCATCTCCTTGTCTGAGTCCATCCTTTATCTCAAAGGATCTAGAACTCTCTCCCTGTATTCTAACAGTGGCTTCTAAGTTAGACATTGTCATTCTCGTTAGTCGGATAAGTTTCTCTGGTATACCAAACTCATGCATTGATTGGTATAGCACTGTTCTCTTGACACTGTCATATGCTGCCTTGAAGTCGACGAATAGGTGATGGGTTTCAATATTGAATTCTAATGTTTTCTCGAGAATCTGTCTTATTGAATGAATCTGGTCAATTGTTGATTTTTCTGGAGTGAATCCAACTTGATATTTACCAACTATGCCCACTGTGTAAACTTGCAACCTTTCGTAGAGAATATTTGCTAGTATTTTGTAAGCAGTTGTTAACAGGGTTATACCTCTATAGTTGTCACACTGGAGCTGATCACCTTTTTTATGTAACGGGCATATCACGCCTTGAGACCATTCACAAGGCATGGTCTCATTATGCCAAACAAGAAGTAAAAGCTTATGCAGTGTCTGTAGTAGGCATCGCCACCATTCTTGTAGAGCTCACTGCAAATTTGATCAACTCCTGGTGATTTATTATTTTTAAGCTTTTTAATGGCTTGGGCAACGTTTTTGATGGTAGGTGGTCTTTCGTTTGGGTTGAAAGGATTCCAATCATTTCGATTTGCTAGGGTGTTATCTGCTTCTTCGATATGATGGCCATTAAATTTTGCATCGAAAAATTCAACCCATCTGTTTAGGATTGAGGCCGTATCATTTAGGATGTTTCCTTCTACATCCTTACAGCTCCTTATTCTTGGCTTAAACTCTTTGCGCATTTTGTTTAGATGTCTGTAGAACTTTCGAGTTTCATTTTGATTTCTTAGAAATTCTGTGCTTTCCAATTGCTTTTGCTCAAATGTAAAACTTATTGAGTTATAAGTTCATGAACATAAATATCTGATGGTTGGGACCTGGTTTGGTATTATGTTGACAGTAAAGTAATCTACTTATAACTTAAGAAAGGTCATAAAGCAACACTAGGTACATGAGAAATATAAGGAAAAGTTATAAGTTGAATGAGTTAAGGGTATATACTGACCTTAATTAAAAAAAAAAGAACTGTTTGATGATGGCTATGTTAAAATTGAGTAAAAAAGAACAAAAATTATGGTGTTTTTTGGGAAAATAGTGAAATATGAAAATGAAAATGGCTGCAAAAGGCTGAGTTCTCCAGAGAACCGCAACCAAACTTTAAGGGAGTTAAGTGGAAGGGTAAAATGAGAACTGAGAGGTTTGTTTGAAAGGGATGCTGAATAGTCTAAAATTTTTGGGGGTGCCGACAAGAAGCATGGACAACATTAGGTATAGGGGGCCGGACTTGAAGTTTGGGTGGAATGGAGAGAAGAGGGGAAGATGAAGATATGATGTGTTGAGATAAAAGTTTAGAGATACATCAATCAGCCAATCGCGTCCACTGCTGGACATAGGCCTCCCTCAGTTCTTTCCAGTGTTCTCTACACTGGGCCGCCTGTAGTCAGTTTCCCGCTACACGTTTTATATCATCGGTCCATCTAGTCGGTGGTCGTCCTCCTTCCATAATACGTCTTGTCCACCGTCCATCTTGTGCTCTGGCTAAGTACCCTGCCCAGTTCCACTTAAGCGACGTGGTTCTTTCGATGACGTCTTGAACTCCTGATCTTTGCCTGATTTGTTGGTTTGTTATGTGGTCTCGAAGGCTCACGTTCAGCATTACACGTTCCATGGCTCGTTGTGAAACTCAGAGTGAGGTGGACGAATAGTTGTAATTGTAGATTTTACTTGTGGAAGTAAATTATAAGAGTGAAGATTATGAGAATAGTTTACGATGGAGAGGGAGGAAGTCTCGATTGAAAGATACATGACGATTGACGCAACTTGGGCTTTTTTGTTTTCTTTAAGAATTTCAAGGTCTTCATATAAGTCTAATCGAAAACTTTTGACAAAAGTATATTCTACCATTTCCAAATTAGGTTTTGCTTGACTGAACGTGCTAAATTTCATGACACTATAACTTTTCCTTCAAGAGATTTTGCACAAAGTAGATACATAGACAAGCAAAAACGTCAAAATTTCAAAAATGATCTGTCGTGTTCATAAATATTTTCTTTAAGCTCGCACGCTTTGTTATTGTCAAATGTATTTGTTTATTTTGGTATTTTCTACTTCGCTATCGCTATATATAGTTTTTAAATGTCATGTACATTGCACTTATGCCACATTTTTCCTGTTTCTTGTAAAACAACTCCCCAGAGTATGTTAGAATCAGTAAAATATGCAAAATGTGGCGCCACCGTAATGCTATCGCACTCCTTGTTATTGTTTCATGCCGTCCATAGTAATCACAGAAGAGCTTCGATCGTGTTTACTAATTTGTAGATGTGTACTATGCCGGTATGTATTAGTTGGACTTGTTTTGCCATATTTGGCTCGGTAACCAGAAGGTCGAGCATTCTCCGTTTATTTTCATTTCGTTCGATTCAAAATTCAAATTGGTCGATTTGTCAGTGGGATTTAAATACTTTAAATCTGCATAAATTAGCTAATGAGTCGAATGCTCCAGAAATACTTGTTCGTTTTTTAAGTAAATTCTACCGTTACGTACATACCTGGAATTACTTTTGACTACAGGTGCGGAATGTTTAATGTGTTTAGATAATACCGAGGAAACGTGTTGTAGAATATATTAAATTAATTATTTAAAAAAATGCTTTTAAAGACTAATATAAATCAACTTTTAATAAAACTGAGCAAACAAATAACCACAAAAATTATACAAGTGAAAACATATTACAAACACTGATTGTGTCATGTTGGTCCACAATGTACACTCTCCAACTTCAAACTAAAATATTGGCCTCTTGATGCTATGCGGGAGATCAAAAGAACTGTTAGCAGTTGTAAAATATGCTTCCCTTTTAAGGCTCAAGCAGCATCTCAGCTGATAGCAGACTTGCCAAGAGAACGTCTAGTGTGTTCGCAAGCATTTACAAATGTTGGAACAGACCTAGGTGGACCATACAATCTCAAAACTTCCAAACTTCGTAAGGCTCCTATAACCAAATGTTATATTGTTGTGTTTATCTGTATGGTCACTCGAGCATGCCATCTGGAACTTGTCTCCAATCTAACCACAGAATCATTTCTGCTCATCCTCAAGCGTTTTATCAGTAGACGTGGCAATCCCTCTGTCATCTTTTCTGATAATGCAACCAACTTTCTTGGCTCCAAAAATCAATTGAGAGTATTTGCGCAATTCGTGCGGAACCAAGACACTCAAAATTCAATAAAGGATTTCTCGCTTCTTCTGAGATTACATAGAAATTCATACTTCCTCACTCACCACATCATGGTGGGATCTGGGAAAGTGCAATAAAAAGTGCGAAGTACCATCTCCACAGGCTTATTGGCAACCTAACACTCACGTTTGAAGAATTCTCCACTGTATTAGCCCAGATAGAGGCTGTTCTCAATTCTCGCCCCCTCTGTGCCATGTCCAATCAGCCTGGGGATCTCTCTGTACTCACCCCTGCTCACTTTTTAATAGACAAATCACTCACCTCTTTCCCTGAGTCCGATGTAAGTGAAATTTCCTCCTCTAGACTAAATCTCTGGGAAAATTGCAAAAAAAATCCAACAACTTTTCTGGAAAAGATGGAGCACAGATTACTTGAAAAGGTTGCAAAACCGTGCCAAGTAGCTGACCTCAAACAAAGATATTAAAGTAAATGATCTTGTCTTGTGAAAGGAAGATAATACACCTCCCTTATATTGGCCGCTTGCCAGAGTGATTGAGGTCTACCATGGCAGTAATGGCAAGGTTCGTGTTGTTAATATCAAAACGAAGGATGGAACTTTCACGCGTCCCATCACGAAATTGTGTCCATTGCCAGAAGAGTATTCTGTGTAAATATTAGGTAAATGTTACATTGCATTGGAAAGTGTGTTGATTAGCTACTAAGTGTAACATTTTTAGGGAATAAGTTATAACCATAGAATGCATAACTCACCCATGCATTCTATGGTTAGTTGATAGTTTATTGTTAAGTATTTTCTAGAATTAGGTCTAGAGTAGAATTCATCTTCTGTTAATCTAGTAACTTTGCTCTTGTTGTTTTCCTCCTGTTATGTCGTTAACTATTTTATTCATTGAAGCAATGCTTCAAGGCCCGGAAGTAGGTTGGAAAACCAACTAATTCTTTAACTGTTACAATTTAGCCTAACAGTCGAATTAAGTAGTTCAAGTTAAGAAGTCGCTAAAGAAGTTATTCTCTCTCCTCGTCTCTCTCCTCGTCTCTCTCTCTCTCTCTCTCTCTCTCTCTCTCTCTCTCTCTCTCTCTCTCTCTCTCTCTCTCTCCCTCTCTCTCCTCTCTCTCTCTCTCTCTCTCTCTCTCTCTCTCTCTCTCTCTCTCTCTCTCTCTCTCTCTCTCTCTCTCTCTCTCTCTCTCTCCCTCTCTCTCTCTCTCTCTCTCTCTCTCTCTCTCTCTCTCTCTCTCTCTCTCTCTCTCTCTCTCTCTCTCTCTCTCTCTCTCTCTCTCTCTCTCTCTCTCTCTCTCTCTCTCTCTCTCTCTCTCTCTCTCTCTCTCTCTCTCTCTCTCTCTCTCTCTCTCTCTCTCTCTCTCTCTCTCTCTCTCTCTCTCTCTCTCTCTCTCTCTCTCTCTCTCTCTCTCTCTCTCTCTCTCTCTCTCTCTCTCTCTCTCTCTCTCTCTCTCTCTCTCTCTCCTCTCTCTCTCTCTCCTCTCTCTCTCTCTCTCTCTCTCTCTCTCTCTCTCTCTCTCTCTCTCTCTCTCTCTCTCTCTCTCCTCTCTCTCTCTCTCTCTCTCTCTCTCTCTCTCTCTCTCTCTCTCTCTCCTCTCTCTCTCTCTCTCTCCTCTCTCTCTCTCTCCTCTCTCTCTCTCTCTCTCTCTCTCTCTCTCTCTCTCTCTCTCTCTCTCTCTCTCTCTCTCTCTCTCTCTCTCTCTCTCTCTCTCTCTCTCTCTCTCTCTTCTCTCTCTCTCTCTCTCTCTCTCTCTCTCTCTCTCTCTCTCTCTCTCTCTCTCTCTCTCTCTCTCTCTCTCTCTCTCTCTCTCTCTCTCTCTCTCTCTCTCTCTCTCTCTCTCTCTCTCTCTCTCTCTCTCTCTCTCTTCTCTCCTCTCCTCTCTCTCTCTCTCTCTCTCTCTCTCTCTCTCTCTCTCTCTCTCTCTCTCTCTCTCTCTCTCTCTCTCTCTCTCTCTCTCTCTCCTCTCTCTCTCTCTCTCTCTCCTCTCTCTCTCTCTCTCTCTCTCACCCGTGTCACACAACAAGAGCATCATAATATAAGTTAGTTTAGTGTTGCAAAGTGTACATATGTAGAGTATTGTGCAAGTACAATAAAGCGAAGATAAAAAGGTGTAAGTGTATAATTTCACCCCCACAAGAGTAATAAAACGAATCAGCAAACAACGCTTAAATCCTGTAACAAATCAAGACAGGTCACCACGAGGGTTTTGGTGCTCTCAGGGAACACCCATCGTTTCCCTTTAAACACCAATTCAAAATATTAACTAGACAAATATAAGAACTCAATAATGCAGCGGGTAGCGGGTATGAACTCTTTAAATTCTTGAAGATAGTCCTATCAGGGAAAATGAATCAATCCCTGCCCTGCGCAGATTCCGGGGGTTTCCTGACCCGGCAAACTAGTACCTGTATAGGGTCCCTTGTCCAGGGTTACGGATGAAATCCACAACGGCAGCTGCGACGGAGAAGCAAAACTTAGGTACGTTGTATTATAACGACTATTTTGCTTACCACAGGGTAAGAACATGGGGGACAAGACTGGTCAAACAAAATAAATCGAAACTAGTGCGTACGGCACTCAGTTGGTTGTTGGATAGCTGGGTCGTGGATAAGTTGAAGATATGGGGGTTGGATTGGGGCAACTACAAAAAAAGTAAATAAAGGGATACTTAATCTCTTGGAATAAACAAAATAAAAATAAACAGGAAACACCTCAAGGAATTTAATATAGGGTGCCACTTGAGGTGCCTAATTATACCTATTACAACCACTAACTAGTCTAGTAACTAGGGGAATAATTATAAAACATCAGAAACATATGTTTTTCAAAAAAAACTCAAAATGGATCAGAGAAACAAATTAAACGTTTATTTTTGTCTCAAACAAACAGTTATCAAAAATACAGATTACAAAAGAAACATATATAACATAATACAAAATAACAAAAACGTACATGTTCTTTGTTTACATAAAAGATTGCTACAAAAATTTTGAAATGGTTCCCAGGTTATAATGTGACCAATTTAAATTATCTTTTATATATAATAATCAAATTGAAATTGTTTTACAAAAACAATGGATTACAGCAAATGTCATATGTCAACATATCATTTTAAATCAGAATAAAATGACATTTTTCAGCTACGACAAAAATAATATAAAACTTTATTTATTACAAATTGTTTTATTTTAATGAAAGCAATTATTAAAATGTTTATATGACTTGGAAAATATAATATATTGAAAGTTACCTTAAGTTCATATATTGCACTTAAGGAAAAACTTGTTACTCCTCTGGATATATTCTCTAACAGGAACAAGGAACCATTTATATACTCAGGCAGGAACGATTGAAACAGGAACTTGGTGGAAGAATCAAGCTGACTACGGGGACATTCTATACCATACTTTTCAAAAATTGCCAGTTTCTATTCCAATCTTCTAATGACTTATATTCTCTAACAGGAACAAGGAACCATTTACATACTCAGGCAGGAACGATTGAAACAGGAACTTGGTGGAAGAATCAAGCTAACTACGGGGACATTCTATAGCATACTTTTCAAAAATTGCCAGTTTCTATTCCAATCTTCTAATGACTACTCTGACAAAGCTGCTTATGCAAAGCAAAGAGTATTATCATTTTAACTGGTCTTAAGACATTACAAAAAAAAAATTGAATCGACTCTTCGATTCAAAAATTGCCCCACATTTTACATTTCAAATCTGTCGCTTCACTATACATCGTAAACGTTTGCACCGTTTGAAATATTTCTTAGACCCTACATTGTAACACGTCTGCCCAATTTCAAATCTGTTCTTGGACTCCTTATCCGCGTTAAATTTTACAAATTCGACGCCAAATCAATTTCCCCTTTACGTCTCAAAACCTAAACAAACAATATTCCCCTTGTTATTCGTTCCTAACGATGAAAGACAAATAAAACCTCTTTTTTATATTAGGGGGCATCATAAAATATAATCCCTTTATGCGACAAAAAAATTGTCGAAATAAATATAAAAATACAAATTAACAAAATAGCACGTAGTTTTTAAACCGGAGTTCTACCTGACTTTGTAACAGAGATAAAAAAATATTTCCAGCGTTATTACACATTTAAAAATCTCGTCAAAAAAACTTGAAATATTTACAACATACATTTAACTTCGTCGAAATATTTAAAAAAAAAACTTCCTATATTAACGATCGTTTTCTTGGTAAAAACAACCAGGGGTGTACTACAGAAATCTAAAATATAAAACGCTACAACGTTGCGGATGGCGTAAGTGGCAACCCTCGATTTTAGGGTTGATATAGAGTCGTCAAATACTGGCCAACGGTTTCGGGCGGAGGAGCTGGTAGATGTAAGGGCACTCTTTTGTCCTGAGATAAAGAAATCTATCTCGAAGTCGGATGAACCAAGGAAGGGTGAACGGCATAAGGATGCAGAAGACAACGGGCAACCACTGCTTTAAAGACTTGTAGAATACCCCTAGAAATTGGCATGGCAATTAGTGACAAGCATCACCGTACTAACCATGGTTCTTCGATGCCAAGATTCGGCAGGGGGAGAAATAAAAATTATGACAGGGCCCCTCAGGTCGTTAACCAACGAAATCCCTGCGTACTAAAAATACAAAATTCAACGTTTAAAATAGCGACATGGAATGTTAGAAGCATGTATGAGCCTGGTAAACTAAGGAACATAGAACGAGAAATGATACGACTTAAGATCGATATATTGGGAATGTGACACAAGATGGTTCGACTCCGACGAACTAAATACAACCAATGATCGACTTTTCTACTCTAGTAAGATCCTTAAAGACCTAATTTCTTCCTAGGTATATTGATAAGCTGCAAAGTCCGACGATTACTATGAAAGTGTTGAAAGGCTTTGACAGTATCGTCCGCATAGCTGTTCAGAAGATTCTGCGTCTCAACTGCACGTATACAATGTGTATAAAATTTAGAAGTAGGCAATTACTCCAGAGCAGTTATAGCGGCAACGGTCTGGCACAAGGTTCTTCACACAACGAAAGCTCTGCATGGATCAATCGGTCGGGGAATATTTTGTAAAAGCGGCTCCGTTAAGAGAAAACCTCTTACCAACATGGGACACACCATCAAATCCACCACACCAGAGAAAGTGCCGCATAGGATGCGATCGTAACGAGAGTCTAAGCCATGTATTACAGAAAAGTATAGCGACACATTGGCAAAGAATCCGCCGACACAACCATCTCGTTACGTACATACCAAAATTCGCTGACAAAGAGGATTGTAGAAGTAGAGCTACGCATAAGATGCAGCGACGAGACATTACGGATATCTGGTCTTGTGAGGCAGTTGGGTGACAGGGTACTTGTTGCAGACGTTGTCGTCAGTTGAGAGGGTCCTGACCCCCTAGGTGTGGCTGTCAATAATAAGGTAGCCATATATACCGAAGCCCGATTCCTTCGGAGCTTGCAAACGCGATATCTTGGGAAAATTATTTGCAAGGCACCTCTCATAATCTGAACTCGAGGAACTTGGTGTCACAAGAATTCTAGAATCCAAAGAATTCTAAATATTTCAAGGTTGGACATTCGTAATTTAATTACTGAGGTAAGTCAAGATAGCATACGCTCTTCAAGTTAGGATTTTTATATTTACACTGTATCATAAGATTTATGTTTTATGTCTGTGAATGTCTTTTTAAACTTATTTTCATTATTTTTACTACATTTTTTCAAAGCTTTTTGTGTAACGGCAGTGCTTTGCAGTGTAACGGCGATCTTTTGTCTCAAGGTTAAGAAATTTACGTAAAGGCGAATGAATGAAGAATTTGGTCAATAGCATAAAGAAGCACGATAGCGTCTGATCTACAAAGGGCGACTGGAGAAGATCAATTAATACTGAAGTCTAGAAATATGTTCAATTTCCGGGGAACGAAGAGTCGTGTGTCAGAGCCCATTATACAATGATAATTCAATATCAAACAAGATGAGGCAAAGATCAAATAATCTTTTCAGTGGAGCTATATTAGAATGCACTGATTATCATGGACGGATAGAATAAGGAATTAAGGCGTGTTGCACATAGTAAACAAGGAATGTAAAATCATAAATACCTTGGCTTCTGCATAACAGAAAATGGAGCACTAGACTAAGAAATTTTCCACAAGATACAGGCTGATTGGTTTAACTGAAAGCGACTGAGCGGGGTACTTTGTGATCACAAGATCGGGGAAGAGCTAAAAGGAAAGATATATTAGAGTGTGGTGAGGCCTGCATTAGTGTACGGTGATGAATTGTGCGTATATAAAGAAGATTCAGGAAAAAAAATAGCGGTAGCTGAAATGAAAATGTAATGGTGGATGTTGGTAAGACAAGAAGGGACTGATCAGGAACGACTTGATTAGGACTTGAAAGAGAAAGGTTTAGGTGAAGAAGACACGATGGACAGAAGTGAGTGGCGAGGAGAAGTAAGGAGCAGAGACCCCTGAGAATGGAAAAGCTGAGAAAGAAGAAAAATATATGAGAGAGAGAGAGAGAGGTGGATTACTTACAATAACTAAAATTAATCAGTAACATACAGTCTTATAAACTACGTAGCTAAAGTAAACCTAACCTGCACAATTTCCCCACAATAAAAGACCAGTTTAAATATATTGTGAACATAAATATCTGTATCAATAATATATTTTTCGTAGTGTAGTTCAAAATGTACTACGAAATCGTTCCAATAGGAAACCAAGACACATGGGAACAATAGAGAAGAAAAATCTGTGAAGGGGCGGGTAGTTTCTAAACCACTTTTAATTACAGGTTGCATACAATAATTAACAGATTCAGCAATTCTTAACACTAAAATTATTAACTTAGATAATGGAGGAATGTGTTAGGGGGCTGGAGAAATTATTGGTGTATTAAATGTTTTGGTGATTTATGATTTTTGAATGATACGTTGTCCGTCTGAACCAAGATATAGGTTTAATGATAGAGACTTTGTTAAATCGATGTAATCTATAATGCTAGAGGCACTAATAATCATTAGTTTTCAGCTAGAGACAACCAAAAGAATGTTTGGGATCATTCTCACAATATCTGTTCTTATCTCTTTTTTCCTCCGCCATTTTACGTTTTTAATTACTATATAATGGTAACCAACCCAGATACAAAATTGTAAGTACTTTGTCTGCCTTTGTTTGCGGCGACTGCCAAAGTGTCTAAAAGGCGTTTTAGTCTACATTAAATGCATGATCAGAAAACTTCTTCTTCTTCTTCTTCTTCTTCGTCTAGCCATTCACGTCCACATCTGAACATAAGCCTCTTCAAGTCTTCCTTTCCATTGGTTTTTATTGTACGCTACTTGTAGCCAATTTTTCCCGGCAGTCCTTTTCAGATCATCTGTCCATCTCATAGGAGGTCTGCCGCTGGGTCTTTTGTGTTGGTATGGTCTCCAGGTTAAAATTGATCTGTGCCATTTGTTTAGATCGCTCCTAGCTACATGTCCAGAGTATTCCCATTTCAACTTTAATGATTTTTGCACCACATCGGTGACTTTGGTTTTCTGTCTTATCCATGTGTTTGTTATCTTATCCTTAAGTGATATACCTAGCATTGCTCTTTCCATCGCGTGTTGAGTGACTCTAAGTATATTCATATTCTTTTTTGTGATTGTCCATGTTTGTGCCGCATAAGTTAATATCGGAATAATGCATGCATCAAAAACTTTAGATCTAAGATGTAATTGAATTTGTTGATTTCTGAGTATATTGTTCAGTTTACCGAATGCTGCCCAAGCTAACTTTCTTCTTCTTTTTATTTCTTCAGTTTGAATTTCTCTATTTAGGATTATTTTTTGTCCTAAGTATATATATTCTTCAACTTTTTCTATAACTTTATCGTTTATTATTGTCACGGTGTCTTCGGAGTGCATGACTTTTGTTTTGTTTAAATTCATTTTCAGTCCTATTTTAGAAGATTCGGTATGTAGTTCTAAAAGCATGGTTTGCATTTCTTTTAGGTCAGTAGCTATCAGGATTATGTCATCTGCAAATCGTAGATTACTGAGGTAGCGGCCATTGATGTTTATTCCCTTATATTTCCAATTTAGGTTTTTAAAAACGTCCTCCAAAACTAAGGTGGACAGTTTGGGTGACAAAGTATCTCCCTGTTTGACTCCCCTCTTTAATGGTATAGGGTTCGTGTGTTCATTTTCATTTAAGTAGTATGTAGCTGTAGCTTGGTTCATAGTTTCTTTTATTAAGTTAATATATCTGCTGTCTATTCTACAATTTTGTATCGAAAGCTTTTTCGTAGTCTACAAATGCTAGAAAAACTGGAAACTTGTATTCGTTACATTTTTCTATTAATATTTTTGTGGTTAACAGGTGATCGGAAGTTGAATAGCCTTTTCTTCTAAAAATAGCCTTAATTTCCTCGCTAATCGAGTAGTTATGACTTTGGTAAGTATTTTAAACAGGTGTGACAGTAGGCTGATGGGTCTGTAGTTTTCCAATTTTCGACTATAACCTTTCTTGTGTAATAAGATTACTTTAGAGTTATTCCAGCTCTTAGGGACTTTACCCTGATGTAAACAACTGTCCACAAGCTTAGTTACAATTGCAATTAGTTCCTTACCTCCTTCTAATATCATATCTGTGGTAATACTATCTTCTCCTGCAGCTTTATTTCTCTTCATGTTTTCCAATGCTGTAGTTACCTCTGAAATTGTTACTTTTGGCATTATTTCTGATCCAACATTTTTTATTAATTTCCGTGCTGGTCTCATCTTATCATCTTGTTGATGTGATCTGTAAAGTTCTGTGTAAAATTCTTCTATTCGTGTCAGTATGTTTTCTCTACTTGTGATTTCATTTTCGTCTTTTCCCATTAATGATATGATCTGACGTCGTCCTATTGTCGGTCTGAGGCATTGCATACTCTTATTTTTTTCAATAGTTGTTGTTATTAATTTTTCGTTTTCTTTTCTTTTTAGTTGTCTGATTCCTTTTCTAATCTGCCTATTAAGTTCTCTATATTCGTCGGTTCCCCTTTTGTTAGATTTATTTAAGATCTTCCTTCTTTCTATTTGTTGTACTATTTCTTTGTCTAATTCATTGTATGTTGTTTTTGGTTTTTTCAGTTGCAGAAGGCTTTTATTCACTGTTTCGGTAATAAGGTTATTCAAATCATCAATATCATTGGAATTTATCTGCTGCATGCTAACTTGATTTAATGCATGCACTATCTTTTTATTAAATTCACTATTTTTGATTTCTTCAGATGTCCATTTGTATATTTTTTCATGTATTCTTTTTCTTTCTAGTTTTTTGTTAATTATTAGTTTTGTTCTTATTAGTCTATGATCGCTTCCTAGGTCAAACTGATTTAATACTGATACGTCTTCTATTAGGTTTCTATTCTGCGTTAAGATATAATCTATTTCATTCTTTGTCTTTTTATCGGGACTCATCCATGTCCATTTTTTGCTTGGTTTTTTATTGAAAAAGGAGTTCATTGAGTAGATATTATGTTCATTCCTGAAATTAAGAAACATTTCTCCTCTATCGTTTTTTTCCCGTAGCCATAGTTACCAATTAAATGTTCATAATCTTCCTCTTTTTTGCCCAGTTTAGCATTAAAATCTCCTAATAGTATTTCGTAATTTGCTTTATTTGTTTCTACAGCTGTTCTTATTTCTTCATAAAATATTTCTACTTCTTCATCGTCGTGGCTTTTGGTCGAAGCGTACACTTGATCAGAAAACGTTTGGCCGTATATTTCAACCATTCCTTGGCCGAAATCGGTGTTTGATCCTTATATAAATACTGTTTTAGCCCTACCTTACAGACTGTATTATCAAATGCAGGTATGAATACGAAATTTCCTTGCAAAATGAAATAAAAGTACTAAACTCATTCTTTTTTTTCAACTGCTGGATCCGATTTGTTCCTTCAAGCTCCCGTTTTGCCTGTAAATATGCTTTCAACAATATCACAAAGGTTCCAGTTTCTAACTTAGTAATTGTTTAGTCATTATAAATATAAATATTAATTAATGAAATATTATTTTTTGAATACATTGTACAACATATATATCTGATGCAAAAAATTATCTCCGCGAACTTTTTTTATGTCATACTTTTTGGTACAGAGGAATTTACAGTCTTTTTTTTCTGGAGTTGCTGTCTTTGACTAACAAGGCCAAATTGTTGTACATATGTAAATGTATTCTTGAGAATATTAAATTAAAAATGTATATAAAATTTATTAGATATTTTTTACACTGTTGATTTATCACCTTTTCCTTATGATTTATTATTCCTAAAATAATATCCAATATCATCTTATAGGCTAGAGCATATTAAAACAACTTTTGTTTTATACCTGCATTGAATTCAAATCTGTGGGACCTCCTTGCGGGTTTTTTGTTAACAAATTAACAGTCAGGCTCTCAGATTTAATGGCGTTTTACCGAGTCATCTCCCAGATTCGTCCCGTCACTATATGGGGTCATCAGCAAAGCATTCCACTTGTCAAACCGTCAGACCTTTTTCTAAAATAAAAATCCCAGATCGAGCAGGTTAATTGCTAACATTTAATTTCTCGTTCTACAGTTTTGTATCACGAATTTTGATCTCGTGTAATTAGTGGTTTAGAAAAGAAGATTTAAAGCTTTAGAGATGGTAGCAGTCTGATACACTGTTTTTACTCATTTGTGACAATTTAACATTTACTAAATACATATGTAAGGTAAAGTTGTAGGAAGCATCACTGATATACTGGTTGCTTGAAGCATTATAATATTTCAGCTGTTCTCTATTATAGTTTCCTATATTTCATCAACGTATCTGTTATACCTTCTGTAAGATGCTATGTTCATTTTTTCAACCAATAACTCCACTTATCTCTATCTTGCAATTCTCTGTTTCTGAAATCTGTTATTTCGTGGCAAGGGTCTAAAGAAAAGTAGACTATAATTCTCAAGCTCGTGCTCAAAATATGAAGAAGAAAAATATCACAACGTACGTTGATTTGCTTCAAGATATTTTAGTAATAAATAACTTGCTAATATTGACAAGACTGGACTTCAGTTAAATAATAAACACCCGCTATGTTGTGGCCTCTAACAGTGTTTCTAATGTCATCATCATCATCCAGCCTCAAGAGTCCACTGCTGAACATAAGCCTCTTCCTCATGTTTCCAACACCGTCGCTCTTGCGCCGCTCTTATTCAGTTTTTATTGAGTCTTCTTAAATCGTCAGTCCATCTTGTAGGTGGTCGACCAACGCTTCTCTTGTCTTTACTTGGCCTCCATTCCAATAACCTCTTTGTCCATCGCCCATCTGTCGTTCTGGCTATGTGTGCTGCCCATCTCCATTTTAGTCTGGCTATATTCTCGATGATGTCAATCACTCAGGTTCTTCTCCTGATGTCTTCGTTGGTTATTCTGTCTCGCAGAGTTATTCCTAACATGGACCGCTCCATTCTTCTCTGCGTGACTCTTAGTTTGGTAGCTGCTGCTTTTGTTAAGGTAAGTGTTTCTGCTCCGTACGTCAAGACTGGGAGGACGCACTGATCAAATACCTTTCTCTTTAGGCATGTGGAGAGCACACTTTTAAAAGTTTCTCTGTTTTCCAAATGCTGCCCACCCAAGGCCGATTCTTATCTTCAGTTCATGAGTCTGGTTATCCCTGCCAATCATAATTTCATGTCCCAGGTATTTATATCTATCTACGAGTTCTATTTCTTTCCCACCAATACTGATTTCTGTACAAATACCCGAGGAACAATAATTAATAAAAGCGTGCTAGTACTAGAATTTGCAGATGACGTTGACATCGCAAGATCAAGAAGAGAAATGATAGAGGCATTCACTCAAATAGAACGAGCTGCAAAAAATAGTGGTCTTAAAATCAATCAGACAAAAACAAAATATGTGCCTGCAAATAAAAATGCACAAATAAGGCAGCTGCCAAATTTAACAATAGGAGAATACAACATTGAGGCGGTAAAAAACTTTACATACTTAGGATCCCTAGTTACGTCTGATAACAACGTTGCAGAGGAAGTGAAGAGGAGAATATTTATTGCCAATAAATGTTACCATGGCTTAATTAGGCAACTAAGATCAGATAACGTCTCCAGAAAAACAAAATGCCAAATATACAAAACCTTAATAAGACCGGTACTCACATACGGTTCAGAAACCTGGACACTCTCTAAAAGGGAGGAAACGTTGTTAGCCACCTTTGAAAGAAAAATCTTGCGACACATATATAAGGGCACAAAAGAAAACGGGATTTGGCGGAGAAGGTATAACTTTGAACTATACAACATATACCAGGATCCAGATATCATAATATTCATTAAAATAGGAAGGCTACGTTGGATTGGACATGTGGAAAGAATGGAAGAAGGCGAAATACCAAACAAAATATTCAAACAAGTGCCAGTAGGAAAAAGAACAAGAGGAAGACCGAAGCTGAGATACGTAGAACAAATAGAAAATGATATAACAACATTAAAAATTAAAAACTGGAAAAAAAAAGCACGAAACAGGTCAGAATGGAGAAGAATCCTTGAACAGGCCAAGACCCAAAAAGGTGTCATCAGGTGCCACCAATCACGCACCTCGATGTTCATCGCCCTTCCTTCTGGAGTTTTATTCAAATTTTAATTGGTTAAAAATCGAAAAGGTTTCATATAAAAGTTAATTTTACTTTAAATATGGGACATTTTCGGATTTACAGTCAGTCTGGTTTTACCCTTAGAGGGTAGCCCCAGGGCTCTTCACTTTGAAGGGCTCTGAAAAGTTCTAAAGACTCTGACGCTGAGTTTTTTTCTACTTAGAAATTGTGAGTTTTATTTCTAAAGTACCCACAACACCTGTAGCATTGTCTTTTTCAAGATAATGACCAAATCAGAGCGTACCGGCTAACTACGCAATATTTCATAATATTGCGCAATAGTTAGATGATATTAGTAAACATGGTTATAGCACCAAGTTGCATTTCAATTTCCTACGTTTACTAATAATCGCCCGGAGACGACATGGCGCCCAACGAAATCGAACGCACCACGACTCAGAGTCAGAGAGTCTCGTGCTCCAAGTGATCCAACATCACAACAGTTCCGACACGAGGCCTGCATCAAAACCACTCAAGAAAACAGCGGGGAGAGGCATCGGATGTTAGTAAGTTACACGCTAACATGCCGATATCCACCTTCTGCAGCCTGAAACCGTCGATGTGTTAGATTTTTCGAGCCACCCGACTTCGACGCCGTACCTGATGCACGATGGATGTCCCCGGAGTAGCCAGTCCCTGCCTGCCCTACCATTATGTGGTCCAGAGCACCACGGAGGCTCAGGTAAAACTCGCCTACGATCCACCGGCGACATGCAGAAGGTACCGACAGGGCTAGAACGGGATGTAGCAGCCGACAACCGACCACATCGCCGAGGATGGACCTGCAGATGCCGTCCACAACACCGACCACCGCCTGTGAGTGTTTTGTGCAGTGCTAGTGCGCGTTTCGCGAGTGTTACGCGAGTGTAAGTGCTTAGAGAACTGTAAGTACATCTGACAATATGGACATATCCATTTTTTTGTATATATTTAATGCATTTTTTCTTTTCTATAGTTATGAATTGTAAAAAAAAAATTGTTTTTCTTAGGTTGTTAATAAAAATCAGCTTTTTTTTATCAGCCTCAGAGTCTCCAAAGCAGGGGGGATGTCATCAGGTGCCACCAATCACGCACCTCGATGTTCATCGCCCTTCCTTCTGGAGTTTTATTCAAATTTTAATTGGTTAAAAATCGAAAAGGTTTCATATAAAGGTTAATTTTACTTTAAATATGGGACATTTTCGGATTTACAGTCAGTCTGGTTTTACCCTTAGAGGGTAGCCCCAGGGCTCTTCACTTTGAAGGGCTCTGAAAAGTTCTAAAGACTCTGACGCTGAGTTTTTTTCTACTTAGAAATACTGTGTTTTATTTCTAAAGTACCCACAACACCTGCAGCATTGTCTTTTACAAGATAATGACCAAATCAGAGCGTACCGGCTAACTACGCAATATTTCATAATATTGCGCAATAGTTAGAGATATTAGTAAACATGGTTATGGCACCAAGTTGCATTTCAATTTCCTACGTTTACTAATAATCGCCCGGAGACGACAAAGGGTTGTCGAGCCAGTGATGATGATGAATACTGATGTTCTGGTTGGGTACCAAATTGGTTTTTTCGAGATATTTATATTTAAACCTATATTTTCTGTAGCCACAACGAGTTCCTGTACCATCTCTCTTGCCGTACCTAGATCTTCAGCTATTATAAGTATATCATTGGCGAAACGTAAGTTGTTTAGATATTCTCCATCTATTTTTATTCCCTTTGGCATCCAATCCAAATTCTTAGCAGGAGACAAAGCAGGAGACAAAGCAAATTTACAGAATTACAGACCGATTAGCCTCCTCAGCCATATATACAAGTTGTTTACGCGAATACTAGTTAAGAGAATGGAAAGAAAATTAAAAACTTATCAACCAAGGGAACAGGCAGGATTCCGAAAAAGTTACGGAACAAATGACCATCTACAAAGTATAAAAACCCTAATAGAGAAAGCAGTGGAATACAATAAAACTCTAGTTCTAATATTTATCGATTTTCACAAAGCCTTTGACACAGTTGAGCTAAGCAAAATATTACAGGCGCTTAAAGAATGCAGGCTAGATTACAGATATACTAAATTCTTATACAAAATATACCTGCAGGCAACATTCACTGTCAGATTACATACTAACAGTAATCGCATAAAATAGAACGGGGGGTTAGACAAGGAGACCCAATGTCACCTAAACTTTTTAATATGACATTACTGTATTTAATTCGAAAACAGAACATGCTTTTGTCACGTGGAAAGAAAATTAAAAACTTATCAACCAAGGGAACAGGCAGGATTCCGAAAAAGTTACGGAACAAATCACCATCTACAAAGTATAAAAACCCTAATAGAAAAAGCAGTGGAATACAATAAACCTCTAGTTCTAATATTTATCGATTTTCACAAAGCCTTTGACACAGTTGAGCTAAGCAAAATATTACAGGCGCTTAAAGAATGCAGGCTAGATTATAGATATACTAAATTATTATACAAAATATACCTGCAGGCAACAATCACTGTCAGATTACATACTAACAGTAATTGCATAAAATACAACGGGGGGTTAGACAAGGAGACCCAATGTCACCTAAACTTTTTAATACGACATTACTGTATTTAATTCGAAAACAAAACATGCTTTTGGCTATATACTATAAATATTGACGAATTTGCCCTGCTTGTTTGAATACGGCTATTTGTATCTTTATAATCACTTAAATGATTACAATTTAAAAGCAGAAACCTCTAAGTATTTCTAGTTATCGTAGTAAGCCTAAAAGAATCATTGAAAATATAAAAAGATAGTACCGTATATTTTAGAAGTGAACAAAATAAAATCTTGGTAAACCCAGACAACAAAAAAATGGGTTGGAGAAACTTGATATCTGCGATTTTTTACGTGCTGCTATTTTTACTTTCGTCACGTCTACAGTGGAAAATTTATTATATTTTGCTCACTGTTGGCTATGTGTGATACAAAATATGTTGATGTAGGTAGGTACCAAAGATTCATTAAGAGCCCATAAATAAAATATGTAATAAATATTAGCAAATGGACATCCAACGGCTACTTGGTTTATGATGGTAACCGATATTAACTTTAGCAAGGCCAATTTTTAATACTGAAATCCTATTATAATTAGTTATGATTTTATGATGATTACAAAATGCATAGCAGAGCGTAGTGTATAAACCTATATCCAAAGACACGAGGGAAAGAAAAGATTGGATATCACACATAATTTAGATATGATGGACGAAATTAAGAAATAGAAAAATAAAACACAATTGAATACAAACGTTTGAACAGAAAATTAAGAGGGAAAATAAAGGAAGCAAAAGAGAAAATGTTAGAAGAAAAATGTAAAAAACTATAAGAATTAGAAAAGGGTCATGATTTTTTTAAATAAAAAACTACATTGACCTCTCGTAACTAACAAGAGATAGTTAATTTATAACACCAAATATCACATACAAGAATGGGAAAAATCTATATAAGAGCTATTCCGAGATAAAAGAATGGACGAATTACGATAGATAGTTCTAATGCAAGCACACTAATTTTAAAAGTTAGGGTGGAATATACCACTAAACAATTAAAAGCCGACAAGAGTCCTGGACCTAACGAAGTTTACCCTGAAATACTCAAATTGATAAAAAATGATCTATCTTTATTCTCTTGTCAAAACAAGCTAACTGCAAACGATGTGCAGATTTTAGATTAATTAGTTTTATGATCTAAGTACTTAAAATTCTACTAAAATAGTTCAGCTACAGATTATACAAAAAAAAATGTGAAGCAAAAGCAAAAGATACAACAAATTTAGATTCAGAGCTGGAATAAGGACAAGACAAATACTGTTTCAGAAGTGTTAAGACCAACAAAGTGATATTTTTGATGATCGTGTAGGTCATGATGAATTGTTAAGTTCTTTAATAACATAAACTTAGATGATAAAGACATTAATAAGACACTTAGACTGCAAATGACAAGATTAGGATCGAAAATCAAACATCCAGACATATTAGTATAAGTAAAGAAGTAAGGCAGGATTCTGTATGGTTCCCTACGTCGTTTAAATGCTACAATTGCAACATTTTTTGTTCCTGAAGGCTTTGTTTGTGTAAAATTCAACATGTCATGGAAGTGTGTCAATCCCATGAACAATTTCTTCTATATATGTGATAAAATATGATGTTCATCACAAATACGTCACTTCACTACTGTTATTTTGACAAGGGGAACCAGGACAAGCTTTTGGTTTCACATATTTGATGCATGTTCTGTTCAATTAAGAGACTGGCTGAAGTCGCATTGCTAATGCATTATATAAAACTGATTTTGATGGAAAAAATGAGAATCTAACATGTTGAGTCAAGCAGAACTGAGCGACCTCATTCGAGATTTTGCCTTGTCAAAAAAAGGCGTAGGTTCTGGTGTTCAGACCGCAGCAATAAAATCTCTAACGTGATATCAGGTCCCATTATTCTTCTTAGTATCTTCCTTTCAAAGACCAGCAGATAATTTGCGTCTGAAGGTAGCTTACCAGTTCCTATTTCACCACAAAATTATGAGTTGAAATTAAAAAATAACAATATATATTATGGAAAATAAAGAACCAAACAAATGGTTCTCATCATTATCAATTTTGGGAGAAAATATGGCAAAATACACATATTTAATCAAACAGAACTGAGCGGCTTTAGTGGGATATTTATTTATCACAGAAAAGGCACAGGAGCTTCTGGTATTCAGACTACAGCAATGGAATCTTTTCTAATGTGATGTCAAGGTAATTATAGACATCGGCAGCGGGATCTGCTGCCTTTTTTGAGAAAAAAAGATTATCTTGTTGATTTGATGGAATGTTTAAATTTGGATCATGATCCAACTGAGTGCATGGATGAACATACAGATGATGCAAGATGAGCATGGAGAAAGACTCAGTGAGGTTCTTCCAGTAATCAAAAAAAGGTATCGAGGTCGATAGAACAAATCTATGCTTGCAAATTACTGCTGGTTTGTGTGTAGAGATGTCCTGGAGGAATACTATTACAAGGAACAAGCTAAAAGACGTCAATCAAACGACGACACGATATCTTTAAACCTAGATGTTTAAGCATTATCTCATTAATTTAGAACTCTTGGAACACGGACCTCATTAAAGGCAATTCAAATGTACTCTTTGTAGTTTTTTTTATATAAAAAAATATTTGTGCTTTAATTGATGGATTCGACCGTTACTTGATGGAAATTCATTTTATGTAACAATAAAACACTGAAAACTTTGTTTTCAAACTTCCACAAAATTTATTTTAAATCGTATCACTACAGCTATTTCGGCTGATAGCCTTTCTCAAGTGATCTATTTTTGGCTTGGGTTTACAAATTTATAGTCTCTAATGAAATAGGTTGAGGAGGGAAGAACTGTTTGTCTCAAGTTGGTCATTCACAATTATATCTGTGTTTTTTAATTTGTTGATTTCCATAGATTCTAACAAAGATAGCTTAAGGCCTTTATTTTGAATGTGAAGAACTTTAAATTTGTCATTAAAAGAATGATTATGATCTAGAAGGTGAAGTGCGTATGTCGAATCTGTTTTTCTATTCTTAAAAGCCCTTTTATGTTCTGCTCTTCGTTTATCAAAGTTTCTACCAGTTTGGCCGATGTAAGTTTTTGGGCAGTCGCCACATTGAAGTTTGTACACACCACTTTTTAAGTGTTTTTTATTTTGGCTCTTGTTATTTTTAATATATTTGCCTAGGTTTGTATTTGTTCGGAAAGCTAGTGTTATTCCTTTCTTCATAGATTAACAGAAATTCCGATGTCAAAAGACAACTTTGAGACAGAATCAAATATAATTAAGCAAATAGCAGTAAACAACGGATACAACGAACAAACAATTAATAAAATGTTAAATCAAAAACTACACAAGAAAGCCCTGAAATTAGCATTTCCACCACCAGAGAAAAATCCCAGTACCTTCTGCTCGATTACATATACAGGCAAAATAACAACAAAAATTGCCAAACACATAAAAAAGAAAGGAATAACACCAGCTTTCCGAACAAATAACAACCTAGGCAAATATATTAAAAATAACAAGAGCCAAAATAAAAAACACTTAAATAGTGGTGTGTACAAACTTCAATGTGGCGACTGCCCAAAAACTTACATCGGTCAAACTGGTAGAAACTTTGATAAACGAATAGCAGAACATAAAAGGGCTTTCAAGAATAGAAAAACAGTTTCGACATACGCACTTCACCTTCTAGATCATAATCATTCTTTTAATGACAAATTTAAAATTCTTCACATTCAAAATAAAGGCCTTGGTAAATGACCTAAAGGTAAATGATGACACCTGAAGATAATTACGAACACTGATCTTGACTTCCCTAAGAGTTGATTTATTTCAATGAAGTAATCTCATTGGAAGTAATGTCAATTGGATGTTAGTTAACCAAGATATGTGTATTTACTGGCTAATATCTGGTCATCGACTATCATGTATTTTGTTTTTTCTTTCTATTAAGATCCAGTCCATACTCTTTACTGATAAATGATATGGGTTACTGATAAATGATATGACATTATTATTTGTAAACCCATTAAAGCTCATGGAAAAACCACTGCGTCTCTTTATAGAAAATTTGTTAAATGAAACCCATATGTAGAGTTGTGCGTAATAATAATGGAATTGAGCTTACTCAACAAAGTCATTTAACAAGTTAAAATGATAACATAAATTTTCGAAATCATCTATCATTACTTCAGCTCTCGAGGAATGCCATCTGGTCTATTTTGTATATTTTCGTGTCAGTCACTCTGGTAGTAAGTACATAGATATTCTGATAAACTTCTGCTTCAGCTTTTGATACAACTACTTTCATCACCGTTTGGCAAAACTATAATTTTTAAAATGTGTCAAAACTATTTGCTTGTCACACTTCTCCTTGACTTTTTCTTAAACTTCGTTTGACCACTACCAGGTCCATTTATTCTTAAACTTCTTTTCTAACCTTTTGCCAAGTACTTAAATTGTGGTACTTTTAATAACACAATTTTTTCAAATTGCATTAGAACCCATTTTTATGTTCCAAATAATTTTTTCTACTATCTTTTATATGATTATGTATATATTTGTATAACACAGACCATACGTATAAGAAAACTATTAACACTATAACATTATCCTCTGTCCTCTCCTTTTATTTGTCAGCGCTACAAAATGATAGATCGAACTCATATAAACGAAGTAACTTATGGTAATGTTGATAACATTTGAATTTCTAATAAAAGGCGGAATTATTAAAAAACTGGAGTCATAGTTCACAGCGAATAAATTTATTCATAATATTATATTAATGAGGCACAACCTGCCATCTTTGATATTAGAACTTCATGGAAAAGAAACCGTTGGATGCGTTGGTTAGATGTGTTAAATCTAAAATTTATTGCATTTATGCTAAAATATCACTATATGGGTTTAATTATTGAAATGTTGTCAGGTTAGATTAAAGATATTTTGTAGATATGAATACTAATTTAATACTAATATAAAACGGCAATTTCAGAATGTCACGAGTCCACCAGAAGCTATGTATAAACTTCATATGTGGCTATAAAAAATTGAACTCAGCGGTACTCAAATCTTTATGATAGGTTAAGTTTTCCGATGATTTTCCAACGATGAAGCACTAATGGATAACGGAGAATAATTTCTAAGTTAAAAGTATATTAAAGAATTGACTTGTTGTGACTGCTCTTTTTTGTTTGTTTATTTTTTTTTATTTTATTTTTTTTATTTCCTTGTATTACTTTTTTGACATTGTATGTAATATGTTTATATATTTTTTACTTTGTTTTGGTCATTTTTTATAATAATTTTGTTTTGCATATTTTTTTTATTTATTTATTTTTTTTCCAATTTTTTTTTTTTATTTTTTTGCATTAAAAGGTTTATTACATAATTGATATGTTCGCAAATGGCTTACAAGTTTCATCTTAATTCTATGGTTAGTACATTATATTGTTTAAAGTTTATATTTACAATTTCTTATTAACTGATAAATACAATTAAAAATTTCTAAGTTTCCAGAGAAAATTAATTCATTTATGTGAAATGGGAAACAGACATTTAGTTTTCGTAAGTTTTCATAAAAACAGGTAATATTTCCTTGTTGGTTTACACATTCTAATAGGATATGTGTTAAATCTCCATATTTACCACAAGTACAGTTTGGAGTGTCTGCTAGATTCATTTTGTACATTCTTGAAGGTGTTAGAACATAATTGTATCTTCGCCTATTAATAGTTTTAATAAAACTTCTGTTGGACTCTGAATAAAACCACCTTTTTTTGAAGAAGAGTGGGTTGCCAATATTTAAATGATGACTGTCTTTCGGATTCCGTAGAATTGGCTTGCCATTTTAATTTGAGCTGAAGTTTACTATGTACATCTATATCTGATACCGGTAGAATATTGTTTTTCGCTTAATACTGCTTCTTTTGCCAAAGCATCTGCTATTATATTACCCTTTATCCCAGAACGGCCTTTGATCCATGCGATAATAACTTCTCATCCGAGCTTTGAAACTTTGTAGTACGATTTTAATATCTCTATATTAAGATGAGTCAATTGCTTGGATTTATTTGTTATACATAATCTTTCTATTACACTTTTACTGTCTGTAAATATTACACAGTTCTTCATTTCAACTTTAAACCTCATTTCGGATGTGTAAATGGAGGCTTCATCAGGTAACTTATATTTATGCTGTTGTCCAGAATACTGTTGGTATACTGCGCAAGCAGTGTTATTTCCTTTTTTGAATCATCGGTAAAAATATAATAATAATTAGGCCACCTCTTCTGAATGTCTGCGTTAAACATAGGGCCTTGGAATCATTGAGAAATTCTGTCTTGATTTTTATTGAGACCAGCACACGAGGCTTTTCAGTATAAACTGGTGGAAGATGACCCTTATAAAGTACCTCTTTAAATTCAGACAGATTTGAGCTGAGTAGTTGTTGATAGTAGAATTGATATCTAAAAAAAATATTATAGGAATAGAAAATTACAAACCCCGAAACAAATGAAGCGTAAATGGTCAAAATTTCTGTTCGGCTTATGACGTTTGAAAGGTTCCATAAGAGTACATACCACAAGGGAAAATAAAAATAGGGAATACCATGTGAGATATTGCAAATAAAAAATGTCTTTATTTTATTCAAATCATAGAAAGATAGCATACTAACAGTGTTAATCCAGCTATTATGATATGGGTCTGTTTCCTTTCACATCAACCTTTTTGTAGAGTGTGGCTAAATCTCTAAAGAAAAATAAGTAACAAAAGAAGGTCCTTGAAGGAGTCTAGGACGTCCTGAGCACGTTAAGTAAAGAAATGTGATTACACTGCTTCTATATTCATTTTGCTCTATTCTGATTGGTCCCAGTATGCTTCTCATAAACTTTCTCTATGCTATTCTTAAGTGTTCTTCATCTTTTTTGATCATAGTCATTGTATCTCCTGCTTATAATAATATTGGCCTAATTATGGTGTTATAAATGTTCACTGATATATTAAATGGTTTGTTGTTGACTCTTATATAGGCCGTCCTTTCATACATTGGCTTGAAATTTATAATTTTCTCTCTTAGCTGCATTAGTAACATGAATCCCACCTCTTTTTGTCTTTGCTTTTTTCCTCCTGAATATAAAATTGTTAAGTCTTATTTATCAATCTGTTTTTGTCCCTCCCAACGTAATTCTTGCAGTGCTGCAATATCTATTTTATGCTTTTTCAGTTTTTTTCCTATTTCTAATATTTTCCCTGGAGATAGCACAGTTCTTATGTTCTATGTGTTTATTTTCAACCCTGTTGTCTTCGTCTTTTATTTTTGTTTTCTTGTCTATCTTTCTTTATTTCACTTTTGTTTTATCTGAGTTTATCTGCAGTCATTTCCTGTTGCTTTGCCTCGTCCGTCAACGCTTATCCTTTGCTTATTTTTTGAACTACCACAGGAAGATCCTCCAGCTGGTTGGTGTTGCTATTCCATTTCCTTTCTCGACCATCTATTATCAGTTTGTTTGCTTTAATTTAGACAAGTTTACCTTTCTTTATTTCCTATTTTGCTATTCTTTGTATTTCATTCTGTATTTGAAAATAAAGTTTTTTTATATTCGAAAAGCTGATAATTTTACACACATTTAAAAGAAATAAAAAGTTATTCTGGAAAATGCCTTATTTTGTGTGTTACTAATTCTTTGGGTAAATACATAAATTAATAATGAAGATATATATGAGAGATGTCCAAATTCAGGAGTATTTAAGATCAACAAATGTGCATGCTTAAAATTATACATAGGTCAGCCATGAAGATATTTTAAAAAACGAATAACAGAACATAGTTGTAGAGTTGTTCCAGCAGAATTAAAACCAATTTACTAATTTATTAATTTTCAATTAATACGTTCGAAACTTCCTCGAATTACTTGAAAAAAAAAACAGTATTGGAAGGTGTTCGATACTGTGTATATAGTAATTTAGATCGGTAGAAAAGATTAATATTTAGAAACACTTAGTTTGTCGTCAAACTTAGAATAATGGGTTTTGCATCAAAGGAAGACCCAAATATGTCATCTTACATCGTGCATAAATATTTGATCTTGAATCATCGGTCTATATTTTCTCATACTGACCAGAACACTATTGTCAATGGTGATCGCTATATAGCCCTGATCATTACTTTTGCTTCCTTAGGCAAGGATTTTGAAACAGGACTAAGAAACATGTCAAGTTTACTATTTTTGTGATGTGCTTTATGTTTTATGGTTTATTATCTTTACAATTTGACATTTGGTCATTTATCGAATGCAATTATCGAAACCATTTAGTGTTCATTGATGAAAATAATCAACAATTAAATTACCTCATGATATCTAGACTAAAGATCAAAATCGTGTAAAAATTTCGAAAATATTACTCAACATTCATTCAGTCAAGTCATTGAATCTTTAAGATTTATTCCACCAGTAGCTTTAATATTTCTTGCTAGACGCGGTTTTAAAATCGGATTAAATATTCCGAACACACACTAAAATGTCTACAGCTAATAATTCCGCAAACCAGTAGTACTAAAGAATCGTTCTTATAACTGACCTACAATATTCCACTATTGTTCTTCATTTTTATTAGCTACTGATTCTACATCCATCAATACAATTCGACGTTGTTATTGTCCATTGATACTTTTTATATCTTATGAAGAGATTTGAGTTACAAATGATGCGTGGGAATAATTGCAAGAGAACTAGGAACTTTCCTTTTCTGATATTATGTTATATGCGTTTTATGTTAACACCCACGGTCATGTCGTAGGTAACTAACGACCGTTTAACTAGCGTTTAGATCTTGAAGAATAAAAATTTATATTGTTTGAACTGATTACGTATTAAAAATGATGTCTCCTGTGTTTAAATAAAGCTACCGAATATGGGTATTAACGGTAATTAAAATATAGCGAAGGAGTCACCTTGTAATAGACGTTTTTTATTAAAGACATGTTGATTATTTTTAAATGATTTGTGAAGACAAGAACAATTTAAAAATCTATTACAATAAAACTTTATACAATATTTTGTGATCAAAATTTTGAATAGAATTTAACATTTACTATGAATGTGAAGATTTTGAACACAATAATGATATGTAACCATTAAACAGTGACAAATTGCTAATTGGAAATTGTTTTCCTGCCTCTTTTTACAGATATAGAAGATTGATAAGAGCCTTATTAAGGGAAATACGAGGATTGATCACGAAATAAGGTTTCAAAAGAGCTCCAGCCAGACAGCAAGGTGCGAGGCGAAATCCGACAACACAGATGCACCTGGTTCTCGATTTCCTTGGCCGCCCTTCACTGCGCAGATCATGTCTAGACTCAGCAAACATCCAGGATGAAGGTTTCTATTGTAGATCCCGTATGACTGTTCAACACATCCAAAAGAGATGCAGGGAAATTAGTGTCGGTCAGAAGGAAGTCCATGATGAACAACGGAGTGCTACACTATCAGTTTTGGAGGCGGTTATCCAGAATGTCCAACTCGAAGTGCTTCAAAAGCTGATGAATTTGATGATGATGATGAAGAGGATGATAACCGCTCACGTTAGAGTTCTTGCGGTATATTCGTACAATGATCATTGGACTCTATTTTTACGGTAAATGAAACGTGGGTGTTTCATTCCACTTCCTAAGCAAAACAAAAATCCAAACATTGATGTTACCTGTGTCGTAATAAAGTTTAATTGAACCTAGGACAACGATCAACTCAGACTGTCAGACGACCTCACATTTCCCGTCCAACCCAGGAACTTTTGACACTCTTTATGTGAAGCTTTATACCCCACCCACATAGCAGTCCAGATTTCACGCCCGTGACTATCACATTTATCAAAGAATAGATGAAATGCTTTTTTTTAAAAATAAGTGGAGAAAGATGGCGATCTAATGAAGGATAAACTTTTGTAAATATACAAAACGAAAGAATTCTAAGGAAGAAATAAAGTTATTGCCAGATGTACTGAGTATTTCAAGGACCAACTTAATTTTGAGAGGCAAGTGCAGGTCATATGTCGTCAGTTGTATAGTAGAACCAAAAATAACAGTAGAATCAAGGTAGGAATAATCCAAACTGAGCACCCAGTATAGTCAACAGATAATATTAATCTTAGTGGTCTGCAGAAAGCCATCCTACAGTATTCCACAGCGAGAAATCTGGTCCAAAAAATAGCTGACTTTCCTCAATAGACGATCTATCTATGAAGGCCTTGGAGAAATTAAATTTCAGGCCTTTCTTCGACTTTGGTCAGATTATCATCAGATAGGATAGCCAGGAGAAAGGAGACCTGTTCCTCCTCTGAGCAATCAAGTCCGAAGAATACGGAAGCAAGGGAAAAAGAGTCAAACTCTCCGGAAAGTTTAAGAGGACCGAAAAAGGAAAAAGTGGAAACATATTCTTCTTCAGAAGGCCAGACGAAAGGTGAGTCAACTGAAAACCTCTCCAAATGCCAAACTACTTCCTCGAGACAAGGTTAAAAAGGCTGTAACAAAGGGTCTAGGAGAAAACGCCTCCAAGAGGAAACAATGATAACAAATGCATACAGACGAATCTTCAACATGCCAAGACTGCTTTATATAGCATTGGTAGAAGATTCCCAAATGCAGCTACAGATGTAGCACTAATTAAGGTGCATTGGGTTACTCGGACGGTACTGTGTCGAAACAGCCATCGAGGTAAGGCAGAAGAAATTAGCCTGAAGAAAAGGAAGAAAATGAAAAATCAGGAGGAATCGATAAGATCCATATTTAAATTATAAATGCAGATATTCATGGACAGAAATATTGTATATAGATCTAAATAATAAAACAAGACCTATGACTTTTGTCAACAGCCAGTAAAATAATGTGCAAAATTGAATTAAATATTATGAAGAAAGCAAGAGACAGGAAATCTAGGAAAAACCAAGTGGAATTAAGGCAGGTATGTCTTCATCAAATATGTTCATTAAGAATAATAGTTAAGCAAAATGTGGATAGTTTTGTGACAGGGACAATAAAAATAAGAAATTATGTAGAAACGGGTGCATTCTCTCACCTTTATTTATTTATACATATTGTTATTAATTGGGTTATAAAAAATCTGGAATAAAGTGGAGTGAAAACAAAAAGATTTAGAGTTTGCAGACAATATATCGTTGATTACATAAAAAGTTAAATAATTTTAAAAAAGTTAATAGAAAATAAGTCGATAATTTGGAAACGTATATCGATCACCATATTATATAAATATTCTTCTTTTTCTTCTTCTGCTTCAGGTGCCATCTCCGCTACGGAGGTTGGCAATCATCATCTTCTTCTTAGAGTGCCATATCCCTACGGAACGTCGGCGACTACCATGCTTATAATATTATTATACTGATCTCGGTCTTGCGCTACGTGTAGCAATTGGTCCGCTGTCTAACCTGTCTACTGCCGCAAATTCCTCAGCCAAGAGAGTTTCTTCCGTCCTATCCATTTCTTTCCTTCGATTTTACCGTTGAGAATTAGCCGAAGGAACTCATATCTTGGTCCTCTGATTATATGTCCAAGATATTCTAGTTTACGCCTCTTAATAATATTTAATAGAGTTCGTTGATATCCCATTCTTCGAAGAACTTCTTCGTTTCTGGTTTTGCTAGTCCATGGAATTTTTAGTATCCTTCGATACAACTACATCTCAAACGCCTCGATTTTATTCATGATATCGGCGTTTAAAGTCCAAATTTCACATCCATACAAAAGTACAGACCACACGTAACATCTTGTCCACTTTTCACGGATTTCCAAGTTTAATGAGTTATTGCATAATAGAGGCTTGAATTTTTGAAATGAGTTTCTTGCCTGTTCAATTCTACATCGAATTTCGAAAGATGGGTCTAGATTTTGGGTAATCCAACATCCAAGGTATTTGAATCTCTGAACTCTTTGCAGCGGTTGTTGGTTTAATATCAGTTGGGTAGCGCCGATATCCACTTTACTGGTCACCATGTATTTAGTTTTATCGATATTTATCGACAGTCCCTAATTTGTGCATTCCATGTCAACTCTATTGATTAGCTCCTGCAGATCGTCGATGTTTTCAGCTAGAATCACAGTATCGTCGGCGTACCGTATATTGTTAATTATTTCTCCTCCTATGATAATTCCTTTTTGTTCTTTTAAAGCTTCCCTAAATAGATTCTCAGAATACACGTTAAAGAGGGTGGGAGATAGTATACAGCTTTGTCTTACGCCTCGTTCAATACTGATTGGCTCTGATTCTCTGTTGTTGGTATTAATAATGGCTGTTTGGTTCCAGTAAAGTTTGGCAATAAGTTTGATGTCTTTATCATCTAGTTGGATGCTCTGCAAGGCGGTAATTAGTCTGGTATGCTGAACGCGATCAAATGCCTTTTCAAAATCAATGAAGCACATATATACGGGTTTTCTTACCTCCCAACATCGTTGAAGGAGTGTTTGCATAGAAAGTAGTGCTTCTCTAGTTCCAAGGCATCTCCGGAACCCAAACTGCTCTTGACTAATTATTTCTTCGCACTTGTTGTTAATTCGGTTTAGAAGAATATGCAACAGTATTTTAACGGCATGGCTCATTAAACTAATGAGTCTACAATCGCTACATTTCTTAACTTTTGGTTTCTTGGGTAGAGGAATAAAGATCGATTTTAACCAGTCCGATGGAATTTCACTGGTATCATATATTTGATTGAAAAGTACAGTGAGTTCTTTTATATTATCATTTGAGAGTAATTTTAGCCATTCGCTGTATATTTGATCTGGTCCACTGGCTTTGTTGTTTTTGGCTTGGTGTATGGCTTTTTCCACTTCAGCTTTTAAGATTGATGGTCCTGTATTTGCACTTAAGTTAGGTAGTGATCCTCGATCATCCTTAAATAATGCTTTATTGTAGTTTTCCCATTCCTCCATTACTTCGTCTTCTAGGGATAGTGCATGACCTTCACTATTCGTTAATGTTATGGGTGTATTTCTTTTGTGTACTGTAGCTTCCTTTATTTTCTTATGTGTGTTAAATTCGTCATGTTTTCGTTGCAATTCTTCTAGTTCCTCACATTTTGCTCGCATCCATAACTCTTTGGCTTCCCTGATTTTTCTTCGATTTAGATTATGCTTTCGTTTATACTCTGAGTTATTTCTATTTGGTTTACATTTCAAAGACGTTAAGTCGTCTCATTGTGTATAGATTTAACGTCCATGATTCCACTCCATTAAAAATTAGAAACAATTTCTTGCCCAGATCTATGTAGAATTCCAGCTCATTTTTTATTCTAATGTTATTCTAACATTGCAAGATAATTCTACTTAAAAAAATATGTCAACATCCTTCTTTGTATTTACAATTCGGTTCCTATTTTCCTATCTCTTCTAATTTGAAATCCATTACCTAATCTTATTTTTATAAGGAAATGCAAAAAAAAAACTTGTAAACACTTCCAGTACAAACTTAACGCCCACATTTATATAATAATATAGGTAAAACATTCTTGAAGGTTGTTTATATACCGTGGGTAGAAAAAAGTAATACTAATGAGATGTTCCGAGATTCGTTTCGTCATTGCGGTAAATCCGTAATCATACAGCATCCATAAATGTCCGTAAAATCTAAAGAAGGATAAAAAATGTTTATATTTTCTAAGAAAAGTCTCCGTGAGAGGAGTACGTTTTATATTTCTCATAATAAACAATAAGATTAATTTTTATAAAAACAATTAAAACATTATGACGGTTGTAAAAATTAATTAAACCAGTTTTTTAATGTGAAACTGTTATTACGACACCTTAGTATAACAAATCTTCTTAACTATACGAGTTAGTATTTACACGATTAATTTTTTGGTTAAACTACTTAGTTTGACAATATTAACATGGTAGCCTAGGCATTTCTTGCTAAGTTAAGGCAATCATTATCTAAATACTATACTGGTCATTTGTAAGATTTCCCAATTATCATTTTTGCTATATTTGCCATATTGGCGTTGCTTTATAGTTGGTCGAATTAGTCATAAGAAATATGCAATTAGTTACTTCCCATATTAGCAATTTCGTTATTTCCTTTAATCTGTATTTTGCAATTCTTTTTTTTTTAACACCTATTCTCTATCCTTCCATTGTTGGATATAGGTCTTACCCAGTTCTCTCCATCTTTCCCTATCTTGAGCTATTTATTCTCTGTCATGTGGGACCTCCTTGTTTCCTGATATCATCTTTCCACCTCATCTGTGGTCTGCCTCTTGATCTCTTTGCATTGTATGGACGCCACTTTCCGATGGCATTGTTCCATCGTCCGTCTTGGAGACGTTCATTGTGTCCAGCCCATTTCCATTTTAGTTTTGCTATTTGTTCTATCGCGTCTACTGTCTTTGTTCTGGTTTAGATCCACTGGTTACGTTTTCTATCTTTAAGTGATATACCCAACATTTGTCTCTCCATCGCTCTTTGTGCCTTCCTTATCCTATCCAAATTGGCCTGTGTAAATGTCCATGTCTATGCTCCGTAGGTGAGCACCGGTATTATACAGGAGTTATATACCTTGTTTCGTAAGTATAGAGGGATTGGTTAATTTTTTAGAACGTAAGAGAGTTTGCCGAACGCTGCCCATCCCATTCTTACTCGTCTCGATATTTCGGCTGTTTAATTTTCTCTGTTAGCTCTGATTGCTTGTCCTAGATAGATATACTCATTTACCTGTTCTATTTCTTCTGTTTGTATTTTTATTGCCTCTTGGTCTTCCGTGTTTGTCATTACTTTTGTCTTGTTGAAGTTAATTTTTAGGCCTTTTTGCAGTGATTTTTCATCAAGTTCATTCAGCATTAATTCCAGTTCTTGTCGTTCCGAGGAGATCCGGAGTATATCATCCGCATATCTAAGGTGATTTAGGTATTTTCCGTTAATACATATTCCTCTGTTTTCCCAATCTGTTGATTTTATTATGTCTTCGAGAGTCAAGGTAAACAGTTTAGGTAAAATTATATCGCCTTGTCGGATTCCTCGTTTAACTTTTATATTATCCGTTATTAATTTGTCGTCCAGAATTACGGTCATGGTTGCGTTTTGGTAAATATCATGTATCAATTGTCGGTATCTTGAATCTATTCTACTATTGACCAGAGCTTCTTCAAATGTCAAAAATGCGGCTGCCAACCTGAAGATATTTATGTGGCTTTCATTAATTACGAAAAGGCTTGCTATAGAGTAAAGCCTGGAATGCTTTTGAACATGTATTAAAAACCAAGGGCATTGGTGGTAGAGATCTATGTAGTAATAAAACACTGAAAACTTTGGTTTTCAACATTTCCACAAAATTTATTTTAAATTGAGTTCAAGTTGAACAGAAATGCCCTCTGATAGCACCAAAAAGTTTTATTTCGTCATTGTAATGAAGTTTTTGATTATCTAGAGTTAGCTGAGGGAGACATAACATTTTAATTTTCATAATAGAAGATTTTAGACCATAGTTATATTAGTGTATTGTCATTTTTGAGTTCTTCTTTAACTCTAATGTTAAAGCTTTATTCTAAGAACTAAGAATGTGAAAGATCCTATAAAAAGCCGTTTTATATTTGCAATACGATTCTTTAAATTTATGTATTACCAGTTATTATGTACATTTAATGAGAATTTAGATTAGTTACATTGCTTTTTATAAAATTATTTCACGTCAGTTGTTTTCCGTCCATTAAGTAAGATTTAAGAACATTATTTTTGTTTTACTGCATAACATGTGTATAGCAGGCTGGTGTAATCTATTTTTTAATAATACAAAATACCGTGATATTTTACTAAACATCAAGCATATGTTTCATAATCATAAGTATAATTTGTAAGCGCAAGAATGTCGAGATTTAAAATTAATTTGTAAATGTAACGGTACAATTTCTAGTTTGTTTTCAGTTCATCAACTTGCGCATCTCCAATATCTTTCACGTTCAGAAACAGCATCTCTCTCTCGAACTCAAAATGCCGAGTAGTATTCAGATAGATTACCTTTTCTAAGAAATAGAGACAGAAGATGCAAAGAACTCGTCGTGCAAGTCTATGGCGTATGTCTTACATTCCTAAGCAGTTATTTTATTGTAATATAGTAAAGACAAGGAGTACTCTAAAACAGGATGAGGTTTTATTAATTTTAATTTCAGAAGCTTCCTTATAATTAGTAGGAGGTTTTAGAAGAACGTCGTTTAACATACTATCATTAATGTATACGGCAAATCGTTACACGATTTTTTTACATTAAGAAAAATAATGTAAAAATCTATTTTTATTAAATACAGGAATAAGACAGTTTCCGTTTAATTGGTTTATTTGTTTAACGCTCTCAAAGGTACTATCTAGGAAAGTGAATTCCTATGGCAGGGGTCACCAATTATATTCCTTGAGGGTCCATTTCGAAAACCTACTACACTTCCGTGGTCCGGACACTCAGCACTAAACCAGGCAGTGGCGTAACCCTGGGTGTGTGGTTACCCAGAAACCCTCCAGTAGTTGTAATAACTCTCCCCTCAGGAAATGATACTGTTTACTAGTTGAAACCAGGCACCTAAGCCACCTCGTTTAGGAAGATAGCCTCGAAGCTCGAAGAGGAGATCGAAATAACTTTCTTAAATCCACACTATCCTTGCCAAAATAGTCCACCAGCCTTGTATAAATCATCTTCTGTAATAGTTCCTGACATTGGCAAAATAGTCGAAAGCTATTCAACAAACTCTTCACAGATTCTGTCCAGGTATCGCACGAAAATGACAAGCTGTGCTGTACTGTAATGTCGCATGACTCATCCAATGCCAAAGCAAAATATTTAGTGACAGCCAAGATTTGTTTTATTGTTTTTTATGTTTCATCTGCCAATACCTGTGTATTCCTTGTGCTTGAAGTAGTAGATATTGGAATACGCTGAATAGTTACAACAACATCCTTTTTATTTTCAAATAATGGATTTCCTGCTTCCAGAAAACACTATTTAATGATAGCCGCATCACTAAATGGCTTCATATGTTTGGCAAGCGTCCAGGAAATGTGTAAAGAAGCTTCAGAACATTTTCTTCTTAGATTTGATTATAATTTGACACTATAATTTTATTAGTATATTTTGAATTTAACGGCGGTCCGCAAAAACAAGCTCACGGTCCGGATGCGAACCTCGGACCGCCATTTGGTGACCCGTGTCCTATGGAAACATTGTTTGTCCATACAATGGGGTCTCCTGAGGTAAATATTCCGGAAGAATATTAAAAATTAGGTTAAAATTATTATTAAAAACGTGTAATACTACCATAAAGTTCGAAATGATATACCTAATTAAACGCATTGTTAAAAATTACCGGTATTGCCTTGCAATCCAAAAACCACCGTTGAGGAACTAAGAAAAGTGACCTACCTCAAAGAAATGTGCTATTACCGTACATTTATGATATTTATAATGATTTTGTGAAGCTTTAATTATTTTAATAGTACGGTGGTGGCTGTTCAAGAAATATGCTGAAAGGAAATTGTCGGCTGCGTTAGAGGATCCTGTAGAATACTACAACAATAACTTCTTAAGACTAAACTCTAAGAAAACCTAAGCATTCGCTTTCTATACAAATAACTGCCTGGAATGCAAAAGCTGATTAAACCTTACGTGACTGCAAAGACCACCAAAACAGGAATTAAATCCAGCCCTACAGAAACACCACTGAAAAACTTTGGCTTGTATGGTAGAAATGAACGTGGTGAAATACTGGTAAGGTTAATACTGCAACATGAACTATTCCAAATGAACAGTTTTTTCAAAAAGAAACCACAGAGAAGATGTACATGGCAAAGTCCTAATGGAAAAACTAAAAAAAATAGATTTTATTATCATGGGCAAAAAACAAACCGTTAAAGACATCACATCATTCTAAACAGACTTGTTACCGGTGGCGATTATAGAATGGTACGAGGTAAAATAGAAATAAGCTTAAAAAAGGAGTGGTATCAGATGATTAAAAAGAAAAACAAATTAAAACCATGGATGAAACCATCAAATGTAGATAGTTTTGAGCAATGTATTTCCGACATACTTAGTAGTCTTGAAACAGAAAATGATAAAACGACTTAAATAATAAATTAACAAATGTCTTAAATTCTGAAAATTAAAACAAATTCTGTACTAGAACTCTAAAAGAGGAGAATACTAGCGAGACGGAAACTAAAGCCATATGAAAATTAATGAAAGAAATATCCAAAACTGTTAGACTAGACACTAAAAAATACAACCAAGAACAAATCGAACATATCATTGAGAACCATCGAAGTATGAAAGTATTGAAAAAAGACTAAGAACGGGGTTAAGGCAGATAATAAAGATTAAAGATAGAAATGGCACTAGGTCCTGGTAAAGGTGAGAAGTGCATCAGCCTTGGTTGTGTGTTTTTTCTGCAGCAGAGTACTCAGCTCAGAGCCCGCTCTGTTCACACTTACCACATTATTCATCCTATAAATGAGACTACTTGGGCGGCGAATATAAGCAGTTAAAGCTGGAGACACGGAAAGTAAGTACTTCTATGACCTGTAATGCTTCTTTTAGAGGATAAAATATTATCAGCAAATAACAGCACTGGGGATTTTTATACAGTTATACCAAGTATCTTGGTCTGTTTTAATATCATAATTTAAGTCATTATATTATAAGTGTATAAGTATTATAACAGTCTAAGTCATTACCTTCATATGTAAATGTGAATTACACTTTTCCAACAAGCTGCACACAAGAAGAGAACAAGAGTCTCTATGAAGAAAAGACAATATAAAAATTTTTGTGAGATACACCAATAGGCACCAAACCAACAAACAAAAGTAATGACAAACACGGAAGACCAAGAAGCAATAAAAATACAAACAGAAAAAATAGAACAGGTAAATGAGTATATCTATCTAGGACAAGCAATCAGAGCTAACAGAGAAAATCAAACAGCCGAAATATCGAGACGAGTAAGAATGGGATGGGCAGTGTTCGGCAAACTTTCTTACGTTCTAAAAAATCAAACAATCCCTCTATACTTACGAAGCAAGGTATATAACTCCTGTATAATACCGGTGCTCACCTACGGAGCACAGACATAGACATTTATACAGGCTAATTTGGATAGAATAAGGAAGGCACAAAGAGCGATGGAGAGACAAATGTTGGGTATATCACTTAAAAATAGAAAACGTAACCAGTGGATCAGAACCAGAACAAAGACAGTAGACGCGATAGAACAACCAGCAAAACTGAACTGGAAATGGGCTGGACACAATGAACGTCTCCAAGACGGACGATGGAACAATGCCATCGGAAAGTGGCGTCCATACAATGCAAAGAGATCAAGAGGCAAACCACAGAAACAAGGAGGTTCCACATGGCAGAGAACAGCTCAAGATAGAGAAAGATGAAGAGAACTGGGAGAGACCTATATCCAACAATGGAAGGATAGAGAATAGGTTAAAAAAAAACTAAACCACCAGGAAGACCAGCCCACATCACACATACGACTAGAGTCTTAACCTCGGAGCTTCAACAGCAGGTCTAGAATCTAACATAAGAAGTTGGAGGATGAACCGTATTCTAATGAGAAAAAAGTTATTTCTCCAAAGAAGTACTCACAAAGTGTCGGGTACAACAAAGGAGCTGGAAGTAAAAACAAAAATATGCATCCACTTGAAAGAAAGAAGGGAGCATTCAATTAACATATTCTTTGGCTTTTGTAATTGTCAATTTATTTAATTCTGACCACTACTACTTTAATATTCAATATTGACGACAAACTACAACCTCGTCTTTGTCCTTGGATATATTATATGTATTTTATTTTTATTGTGTATTAACAAGTGATATAATAGACATTAATGTTGCGTTCCCATGTTTCCTGGTCTATAACCAGATATTTTATTTTCCTACAACTAGTACATAAGGAAAGCTCAAACGCTTGTTTATAATGCCGTGAGTCACTGTATCTCATTTGCAAAAAGATTTTGCAACGGTATTGTATATTGTTTTGTTTAGACTTTCTTAACTGAACCGTACAAAAGAAGATATACTCAATGTATTTTATTAATAGATTAAAAGAAGAAAAAGCCACGTTGGATACTGACTGTATTACTCTACAATCGAATTTTAAAATTTTAAATTAAAACGAGTAATTTGGTAAGCGAAATGGTGCAGAAACTTTGTCTAGCTATATATAGTTACTGGTTTAATCAGCAAACTGGTTTAGTAGCGTAACGTTAGTTCTCCAATTGGTGCACCTTGAGTAACGCTATATTCTTCTTAACGTGCTCTATCAAGTCCCCTTGAAGTTCGCGATTAACATGGCGAAACTGTCTCTGTCTCGAGCTATTCTAAATATTCTAAATAAACGCTATATAAATTAACAAAATTAGGCGACAGATGAGCGAAACAAATTCCTGACAACATCAGTGATTACAACCATAATTTCTAATTTATGTGGAAATACTTGATGGAATCAAATAAAGGTCCATCTAAGGGCCAATCAACAAGAGATCTCGTGTATACGAGTCTGTCACCTTAACATTAAGGGCATAAGCAAAATGAAAGACTAGGTGTTGCATAAAATTCTACACGATAACCACATTGACTTGGTAGTAATATAAGAGATCCATGGGGATTTATGGGGAGCCATGTTCGGTTATTTCGGCCATTATTCACCATTAATAACATGCAGATTGAAAATGTGGAAAACTTTACGTATCTTGGAAGTGTCATAACAGAAAGCGGAGGTACAGAAGACGATATTCGTATGAGGATACGAAAAGCGCAACAAGCTTTCAGCATGCTCAACCCTGTTTGGAGGTCTGGAGAATACACTACGAGGACAAAGATCCGCATATTCCAGTCAAATGTCATGTCTGTACTACTTTACGGATGTGAAACCTGGAAAGCGACAAAAACCCTTACAGACAAACTGCAGGTCTTTGTTAATAAATGTCTAAGAAGAATTGTTCGTATTTTCTGGCCTAACATCATCAGAAACGAAGACTTACTACACCTGACCAAACAAAAGAGGGTAGTAAATGAAATAAAGTCCAGAAAGTGGGGTTGGATCGGTCACACACTCCGAAAAAATAACTCCAGTATTGCAAAGACTGCCCTAGAGTGGAATCCCCAAGGAAAACGAAAAAAAGGTCGCCCAGTACAAACTTGGAGAAGATCCATCATGGACGAGATAAGAAAACAAGGAAAGTCTTGGAATGAGGTGAAGGCCTTAGCGCAAAATAGAACCCGATGGCGCGTTTTCACTGAAGCTCTATGCTCCACTTAGATGTTCAAGAACCTTATATATATATATATATATATATATATATATATATATATATATATATATATATATATATATATATATATGTTCGGTAAACATTACCAGCATATACTCGAAGCAAGAGAGAAAATGGTTCCTGCTTATGGTCGAATGGTCTAAAGAGCTCAAAAGATATTTAGTTTGACGACAAAAGAAAATTGAGATAAGCTACATGGAGTCAAGAATCTAACCCAGATCTATGCTTTGTCTGATCAGATATCAATGATAAACCACCAAAAGCTGCGCAAAAGTAATATATTTACACACTTCTCACATACTTAACATCGACATATATGTTTATCACTCTCGACATGTCAATACCAATAATTACATCTTCGACCTATTTGAAATCTTAAAAAAATGAACTGGAAGAATTTCTATAAACAACTATACTACACTTCAAGCTGTATCACACTAAACAGCAAAAATTACGAGATATTTGTGGGTACAGTAATCACTGGAAAGGAAATCGCTAGAGGGTATCGCACACAATATATCCCGTGGCAGAATACTGCACACTGGGGTGATTGAACAGCAGGAGTACCCACCTGGTCAACACTCAGCTAAACCGTGCTATCCGTATGAAGACTGGTACAATTATGCCTCTCCCACAATGTTGCTACCCTTAATAATATCATTCCACCCAATCTAAGCTGCGACAATGTATTGGTTGAAGAATACAACAAAATTATGGATAATTGTCAAATTCAATTTCCAAACCGACATTCTTGATATTCTTGGAAACCGTCTGTGATCCAGGTTACCTGTCCTGAAATCCACTCAAGCGCTACATTATTCAAATTTTGACTTTTGACCGATGAAGAAAAGAATGTGAAAGTATAACAGATCCGATCTAGCACAGTCTACTGGACATCACAGACAAACATGTGACGGATTTGAACGTCCTCGTATGATGTGGATGTGGAAAACCCTTAATAGAATCAGAACAAACTGCGAAAGATTCGCTACCTCCCTATACTGAATGAAGAAAACTTTTCTCACCTTCCAGTGAGTGGAAGTTCAAGATCATCGTCAGTGCATTTACCAGGTGTACATGAGTGAAGCTGCTATCTATTACATATTTGATGATAAATTCGTATGGTGCTAAAGTTTTAAACATATCTACTGCATGGCAACGCAAGAATCATCCTAAGTCATATAAAAAAAGCATATTTTGTATTTTCAAAGTATTTTGAATAAATCACTAAAAGGCATTGAAACACTGAATGAAATATGTAAGGTGAAGTAAGACATTTTTTTTTGTGTTTTGGGTGTGCAGCATTTGGAAAACTGAGAGAAACTTTTAAAAGTGAGTTGCCCACATGCCTAAAGAGAAAGGTATTTGATCAGTGCGTCACCCAGTCTTGAAGTACGGAGCAGAAACACTTACCTTAACAAAAGCAGCAGCTACCAAACTAAAAGTCACGCGGAGAAGAATGGAGCGGTCCATGTTAGGAATAACTCTGCGAGACAGAATAACCAACGAAGACATCAGGAGAAGAACCTGAGTGACTGACGTCATAGAGAAGATAGCCAGACTAAAATGGAGATGGGCAGGACACATAGCCAGAATGACAGATGGGCGATGGACAAACAGGTTATTGGAATGGAGGCAAAGGGAAGACAAGAGAAGCGTCGGTCGACCACCTACAGGATGGACTGACGATTTAAGAAGAATGAAAGTAAAATATATGCATATTATTGAGTGGTAGAAGCATAGCAGTAAGAATAGCATCTCTACGTTTCTGCTTCAAAAAGCAATAATTTGTTAACCTATCGAACATTTCTTCGTAATTGAAAATTTATTGTATTAATTTCTCGAATATGTTAAGGAATTAGCTTAATTTAATGACAAATAAGTCATGTCAAAAGTCTCCCTGTTTTAGCAAAATGATGATTTCTCCTCCTAATTTATAAACAAGTTGCCAAACATATTTCAGTGATAACCATCTTCCTTGCAGTAAAATAGTAAAATTACTTTATACAACAGGTCCTTGTTGTTTATTTTCTATTTTGTCAATAACATCAAACTTACATACTTCCAACCATTCTATGTTGTATATTTGATTGAGATTTGAAAATTATGTTCCATAAAATTAAGTTTACTTCTGTATAAGGCCTATTTACCTAATTTCTCATGGCAAAGTTCCCACAATTAGTAGACCCAGCCGACTTAATCTTTTGTCTTGATTAACTGGGACAATAAACTCTGATTTAATACTGCAATTGAGTTTTCCTTCGAAAAGAAAGGTGAATTTACGTAATTAAATAAAGAAGTAGAGTTGGAAATGTTCATTGTTCCCCGATAAAAATTTTTTAATTTCTAAATGTCTGAAATAAGTTAAGTTTCCGAGCCAGTCTGGGAGAAACAAAAAGGGGAAAAAAGGCCGCATCCGGCCCGCGAGACTATTTGTTGTGACCACGTTAGATTTTAGAAAAGCATATATTTTCTTTAAATGCTGCCACTGTGAAAAAAGATTTTTTAATTTATTTTATATTTTATGGTTTAGCAGTGTTTTTACATCACAAGTACTGTACGGCGTGCCGCTTCGCGGACGTGTAACGAGCACAATCGTCCTCCACCACTATGAGAACTGCACTGATTACTGCGCATCACAATTCACGCAGGCCACACCTCCCACTGCTTACCATCCTTCGCCAGCCGCCATCGAGCCAGTGTGCTATTGACACGTAGGCTAGTCGGCTAATCTATTACATTGCTAGTGAACAGAGAACTTGATTAATTACTACTATATAATAATGAGTATAAAACCAGTAAAACGGAAAATTGATAGAGAGAACAAAATTTACAAAGAAAGTTGGGAGAGTGATTACTTGATTGCTAACAATAATGGAAAGTTGCAGTGCTTAGTGTGCATGAATGTCGTTTCAGTACCTAAAAATTATAATGTGAAAAGACATTACACAACAGTGCATGACAGAATTGGAGGCTTTGATAAATGTTCAGCCATAGCAACAGACGGGGCCCCATCAGTGACAGGTAAAAAAATTGGATTAGTGGGTCCGCTTCGAGAGAATGGTGTCACTTGCCCAACAATTCATTGTATTATACATCAGGGAGCTTTATGTGGAAAATCAGTCAAGGAAGATCAAGTTTTCCAAACCGTGATTAAGATTATAAATATGATTAGATCTGGAAATCGATCTCTTTTACACAGGCAACTTAAGCAGTTTTTAGTGGAAACAGAGGCTGAGTATGGAGACTTGCTAATGTACAACCATGTAAGGTGGCTGAGTGCAGGAAAGTGCATGGAACGATTTTTTACCATAAGAAAGGAAATCCCTGCATTCCTCAACAAATACGTTTCATATGACACAACTGAACTGGAAGAGAAGTTTAAGGATCCAGAATTCTTAAGACAGTTAGCTTTTATAACAGATCTGACTAATCATCTTAACATGTTAAACTTGAGTCTTCAAGGAAGAAACCAGACGGTTTCAGATTTGATCGGAATGATTAACGGATTTCGGAATAAGCTGAACGTTTTTAAACGTGCTTTGGAAAAGAACAACCTGACACACTTCCCTAGCTGTCTGCAAATAACAGAAGAATTCAACGGTGAGGAAAATATTGAGTTTTCATCCTGCATTTCACAAATTGAACAAGTTATTGATGAATTCGATACAAGATTTGAAGAAATTGAAAGTCTCAAAAGCAGTGTACTACTTTATAATAACCCTCTTGGAGCAACCATTGATAATCAACCACCCAACTTACAGCTCGAGTTATGCGATCTTCAAGCAAACATGTTCCTAATCACCAGACAAGAAAAGGGGCCTGAATTTTTCAAATTACTGTCAAGGAGAAATTCCTAAATCTGCGAGATTTTGGACTGAAAATAACGTCAATGATCGGAAGCACATATACATGTGAAAGTGCCTTTTTCTCCATGAAATATATAAAAAATAAAAACAGAAGCAACCTTACCGATTCTTCCTTACGTCATCTTATGAGAGTGTCTACAACTGAACTGGAGGTAGACATTTCTTCATTGGTGGATGAAGCCGATCGACCACAGTCCTCACACTAAATGGATACATCTTTTTCGTTGCTTTTGCAATATTTGTCTTGATTATTGAAAAGTGTTATCAATAAATTTTTCGTTTATAAAAAAATGTAGTTGTTGAGCAATAAAAGAAATAATACTCTTTTTTGTTTTAATTATTTTTATACCTCACTTTATTATGTTATTACTTGTAACAAAATTATTATATGGCCCGCGACAATATCAAAGGTTTTAGTTTTAGCCCTTGAGGCATTGCAAGTTGGACACCTCTGTTAGACACAAACAATAATAAAAAGAGTTGAATGACAGGCGAATTCGTTGACTGATTTGTCATCCAATAACATCCACGCAATTTCAATTGTCCAAGAAATATATATCCACACAATCTTCAACTTTTCCCAACTCTTTCTATTTTTTTTTAAGAATTCACAGTGCAATCTAATGTTATTACCTGTTACATAATGACTATTTCCTGCAATTAGTAATTATAGATACACTTCGAATCATTTATAGAGATACGTTAAGATAATTTCCTTGAAATATTTATATTTTTTTAAATAATACGCAGGCGGTAATATTTAATTGTTAATGATGAATCACATTGTTAATATATTAACTTAAAAGTAGTATCCGATGATGGCAATTATGCAATAGACATTCTAAGAATGTGATATGAGCGAAGGTTGTTACGAGAATCAAGATTTTTCAAAAAAAATAAGGTCGACAAGATTCTTAAATTAATGTGACATAATAGCATTCTAACCTCCAGAAATTATTAAGGTAATTTTATCTTCTTTCATTTTTTGTTAAATATTTTTTTAAACTTTGAGGGTATACAAGGCAACTATCGAACACGGTGATTAATTTAATCTTGCCCAAGTACTTTCGATCAATAGATCATCTTCAGGGGCATTTCGTCAATTGTGGCCTATCCGACATAGTAGAATGTCATAAATGTAAAATCTGGACATAAATACAAAATACACTACACTAAGACAAACAAACACTTTAAAATTTATATGGAGAAGCTACATATTGTGAAGAAGCCGGAGACAGAATTCTGTCTCCGGCTGTCATTCTGTCTCCGGCTTCTTCACAATATGTAGCTTCTCCATATAAATTTTAAAGTGTTTGTTTGTCTTAGTGTAGTGTATTTTGTATTGTTATGTCCAGATTTTACATTTATGACATTCTACTATGTCGGATAGGCCACAATTGACGAAATGCCCCTGAAGATGATCTATTGATCGAAAGTACTTGGGCAAGATTAAATTAATCACCGTGTTCGATAGTTGCCTTGTATACCCTCAAAGTTTAATTATTCGAACATTCAACCTTATATTGAAATATTTTTTTAACCAAAGCTTACATGATAAGTATATTTGGTTATTGTATTAGGAAGCACAAAAGTAGCTCTCACGTTAAGAAAATATCATTGCGGAGATAGGGCCATGTATTTCTTATGGAAGATAGAAGCGTGGCGATGCCATGACAAACACAAGCACGATTCAGGGTTGTATAATTTGTATTTTCGTTTGGACGAACATGAATTAAATTAATGTTTTTTAACGTAATTGGCCAAAAGTGCCCATTCGAAACAAGAGATGAAAAGTAGGGAAAATGATTTTAATTAAATAAATAGTATTTACAAGAGATAATTTTATTTTATCTTATTTTAATTATAGTAACGACAGTTTATTTGTTTTTCGGTAAGAATACCATATACCATGAACCATAGAAATCAGTAGAAAATATTGCTAGGTTAAATCATGCACTTTGCCGGCTATTAAAGATTTAAAAGCAAATAAACGGACCGCTTGGAATGCATATATCAAAAATAATACGGTGCACATATGCCAGCGATTTTATGTTGTTCTCTGAGACTACATAATGATAATAAGGCTTTGTAGTTTTTTAGTTGTTTTTCTGACTTTACAGTTAAATGTTAATTGAAAATGGAAATTCAAAAATTAAGCCAAGGGAATATCTTGGACATCCGTGCAAAACAAATTGTTTTAAATGTATTTAATTATCATCTAAACTTAAGAAGTGGTGAAAGTGTTAGAAGTTTAACCGATAAAGTAAGTGCTACGGAAGGAGTAAGTTTTAGTATATATATATATATATATATATATATATCTCAGACGAGTGGTGGGTTCTTATATCGGTCTCTAGGTGGAGAAATAAAAGACAAAGTTGATAGGCTACTTTATCTATTTTGAAGACGTTTCGCTTTCGAGTTTTGAAAGCATCATTAGTTCATCAGTTCATGCTTTCAAAACTCGAAAGCGAAACGTCTTCAAAATAGATAAAGTAGCCTATCAACTTTGTCTTTTATTTCTCCACCTAGAGACCGATATAAGAACCCACCACTCGTCTGAGTGATCCTTATATATATATATATTGGATTGACGGTCGTACTCCTTTTTCCGATATATATATATATATATATATATATAATATATATATATATATATATTATTGTGATATTCGAAGTCTTGGTGCGCCAAGCAATTAATTAACTAATTAATTAATTAATTAATTAAATTTATTTAAATGATATGATTATGATTCTATCACACTTTTTAATTCTCTTATCTCAGGGTTATATTCGTGCTTCAATATCTATGCTTTACAAGTGAAAGGTAAGGTCCAAGAATACCGGAATAATAAAAAACACATATGATATTTTCTAAAGTAATTGTAAAAATTGTGTTATCAATAAAAGAAAAAAAACTGCAGAAAAACAAAACGATCTCTCTCTGATGACGAGTGGTCCAAATCCTTGTTCCTTGTAGCCTATACTATCTATTCTTAGCAGCTCCCTAGGTAATCAGCAATCTTACAACAAATTGTTGCAAGTATATCGTCAATGGTTGAATACAATATATTAATACTCGATTGTATTATCTCAACAACCTTTTACAATACTACAATAATTCTCGGTTAAATCTAAAAAATTAAAATTATAAATATCGATAAAATTGGTTAACAAATCACATTTTGTACAGCCCCTATTACCATAAAAAAGCAAATTAAAATCACCTTACAACAAAAAATTTACATTAGTACCCAAAATATCATCAAAACTAGATAAAAACTTTATATAATCATCATCAGATGTATTAGAAGGTCAATATGTAAGAAATAAATAGAAAAATGTATGTCTTAGTTTGACTTCTAGTAGTAATCAAGTATATGGCAACTTACATTAATTTGAACTGGTTCTACCCTAAAGTTCTACCCCAAAGTTCTACGTTACTGCTAGCAAGACACCACCACCCCTGGTTTTTTCATTACTCCTGTATTCCTATATACAATATATCGTTGATCTACCATTTCAGTATCCTTTATACCTTCTCAGCCAACTTTCAGTTATTGCAATAAAATCATAATTTTCTACTACAACTGCAGCAAAAAAAATCGTGGCACTTCATCCTCAATCCTCTGGCATTTTGATACTAAAACTTTAGATTTCTGTTGGAGCTATTATCTGCTCCACTTCCTGAGTGTCCGTGTGAATTTGTGGCGCCCTTCGCTTTTGAAAAAAAAAATGAAACACCAATGTACCACTTGGCCACACTTCTCGATTCCATGCTTTTCTAAGGTCTTCTTGGCGGATTGTAACATTTATTGATGAGTATAGACTTGGATGTCTAGATTCATGCTCCTCACAGCTTACATCAGATATGCCTTAAGTTGGTAAGGCTTTGTCCCTGGTTGCAGCCTTGTAACATGGAGTGATACACATTTTGGTACCGTCTTAATTTGTGAGCTCTCCTGATTCCTCCCTACAACAAACTGGATCTGACCGCTTTCTTACCTGTTGCCATTCCATATTGTTTTCGACCTAAACCTCTTCATTTAGCTGCTGAATTTCATGTATTTTGCGCGCTGTTTTGGTCTGCATTACAGCCGCGCTTACTTGATGAGGTGAAATGAATTTATCGGAAGTTGAGCAATTTGTTTTTGACATCCGAGAGTGGCATTTTTTAATGTAATTTCTTGGGGAGCTTGTTGCTCGGATGATTTGCTAAGGGTTTTCTTTTGTTTTTGTTGTGTCATGCTAGAATATGTCGAAGTTGCTGCCAAAGCTGAGACAGCTCCACTGTTGCCAGATTGACTTTCCAAATGTCCTGAATTTTTATTTTTCTTTACAAACATATTTTCTTTTTCTTCCAGTACAACACATCCTTGGCTTCCAACAATTCACAAAATTCCGTGCCGTTTTTCATAACCACAGTGCCATTCAGACAGCATTTCACCAAGTCATTTTTTCCTACTGCCACTAGCCCAGCTATTCAAAGGGCACATGAGTTATGAAACACATTTTCACAATTTATGCACTTAACAATACTATTAACTACAGGTTTTTGGCAATATTTGCAGATTTTAGAGGAGCTCTTACCGGCATCGTCATCACCCGCCATGTTACCAAGTATTATTCAATATGTTCGACATATGTTCATATATGCAATGCAGTTTATGCAATGTATTCTTACTATTTTGTGCAATTCAAACATCATTAAACATTGCATGAAAAATAACCAGAAACATATGATAAAGTACTTGTCAAAAAAGGCAGTTAAAGTTCCCTCGTTATCCCATTACTTATAATTATGTACAAAAATACAAGCTATAAAACTTGTTGGAATAATTCAATGACATATTTTGCTCCGCAATACGTTTCACATACCACACGGACATATTTTTCCTTCAGATTTCCAAGCTCAATTTATTTAGCGCAATTACCCAGCAATGCAACAGCTCACAATGGCAGTTTTCTAAATTCTTTGTTTTTACCCGATTGTTAGAATAAAAGGCCGAAGAGCCAAGGGTAAATGCTAGCTATTATAAATAAATACTCGGCGGTTTTCTTTTGGAATTCTCCCAAAGAAATACAATTCAGGCCTTTTATCGGCCGACGTAGATATATAGCGGATACTTTCGACTTGAATTTACTAAATTGGAAACGTGGAACCACGGTTGAATCCAACGGCTGGTACGAATTGCCGAAATCGTTTACCGAACTGCACAATTATTTCTATTAGCCGATATAATATTATGTTTTTGATAATTAAATATTTATATACTCGTATTTATACAAAATATTTAAGAAATTTTTTAATTTTTATAAATATGGCTTTAACAAAATATAAATATTTGATCAAGTGAACTTTTTTCAATCAAATATGCTATTTATTATGGGTGAAGTTCTTATCTATCATATTTAAAAACGGAAAATTTTGCTTGGCTTTTGAAAACAGAAAATATTTGTCTATAACTTTGTCCACTGGTATGCGTTTTTAAAGAGTTTCTTTGTTTGTCCGATGTAAACAGTGCTACGACTGCCCAACGTTCAATTTGAGTAATGCCTTTTGTATATAACTTTTATAGATGAAGTAATTGGGAATTATTAAACAAAGAATCAATAAATACAACTATAAAATGGAATACAAGTGAGCATGCCTTTAAGAATGTATTCTTAAAATGCCGTGCATTTCTGCGTAGGCGTCCACCGTACATCGTCTTGTCAGGTGAGATGTTAAATATTCAGGATTAAATAATTCTGACTTTAGCAGCATTGCGAAGCATTTCATAGCTGTGGATTCCTGTCTATTGTCGAATATTGCGCAGCCATGACATTTTTTTACGCCCCAGACCTCTCCTACACTCTATCTTCCCTTCAAGTATCAGTTGTTGAAAAGTGTATCTTTCTCCTCGTAATATGTGCCCCAAGTATGCAGTCTTCTTACTTTTTGTATAACTAAAAAGTTCCCTATCCTGTAAGCCTGTTCTTCTGAGTACTTCCTCATTTCTGACCCTGTCCGTCCATGATATTCTAAGCATTCGACGCAGGCACCACATTTTAAACACTTCAAGTTTGTTAAAGTTTGTTTCAACCATAAGCAGCGCCTTTTCAGCAGACTGTGCAGGTGAACTTTTAATTTGTTCTTTGAGGAGGCAGCACAGACTGTAGAAGTGTAAAACACTTCTTTGAAAGCGTTGATGTAAATAGGCCTTATGTTTACGCACGTGATACGTTTATTTTTGTGCTTAAACGTACAAAACTAGGGCTTTTTTAGGAGCTAGATACCTGGTAATTTGTTCACTTTTCTTCTTTCCTCCTGTAATTCTTCTCGTTCTAGTTCCTTCATTTCCTTCATCAACAATTACACTCCTAAGAGATAACGAAAATGCCTTCCCTGAACCGAAGCCAAGAAGCAAAAATCCAATAAGAAAACAACAGAAACCTAGTAGATCTTACCAAATGCACCAGTCAATTATTCAAAGAAAACTCCAATAAAGGATACTTAACACAGGAAGAACTTATTAACTTCTTTGCAAATGTGCATGGTTCTTCGGATCCTCTCAGTGTCACCAGAACTTACTCGGAGGAAATCGAAGGATTGATAGACTTTCTAAGGACCTATGTTAAGTCCAAGATATCTTAAATTCCGTATTTCTAGAAATAAAAACAAAATTACAGAACAAATTTTAAGTAATTCTTCTACCGATGATCCTAGCGATTCCTCTCAGCAGACTTATTAATTAAACTATTTTTAATTTTATTATTCAATGGAACCCAAATGGGTACCATACCCATTGAGAAGATCTAAAAATTTTTATAAATAAATTTCATCCATCCATCCTATGTTTGCAAGAAACACATTTCAAAGGAAATTCGTGTCACAATCTTAAAAACTTCATGTTCAGACTACGATTAGGACATACCAAGATCACACATGATTTCTTACTACAGAAGTAATACAATGTGTCCGTTGAATGCATTTGAAAGACAATGTGAACAGTTATCTACAACAATAAAAGACATTCTAAGTCAGGGGTGCTCAAACTTGAACTGCTGGCGATCTACCTCTATATTTTTAGACTACTTACGATCGACTCTGAGAGACTGCAAGTGTGTGTGATGCAGGGTTGTCGTACATACACGATACACCCTACCTACCTAGGTAGGGCGTACTGTAGCATTTATAGATATTAGCTTTCTGCACAATATAGGTACATTATTTTGTATTTTGTAAAACGCCAGAAATTTGTATCAGATACTGTAGCTTTGAGATGTATATCTGATATAATCTGCACCAACTCATTTTCAACACAACATGATTTCATATTAAACTGACTTGCTATTTCAGTAGCTAATTCCTCAATTTTTTTACATGAAAAAATATAACTCATAAATGATGCTATATTTTCCAATTTACTGCAATCATAAAAACGCATTTCGAATTGTCCCAAAATATTTGATAATTCAGCCTCATACGTATCATAATTCAACTGAGGAATCCTTGCTTTCAAAGACGGAAAATGTTTCAGATCCTTTCTTTTCAGTTGATCTATCCTAAGTTGCAATTTACTTTTGAATGCGTTTACTGCGCTAATTATCTCAATAATAGTTTTTCCTTTACCTTGAAGCTCCAAGTTAACGGTGTTTAAGTGCATTGTGATGTCAGTCAAAAATGCCAAATCATTTAGCCATTTTTCGTTTTTCAAAATCTGAGTGTCATCACCTCTTTCGTCTAGAAAAGCTGTTATTTCGGGCAATAATTCTTGAAACCTTTCTAGGAATTTTCCGCGACTCAATCACCTGACGTCCGTGTGAAGAACTAAATCAGTGTGTTCAGCTGACTCCCTATCTTCCCACTGCAACTGAAAGAGCCGCCGTTGCAAGCTACGTGCACGGATGGAATTCACAAGTTTTGTTGCAATGTCCATAATTTCCTCCGTGTTTAAAACTTTGGAACACAAAATTTGTTGATGTATAATGCAATGTAATGAAAAAATTAAGGGAATTCTTCATTAGCTCAACATAATGCCACAAAACCGTTTTTGTTTCCAGTCATTGCTGGTGCTCCATCGGTTGTAATGCACATTAATTTATGTATTGGTAGCTCGTAGTTTTTTACAAAATTTAAGAAAACGTCATATATATCTTCGCCACGGGTCTTCCTCTTCAGAGGAATGATTGTCAAAAATTCTTCCTTAGCCAACATGTCTTATTGCGATCGACATATATGATGTATGATGTCATATATCGCGACATATATGATGTCATATATCGCGATCGACCATTTGAGCACCCCTGTTCTAAGTGTACATAGTAACCGCAATCGTACCATACTTTTTTCTTTTTTTTGGTTTCATCAGGACTAATTTTAACAAAATCTAATTGTATTCTTTATTTTCTTTTTCATTATTATGGTATCTGTAAAATCGACCATTGCTAATAACATTTGTGGTCAAAGCAGTTTCAAATAAAATTTTTTTTTCCTTTATTAGCCTAGCTACCAGAAGTTTCACGGAATGATAAAGGGAGATTAATTGTTAAGTTGTTAACTGCGTTCGCAAATATTATCATTAATGTAAATTCTTTAATACAACAAATGGAAAGCACGAATTGATATCACATAACTATAAATAAAGAGATACTTGGTCTTGGAAATGCATTATCGTCATTTATTATAGTTTAAAGGTTACTCAAGAAATACAGATACACGTTTCTAAGATCCGTGACATCATTGTTCTAAACTAGACCGTCGTAAAAAGACAGCAAAAAATGTCGTGCAACCTAAATATATCTATAGAAAGAGAATTCCTAAGAATTCACTACATGTAACATATCTAGCGCGTGTGGTCTTTAGAATAAAAAAAAAGACAGAAAAGAAATCACGATATACTATCGTTAAATGATTCACTTTTTAGAGATGTCAAATATAGTTGAGATATGTTCCATTCATCGTCAATATTTATCGATATATATCATTTATTTTTGCACTCAACCACAGCTGTATACGTTTTGTACTGAAATGAATGAGAACTGAGGTAACAGCTTAAGCCAAAAGAACCAGTTATACTTGAACGTAATTGCTCTAATTTAGAGGGCATTGTGTTGTGGCTGCTGCTGCTACGCTATTTTTATTTCGTGAATTCGCCATTTATAAGAATTTTTATACTATTTATATATTAGGAGTTTTTGATGAAAGATGACATTGACAAACTATAATTGTTTCTTAAGAATTTTTATGCTTTTTTGTGATAAAAGTAGATTATCATGGAATCGCTTGGAGAAAGGAAAGTTACCAATACTAAGATATCAAAAAAGAAAATCCCATGGTTTAGAGAGGAAGTACAGACAAAATCGATGGAAAAGAGGAAAGCCTACAATACAGAACACAACAAACACAACAGGCATACAAACACTATAAAGGAATCAGAAATAAAAAAAAATACTTTAGTTAGACAAATAAAAAGAGAACACAGGCAGAGGTTAAAAAAAAGAAATGGAACATGACTTCTTCTTCTTCTTCTTCGTCTAGCCATTCACGTCCACATCTGAACATAAGCCTCTTTAAGTCTTCCTTTCCATTGTTTTTTATTGTACGCTACTTGTAGCCCATTTTTCCCGGCAGTCTTTTCAGATCATCTCTCCATCTCATAGGAGGTCTGCCTCTGGGTCTTTTGTGTTGGTATGGTTTCCAGGTTAAAATTGATCTGTGCGATTTGATTAGATCGCTCCTAGCCACATGTCCAGCGTATTCCCATTTCAACTCTAATGATTTTTGCACCACATCGGTGACTTTGGTTTTCATGTGTTTGTTTTCTTGTCCTTAAGTGATATACCTAGCATTGCTCTTTCCATCGCGTGTTGAGTGACTCTAAGTATATTCATATTCTTTTTTGTGATTATCCATGTTTGTGCCGCATAAGTTAATATCGGAATAATACATGCATCAAAAACTTAAGATCTAAGATGTAATTGAATATGTTGATTTCTGAGTATATAGTTCAGTTTACCGAATGCTGCCCAAGCTAACTTTTTTCTTCTTTTTATTTCTTCAGTTTGAATTTCCCTATTTAGTATTATTTTCTGTCCTAAGTATATATATTCTTCAACTTTTTCTATAACTTTATCGTTTATTATTGTCACGGTGCCTTCGGAGTGCATGACTTTTGTTTTGTTTAAATTCATTTGCAGTCCTATTTTAGAAGATTCGGTATGTAATTCTAAAAGCATGGTTTGCATTTCTTGTAGGTCAGTAGCTATCAGGATTATGTCATCTGCAATCGTAGATTACTGAGGTAGCGTCCATTGATGTTTATTCCCTTATATTTCCAATTTAGGTTTTTAAAAATGTCCTCCAAAACTAAGGTGAACATTTTGGGTTATAAAGTATCTCCCTGTTTGACTCCCCTGTTTAATGGTACAGGGTTCGTGTATTCATTTTCATTTAGGTAGTATGTAGCTGTAGCTTGGTTCATAGTTTCTTTTATTAAGTTAATATATCTGCTGTCTATTCTACAATTTTGCATTGCGTTTATTACGGCCATGTGTTCTATGGTATCGAAAGCTTTTTCGTAGTCTACAAATGCTAGGAAAACTGGAAATTTGTATTCGTTACATTTTTCTATTAATATTTTTGTGGTTAAGGTGATCGGAAGTTGAATAGCTTTTTCTAAAACCTGCCTGTTCATATGGTTGATATTCGTCTAATTTCCTTGTTAGTCGAGTAGTTATGACTTTGGTGAGTATTTTAAACAGGTGTGACAGTAGGCTGATGAGTCTGTAGTTTTCCAATTTTTGACTATCACCTTTCTTGTGTAATAAGATTACTTTAGAGTTGTTCCAGCTCTTAGGGACTTTGCGCTGATGTAAACAACTGTCCACAAGCTTAGTTACAATTGCAATTAGTTCCTTACCTCCTTCTAATATCATATCTGTGGGAATACTATCTTCTCCTGCAGCTTTATTTCTCTTCATGTTTTCCAATGCTGTAGTTACCTCTGAAATGGTTACTTTTGGCATTATTTCTGATCCAACATTTTTTATTAATTTCCGTGCTGGTCTCATCTCATCATCTTGTTGATGTGTTCTGTAAAGTTTTGTGTAAAATTTTTCTATTCGTGTCAGTATGTTTTCTCTAGTTGTGATTTCATTTTCGTCTTTTCACATTAATGATATCATCTGACGTCGTCCTAGTGTCGGTTTGAGGCATTTCAAACTCTCATTTTTTTCAATAGTTGTTGTTATTAATTTTTCGTTTTCTTTTCTTTTTTGTTGTCTGATTCCTTTTCTAATCTACCTATTAAGTTCTCTATATTCGTCGGTTCCCCTTTTGTTAGATTTATTTAAGATCTTCCTTCTTTTTATTTGTTGTAATATTTCTATGTCTAATTCCTTGTATGTTGTTTTTGGTTTTTTCAGTTGCAGAAGGCTTTTATTCACTGTTTGGGTAATAAGGTTATTAAATCATAAATATCATTGAAGTTTATCTACTGCATGCTAACTTGATTTAATGCATGCGCTATCTATTTATTAATTTCACTATTTTTGATTTCTTCAGATGTCCATTTATATCTTTTTTCATGTATTCTTTTTCTTTCTAGTTTTTTGTTAATTATTAGTTTTGTTCTTGACATGACTTCTACAGAACACAAAAAGAAATATGGAAAATGATCAAAGGACACGGAAAAGAGACGAACGAACTAAAAAAACAGAAACACATTCAGAAGGAAAAATGAACGACTACATTCGATCCCTATTTGCTAAAGGTGAAAAACACCAGAAGTGACCACAAATCAAAAAATAAATATTAAGGAGGAAGAGGTACAGGAAACATTAGGGAAATTAAAAAAATAAGAAACCACCAGTTGAGGACAGAATACCGTATGAACTCCTAAAATACGGAGGACCAGGTCTGACCAAACAACTACTAAAACTAATCCAAAAAATAATAGAAAAAAAAAACAGAATACCACAAGAATGGAGATCTTTCTTTCTTGTTTTCTCTTCTTCCTTTTACCTTATCAGGATGTCAGATTTGGGCTATAAAATCTAATCCAAAAAATAATAAAAAAAGAATACCACAAGAAAATGAAAAAGACAGCAAGTATTTGATTTCACGCAAACAGCGCTTATGTATCTGTTGATACGTATTTCGACCTAATAGGTCTCATTAGAACAGTTATTCATAGGTGTTCTCAACGTGAAAAATCAATATTTTCTATCTTTTAAGAAGCAACACTAAAATGGCTTCAATACGGACGCAATAGTGACATCTAATAATAAAATCCGTAAAATAATTTTGAAACACAATTCAGATTTCTGCTTATAATCTGAGCCTTCTAAAAAATTGCAAGGCAAACAGACGTTGATAAAAGATGTTAAAAGGAACATGGGGAATTATGGATGACATAATGAAACAAGTAAGAATTAAAATGTATACCAAATGGTAGAAAAACTAGATAAATCTAGTTAAATCTAGTTAAATCTAGTTAAATCAAAATATTCTGTATGTCATATTTCATAAGCTGATTTTCTATAGTAGTGTCAGTTGGACCTTTGGTCAATGCCAGCTTACTTACACAGAATTTTAATATGTTCATATCACATATCCATGATTGTGACAGCCCATCAAAGCTGTCATATGTCACATGTCACCTTAGCATTTCCGGTAAATACCATTCTCTATCTCCGGTTGACAAAAAGTATGTAGAGCGTTGGAATAATTTTAATAATTTTAAGCTGTTTGTCCTTGTGTTAATGTAGTGTTTTGTACAATTTTATGTTAACATTTATGTTTATTACATTCTACGCTTGCTGGATAGCCAAAATTTGACGAAATCACAAAAAACTTTTATCATCCATTAACTTCGAGTTTTTATCGAAGCTAATCAACTTTCTTCATTAAAAAAAACGTTTCTTGGCTTATTTCAGATGCCCCTGATGATGCTGTAGATAGCGGAAGTACTTGGGCAAGATTTGATTAAACTTGTGCTCGATATTTGCCTTAATTTTTCAAAGTAAAAATATTTTAAATGTTTTTGTTGTATAAACTATGTAACTAAAACTAATTAAATTTTACAAATAATGATTATCAATAAATATTGTTTAATAAACACAATAGTTTTAAGGTTACAATTAAATGATGTTCTATTTTTATTGATAGAACCTATTTTTTCGATCTCTTATTGACACTACTTGTAAACATACACGCGTCTCCCTGTCTGTTTAAACATTTTTGACACTTTTATCAACTTTGTACACTTAAGATAGTTTTTCATAACAACTCGATTTTTCGTGTATATTTATGATGCAATAATTTGTATTTGTCGGTTATCTTTCGTATGTTTACTACAAATACATGTTAACTTACTACGACTTACTTTTACATACAAATATTAGTTTTGATTTTTTAGCTTAAAAGAGTAAATGGTTTTTAGATATCACTTGATCGTTGGTGTCTTTATAATACGTTTACGGTATTGAAATGTGCGATATATTTTTTTTTTTCATTTTAGGGGCCGTTTATATTACAGGATTTTTTAAGATTTTTGACCCCCTTCGATGTAAACGTAACGTTTTTCTGTACCCTGTACCTCACCTAAACGTTACGTAACACCCAATTTATCATTTTTACTAAGTAACAACTATGTTGTAAAAAGTACTGGAAAGTTGGTAAAATAACTGATATTGTTCTGTATCTGTAGCTGTAGACTAGGGAGGGCGAGTTAAGTTTCGCAGCACTTAGGCCACGATTGACCCATTGTGCATCCTCCCAAGGAGCTGTCGCCCTTACCTCATTATCAATCCTGCCATGTCTAGGAAGGTGGACAAGTCACCAGGAGGTGGGCAGGTGTGGACCAGGACTCGACGAACGCGTACTCTCGTATTAACTCCGGGCATTCACAGCTTTACAGCTTCGTCTTCTCGTTCACAATTTATACATAGAGGTGTGTCTGCTAGCCCCAGTGTGTGGTGTTTGCTTAGTTGACAATGACCAGTTAAAAAACCAATTTTCCTGGTCCTTGCCAAGTAATTATTTGATGCTGACTCTTCAAGGTTACTTAGTGTTACCCTAGCAGGTTTACATCCTTTCCCTTCTTCCCATCTTTTTACGGTTTGCGTATGGGAGTAACATTTGACAATTTCCGCGATAGTTGTAGTTGACCAACCAAATAGATCTCCAGGTCCTAAGAGTCTTAGGGCCGCCGGCTTCCTAGCCAATTGGTCAGCAATGATGTTGCCTTTATTCCCATTGTGTCCTTTAACATACCTCAGGATGATGGTATTACCATCTGAAGCCTGAGTTAGTGACTCGTGACACTCAAGGTTAGTAGCGCATGTTTGCTATATGTGCAGATCATAGGTTTCCCTGCTATACCTTTTTGGGTTATCTCCTTTGCGGCTATGGAGATACCAGCAAGTTCTGTCTGACCTACTCTGGCATTTTTGCAGATACCCCACTTTATTTTTAGGTTCAGTGATCTGGAGTATATCTCGCATTCTGAGCCTTCTTTCATTTTGGAGCCATCGGTGTATATGCAATAGGCATTTGCCACGTTTGTCTGCCTATACTGTCTTGTTTCGATTTTGTAGAGTTTGTTAAAGACAAACTTTGGTTTAACTGAGGCGCAGCCTGCTTGTAGCAGTGGTAGCACATCCAGCTCTCCCCGCCAGAAACTAGTTCTCAATTGTTCCATTACTACATCAAGGTTTGCATCAGCTGAGCGCATTGTTACTAGCGCCACCTCTTTGATATATATATATATATATATATATATATATATATATATATATATATATATATATATATATATATATATATATATATATATATCTAGAGGCGTGATGCCAATGGTCAACTCCATTGCAGGAGTTGGTGTTATTTTCATGGCACCTATTATATTTATACAAGCCATCCGCTAAATATGGTTTAGTTTGTTTATCTCTGTTGCCTGTAGCACTTTTGGTACCCAAGCAATAGCTCCGTAAGTTAACATTGACCTAATGACAGCAGGGTAGACCTCCAGGCGCGTCCAACTGTTCGTCGACACTGCTCATAGGAAATATATGATCTTTTACCTCTATCACCTAAGTGTAAGTAACATGTTAAATTCATGTCAAGGATAATACCAAGGTACTTCACCTCTTCAGAAAATATAGGCTGTAGTTTAGATTCCTTGGAGGAATTAAGCCCGTGATTATTCTTTTTCTGGTAAAGAAGACCATCTCTGTTTTCTTAGGATTTATAAGTGAGTATTCCTTGCACTATGTTTCTATTAGTCGGAGAACAACTTGTAATCTCCCACATAGTGTATTCTCAAACTTACCGCTTTGCAGGACAACAATATCGTCTGCATAGGCTATTGTGTAGAAATGGTTGCTGCTGAGTTGGTCAACCAGCGTAACTGATAACTAATATTGTTTTAACCGCATTTCCGGTACTAACGAATAAAGGGTTTCTCGCAATAATAAACCTTTACTACGAATCTTACAATTTTTTTTACATTCTCTTTTCTTGACCTCATTCTTAAATATCATGCCTTTGCCAGCCAAGCAGACTCTGTTACAGCATCTGGATAGCAGACGAAGAATAGCATTCCGGAATTGTTAAATAACTAGCATCAACTTTGTCAACTAGCATCCTCATACGTAGCAGTACTTTACTTTTACAATGATTTTGCCCAGTTTTGCTATACACGTAACCACTGTGCGTGTGCACACTGTTGAGTGATGTAAAATAGATCCCACAGGTTGCATATATTCTGGTCTTGAGGTCTCATTGTACCGATAGAAAAATAAATCATGAGGCATCTGCTTAAACCCTTCTAGTGTTGGTGACCGATCAACAGACAACCTTATAAGAATTGGTGAAAACTTGCATGATCCTTTATTTAACTGACTTGCTGGGGGTTTGAAGAATTAAGCAGAGTGGCGTCAATAAATCCGGGAAGTAGATTTCAATGCACTACTCCATTCGTTCGCGCATATAATCACTTGCAAGAAATATTCCTGGACATGAGTGCTATACCAAGCTAGATATTCTTCTGGAGTCTGCAATCTATGTGCTTTCTATATTCTGCCGAAACATCGTAGGGTGTCAATTTTTATTTTCCTCCAGACTTTGGTAGGTGGCTCCCCAGCGTGTTAAAAAGTGCGTTTTTGCAAATTACTGTCAATAGTAAGTATTTCCTATGTTGACTAGATAAGAACCAAATCGGGACAGTATAGGCCGGTATAACCTATATCTAGCTATATCATAGACGTATATATGTATTAGCATACGTTATAATGTTAAAATATACGTCTATGACCTATGTAATATTAAGATGTTTTAGCAGTACACTTATCTATGTAAAATAACTAAGCATTTCTGCTTTTATCTTTGTGACCTTCTTTTACTTTATAAACTTTTTTATTTTTGGTTTTTTTCTAGCCCTTTCGGGTTGCATTTTCGTTGGCATTTTTTTGACAGAGTTTTGCTGAAAAGCCAGCCATAGATTTTCTATGGGCTAAAAACAGATGATAATGTAATTCTCCCTCTTTTGATAACATTACAGTATATATTCACAGCAATATGTTTATTACGGGTTTAAAACAATAACAAATACTGACCATGCAAACAAAATAAAAAAGACGTACAATACAGTCGAGGGAATCCTCATAGAACATAAAAGAACAAAATAAAAATATTGTACTAAACAATCGAGATTTTCCCCGTAAAACAAATGAAAAGTATTACCAACTTGGTAGATTTTAATTCTCTAGTTTTTTATTTAAATAAATTACGTTATGTAAAATGTAAACTCCCTATTACTTCAATATACATTCAAAAGTATAGGTCATAAGTATGCATCCTTGTCTTACACCTCTCTTGACATTGATGAAATTCATATTAATGGGTTAAGAATTTTATCCAATTATTCTATATTTTTCCTTATCTATAGTTCTAATCTATTTATTCTTATCTATATAATAATCCCCTTTTCTTCAGGTGTTCTTTTCTAACGAAAGTTTGCGGTGCCTTCTGCAAACTCTTACCTGTCCATAGCCCATATTCACCAATAATATCTTTGGCTCTTTATTTATCCACCTTCGAACTTAAATTATTATTATTAATGTTATTTCCTTCTTTTTGTGAATTGTAATATCTCCCTCTCTCTACTTGTCATCTGCTTAATACTCTTAAGGGAAGTTTTTGGCATTCGTCGACCGTTGTAATCGCATCATCTTGCTTTAATGTTCGTAGAGATCTTCTATTGTACATTTCAATAAATAAAAGTATATATTTTCTCTACAGTTTTTTTAATGAAAATTTTAACAGTTACCACTGAATCGTTGACTTTCCTTTTACGAATTCCACAATAGAACATAGTGGACCGTTAAACGAAGCTAACAGAGAACATAAAATGTTTGTGACGCAATACAGCAAGTAGGCGACGCATGGTAATTTCTCTTCTGGTTCAAGCAAGAGTTGCAGCTCCTACAGACCAACAACCAACCTACACTCCCTCATGGTACAACTCTTGGTCTTGAGAGGACGGGCTCGGCCCCTAGACCATCCAAACCGAATTAGAAAATGCCGTTTGGTACATAATGTTGTGCACCTTCTTGAATTTGACAGTAGGAATATTGTTCTGAAGCTATTTTCTTGTGGCATTTTAAATTACAGTCCTCTCTCTCTATAACGATATGCAAAAGACCAGGAATTTTCATCGTTATAAGGAGAGATCGTTATACAGAGAGAGACAAAATTGGGTACTGTAATATTAATAAACGAATTTATCAAAACAAATATAAATGAATTAACACTGTATTGTACACCGCATAGATTTATTAAAGAATAATATAAGCAATACAGTATAAAAAAATGACTGTACAATTAAAACATCTGTACTGTACAATAACAAAATAATACACTACTGTAAAATATATTTAGCCTACATTACCAAAGAAGTCTGTCACCTTGGTCTTTTTCCTTTTCCCTTTCCACAGAACTGACCTGACCATGTCCTAAAGACACATAGAATCTTCCACAGCACTCTTCTTGGTGGATGAAGAATCGAGGCAATACGTTTGCCGCATTCAATGCCTGCTTTTTTTTATCGTGTCCGGATATTCATGGAATTCATAAAATTTCGGCCCATATTATTGTTGGCGAGCCATAAATTTCTGCATGTTTCTGCATGTAAGAAGATGTTCCATATTCTGTGCTTCTCCACAGTCACAGTTTACATTATCTTGGTCTATCTTTCCCCATTTTACCATGTTTGGTGATACTCAGCCAATTCATCCTGCACTGTTCCAAGGAATCTTTTCCTGGATTTTAGTCGCTTTCGTGGTATTTGAGCCTTATATAAGGCATGCCGCTTGTCCGCAATCTGTTTAATTTTCTCTATGTGTTCTGCAACGCCTCTGCGTGTTGAGGGTTCTGCAAAATCCGGTACTTTATATAGATTTGAGACTGACGTTGGTTTCCTGCTGAAGGCTCGGAGCTGGTTCTGGCTCTGCCTCCACTTCTGGGTCACTGTATTCTTCTTCGTCTACACGAACTGCTTGTAGGATGTCCTCGTCAGAAAGTACAGATGTTGTAGCTACATTTTCATTAATTTCTTCAAAATCTGTTTAGCTCTTCCGGTCCGTAGGTGGTAGTAAGTTCAAACTGTCTGGCCCAAACATCTAATGGCAGGTCATCTTCATCATCAGTTAATCCTTGATCTTCCAGCCATCCTGTGTGGTTGAAGGAATGTTTTATTGTATTGCTCGTCACCCCGTCCCAAGATTTACTAATCGTTAGGATGGCGTCAAGAATGTTTTTGTTTAAGATCGCCATTCTTCTCAACCAATTCCATCAAAAGTCTTCTCCTGTAATAGCTTGTCAAACTCTTGATGACACTTTGGTCCATGGGCTGAAGGACACTCGTTGTGTTTTCTGGCAGAAAGCAAAGTTCAATGTTTTAAAGGTCGCACAGTACAGGATGAGCAGGACAATTGTCTACAAGCAGAAGAATTTTTTTCCTTTAAGCTCTTTATTATCCCACTTTATTATCGTTTCTTCAAAAATTTCCGCAGTCATCCACACGCTGGTGTTTGCTTTATAGGTCACCCGTAGATTTTTTATGTTTTTAAAGTAACATCGAAACCAGTCTCATCGGCATTGAAAATGTCGTCTGACGCATATCGTGCCTTTAGTCCAGGCCACACGTTTTCTAGCTAATCATCCGTTACCATCGCGAGCTTCTCCGCAGATTTGCCCGTAGTTGTAGATCTTGTGCCGTAGCTTCCACTGGCTCAGCCAACCCTCAGATGCCTTGAAATTCTCAATTCCAAGCTCAGTTGCAAAGAACTCAGCTTTTGTCCAGCCCAGAAAGTGGAATATGGTGCATACGCTGCTACTGAGGTTTCCGCAACTTCTACCTGCTATTGCCCTTCATCTCCGCTTCAAGCCACTTTTTTCTGTCCTTCCATATCGGAGCCACAGTTAACTGAGATAGCTCCGTACGGCGAACGACATCCAATTGCTTGAGCTATCGATAACTTTTCCTGCACCGAGAGCACTTTAGGCTTTTTCGAAAACATATTGACTGACTAAGACACAACTGGCAAAAGTAAACAACCGCTGGACAATGACCTTGCCACTCGTGACTGACGTAGTCTGAACTTTAAATAAAATAACACATTTTTGTCATCGACTATTGAACGCTGAAAATCATCGCTATAAAGAGAAAACGATATCGGTATAGAGAAAGAATTAATACATTGTTCTTATGACGGACCAACCAACGTTTACTATTTTCATCGTTATAGAGGAATTATCGTTATATAGAGAATCGTTATAAAGAGAGACTACTGTAATTACTATTTAACTGGGAATAAGCCACAATTAAAGATAAAAATACGTTTATTGACGTTTCAATTTCCACTTCGGAAATCGTTCCCAAAATACAAACAGTAAATTAATGTTTGTATTTTGAGAACGATTTCCGAAGTGGAAATTGAAACGTTAATAAACGTATTTTTATCGTTAATTGTGGAGGAATATTGTCTTTTACAGAAAGTACCGTATTTGTAAAATGTAAGCATTCTTAATTTGTATTATGCATATTTTTAAAATTTTAAATATTTTTAAAACTACTACTCAGTCTAATGCAATATTGTTTTCATTTTACAACTTTTAGAAGTTAGTACTTAACGTTTTCAGCATCAATAATTTATTAGATGATGTCCTTCTTCCACATTATTACAGCATGGATCATACCTGAAAAGAACATAGGAGGGCATTATTATGACACTTTTTGCATTCAGAGTAGGATAATCTTTTTATGTCATTTTCAAAATTTTTTGTTTTAATTCCTTAATTATTTCCTTAATTATTTTTAATTCCTTAAGTTGGTTCCTTAATTACCACTCCTGTCACCCTATGAAGTATAAACTAAACCTTATACAAGCTTTAAGCTGCAGATTACATAAATTGACACATCCAATTAATCGAAGGGAATCCCTTAAGTTATTAAGAAATATTCTAATACAGAACTCATATCCATCATCAATCATAAACAAATACCTTTACACACAAAGCTATGGTTCCTCGTTTGATGACATACCCAATGGTGACCAACTCAGAACTATTTCAAAATAACTCAATTAATAGCATTGTTCTGCCTGATACTGAGTCTGAGAATCCTATTATCCATTTATTCTTCTCTACCTTATTTTCCTCAAGTTACTGAGAAACTTATTAAACTGTATAAACAAAATAACATTCCTGTTAAAAATTGCTGTCAAGAACGCAAAAACTGTTAGAAATCTATTTTCAAAAACTAAAACACCATTGTCTACTTTAGAACAAGTCAATACAATTTACCACCTTCCATGCTCTGACTGTGAATTGTGCTACATTGGCCAAACCGGTAGATCTTTAAAAGGTCGTCTTACTTCCCATCGTAGTGATATTAATTTATCAAAAAATACGTGTGCTCTCGCACATCATGCTATTAGCACCAAACATAAAGTGGATTTTAATGAAGTTAAGATTCTTGGCACTGAACGTAATCTATTTAAAAGACAGTTTTTAGAAATGTGTTCAATTCTTAAACATCCTAATTCTCTAAATAAGAGAACTGACATAAGTAACTTGAGCCAAATTTATCATGCTCTAATATTGCAGAACTAGGCTTTACTTTCATTTTCAATATAATTATCATGTAATATACATATTTGAACACAAAATTTTTCATTGAATAATATAACATAATAAATAAATAACTAATATAAAATAAACTATAACACTCAATTCTTTATAGCAATTACTTAAATATAGGCAACTTTCATTACAAGGTTACCTCTACATTATAATTTGTCCATATGAGTGTGAACCAGTCACTATTTAATAGTATAGTAATAATATTAACATTGTAATTGATTCATAGAATCCTTTACAAATTACAGATCTAAGTGTATGAAGCTTAGACTGTTGGAAATTATCTAATTGTTATTCACCTGTTGGCAAAAATTTCTTCAGCCACAATGTTTAACATAAATTTAAATATAAGAGTTTGGATGAAATTCTCCTGTTTGTTTGTTTTTAGACGGGCTAATGCGAGTGATTGTTATTACTATATCAGTCTCTTTCATTGGATTGTCTCTTACAAGCGGGCTGTCATCCAAAGCTCATTAACTTTTAAATAAACCGCTCAATTATTTGAGGTGGTACCTCTGACCTTGCTGTTCTGTTGAAATAATTTCAACCTCAAGGTTGGCTGTCTTTTCGTAGATCTGTGTCAGTCTGTTCAATCTAACGCCATTTTCCTGGTAGCAGGTGTAAGGCTTAGACCGGTAACTTCATTCTTTTACACTTATTTTATTTTTAAATTATATTAACATCTTTTAATAATGCTACCAAAAGTTAAAATTAAAATTTAATAATTATCTATTGTTGGAAGTTAATCGTTGATTTTCTTAGTTCTTTGCATCAACTACGTTATAATTTAATATATATTTTTTATACTTCTGACCACATGGTCACTCATTGTGCTAATTTTTTTAATAAGTCACTAAATGTTGTTAGTAAATTAAATGTTTATACATTTCTACTTTATATTGTCCATTTATTCAAGTTTAATTCATAAGCTTGTTAACATCTTTGACTGCTACATGTCTTTTTAAGGTAACACCTGTAACATCTTTTCCATGATTGTGTGGTTCTTATATTATACTTTTTAGAATGAACTGATGATGCTTTCAGAATACGAAAGCGAAACGTTTTCAAAATAGATAGAGTGGCACATCAACTTTGTCTTTCATTTCTCCACCTACAAATTGACCGATATAAGAGCCCACCACTCTGTTGAGTGATCCTTTTATATATTGGAATTTGACGGTCGTACTCCTTTTTTCCGATATATATATATATATATATATATATATATATATATATATATATATATATATATATATATATATATATTCTTTTATATTTGCCCGCTGATTCCAATATAAATTCCGATGGTATGTTTTTTGTACACACTTATGACAAGTCAAAAGAAAAGGCAAAAAAGTATTTTTGAAGTGTGTATATTTTTTAAATAATTCCTAGTTGAGCGCTTTCGGCTTTACAAAGCCATCATGGGAGCTATGGTCAATTTATAAATACCACTACAATGGAGAGATCTTATTTCCTTATTTGTTGAAATTTTGTTTTTTTTTTAATTACTTAGTTGTTAAAATTTTTAAAAAATAAAAAAAATTTTTTTTGTATGTTTTTTTAAAAATTTTAACAATTAATTAATTAAAAAAAAAACAAAATTTCAACAAATAAGGAAGTTGTATTTATAAATTGACCATAGCTCCGATGATGGCTTTGTAAAGCCGAAAGCGCTCAGCTAGGAATTATTAAAAAATATACACACTTCAAAAATACTTTTTTGCCTTTTCTTTGACTTATTTTGGAAGTGTATCGAATAGGCGTGTATCTCTGGATTAATATTCAAGTATCGCCAGTTCATTGCATTTAGACCAATCAGAACCTCTCTAATGCCTAATTATTTTCTTACAAATACGTGATCTTAATATTGATCTAATGTATTGCTAATATCAAGTTCCAGCTTCTCGTAGACACGGCTATGAACGACTTTAAGAAATATGTTGAAATCAAATGACCCACTCACGGGATTGTTCGCTGATCCGAACAGTTTTTGCATTAGCTTTAGGTATTGTGATAAATATGAATCTTCTTCTTCGTGTGCCATATCAGAATTATCCGACGTTGGCGATCACCATTGCAAAGGCTTCTCTACCTTCTGCAATATGGAATAATTGTCCTGCATTTGATATCTCAGTCCATTCAGGAACGTTTTTTAACCAAGAAACTTGTTTTCTTCCTACAACTCTACGGCCCCCCATTTTGCCTTCAAGGATCGGTTGTAATATTTTATATCGACTTTCCCTTACTATATGTCCCAGATAAGACATTTTTCAATGTTTAACAATCTTTACCAGTTCTCTATCTTTGTTGACGCTCCTTAGTACTTCTTTCTTAAACTTTCCTTGCTGTCCAAGGTATCTTCAGCATTCGTCTATGAACCAACATTTCCAATGCTTCAATATTGTTCATGACCGATACTTCTAGCGTCCACACTTCTGCACTATACAAAACTACGGAACAAACATAGCAGTTAACCATTCTTTGCCTTAGTTCTAAGCTGAGACAATTATTGCAAAGAAATGACTTCATTTTCATAGAAGTAGTTTTAGTCATTGCTATTCTACGTTTTATTTCTATGTCTGGATCTAGTTGGTCCGTTATCACAGTTCCCAAATATGTCATTTTGTGAACTTTCTCAAGTTGGACTCCGTTTTTTAATGCCCATTTCCTCTCTTACCTCGTGAATACGATCAAGCAGAATTTGGAGATCTTCAATATTATCTGACAAAATTACTGTATCGTCTGCATATCTAATCACATTAAGTAGTTCTCCGTTGATTTTTATTCCATTAGGTTGTCTTTTAAGTGTCTTTTTAAATAACTGGCCGGAGTAAACATTGAACAATGTTGGCGACAAAATGCAACCTCCAATTTTTACGATAGCATTTTGGATTCCAGTACAAATTTTTAATGACACGAATATCCTTGTCATCTATTCCGATATTTTTTAGTATTTGCATTAATTTTACATGCTGTATAGCTTGTATCGAATGCCTTTTCGAAGTCCACGAAACATGCAAATAGATCTTTTCTTTGGCCACGGCATTTTTGTAATAGGATGTTAAGCGCAAAAAGTGCCTCCCTGGTTTCCATAGCATTTCTAAAACCAAATTGGGTATCTTCGAGACCTTCTTCGCATTTGCGTCTAATTCTGTTCTGAAGTATTCTTAGAAACATTGTAAGAGTGTGGCTCATTAGGCTAATTAATCGATATTCTGAGCATTTTCTCACATTGTGTTTTTTAGATTTTGCGACAAAGATGGATTTGAGCCAATCTGTGGGAATCACTCCAGTGTTATATATTGAATTAAAAAGTTTTACTACTACTTGTCCACAAGCTTGTCTAATTTTAGCAATATCTATAGCGTGTTCTACTTCGCATTTCATAATTTCTGGTCCGTCATTACAGTTTTGGTAGAATTCAGCAATATTATTTCTGTCATATTCAAACAACTCTGATTTATACAGCTGCCATTCTTTTCCTATTTCGTGCTCATTTACAATAATTTTGTTATTATTGTCAACGAGTACATAGGTAACTCGTTTTTTAAATATGTTACTCATTTCTTTTAGTTTTTTTGTGCACATTAAACAAGTCGTGTTTAGATATTACATCCTTCATTTCGTCACACCTTTTGGCTAATTTGATCTCCTTTTTTATTCTTCTCTGCAGGTGTCTATATTCTGTTTCATTAGATTTTATCAGTCGACGCTATTCCATTAATTTCAAGATGTCGTCTGTCATCCATTTATTTTTCTTGATTCAGTTTTTTCTATAATCATTGTTTGTAGTTCGTTAAGTTGGTTAATATAAATAACTGTCATGATTGACGTATAATACCAGTATTATATGTATTATTTCCTGGCGTTCACTTAATTTTCCATTTTTATCATGTTTAATGTGTTTTCTATATATTATTTTACTTTACTATTATTGTTGGTATTTTATTTCTTTTGTAGCAATCGCATATTGTTTTCTATAGTTTTCATGAGTGAAACATTTTTAGGTCTTAAAAATTTGTAGTCACATAGCTTCTTGTGATAATAGGGTTCATTTTGAACTATTTTATATCAGTTAAAGGTGGAATTTCTGTTAAATCAGTAGTTGCTTGTATCAACAGTTTTTTATTGAAGCTGACTTTGTTATTTAGATTTTCTACACATTAAAACATACTAGCTATATTTCAGCACTTAAACGCGTTCGAAGCTTCTTTACGGGTATTTTTTTTTTCAGGAATTACATCCACACCTCCACTGGCAATGGCAATTTCTGGAAAATCAGTGTTGCTATCGTACTCAATATTTTCAACCACATTGTCCCACGGACGCCACGTAACTATTCTTCTTCTTCTTCTCGTGCCACTCCTAGCGGAGATTGGAAATCATCATGGCCACTGCGACTTTGTTAGCAGCGCGCCTAAAAAGTTCAATCGAACTACACCCGAACCATTCACGTAGATTACGAAGCCACGATATTTTTCTTCTTCCCACACTTCTTTTGCCCTTAATTTTGCCCTGCATGATTAACTATTCAAAACAATTAAATTTTACCAAACAACAGATTACTCTAGTAACGAACTTCTTCTCAACTAAAAGTGCCAAGGTGTTTTAAAGAAACGCACATTTAAAGCGTTTTATAATATGTGTTACCGCGACTATAATGACCAACTTTACGAAATATTTTCACATTGCACCTAGAAATTGTCTGATCCATTTTAAAATGCTTTATTAAAGTAAGTATTGCTACCGAAACAAGAATTAATAATTTGGATGCACCTACTATAGCTTTAGATCCTAATTCCTCACAATAATGAACCAAACTACAAACACAAACTCGATTATCCACGTGCCATAGCTTAATATTAAACAGAGACAAAACTAGTTTCCTACTGCCAAGACAAAGAACAAAACGTCCATGTTCTTATGTAATATTGTTTATTATCAGTTGGAAAAAGTTACAAAGAGGGGGTAGTGCATCACTGACAGTCTAGTGTGTGTATGTAAATTTGTGTTGAAGAAATGTCACAGGTGTGGATGTGTAGAAGTGGGATGATGATTTTAGTATTATAAGCCTGATGGTTGTATTAGATTCCGTTGGTTTCATTAGTTAAAAGTCAATTATTATTGGGCTTTACTATTAGTTTCCTACTTGGTTGTGTTTATCTGCGTATTGTAGGATTAAGATATCAGAAGGTCATATCTAGATATGGTAATATTTCAATTCAGGAAATTATGTACATATTTTAAGAAGATTCTAAGCAGAAACCGATATCGAATATTATCTACCTGATTTTTTGTCTAAAAAAATGCGTCAGTAATATTCGTATGTTTATTTATACTTGGTTTTAAACAAGTGTTTAATTCATAGTATTTTACATTTTTTTATCATAGTACTTGTAATAATTTTTCTTAGATAACAGGCAAGCATGCATGCATTTTTGGGTTTGTGAAATTGCTAATATACTTTCAACTTGCTTTTAGCCAATTTTCTTCTTTTCTTATTTGGATTCATTTCTTGCTTTCTTCTATTTTTTAAGTATTTTTGATAGAAGAAAAAGTTTTAAAAGATCTTTATAAAACACGCTTAACTTTTGTGTCTATACCCAGGTACCTGGGTATCCTTGGCAATTGTTTTACCTAAATCATTCTTCTTCTCCTCTGTGGATGTTGGCAATCACGTTGGACCATACAACTTTGTTGACAGCTGCTCTAAATAGATGAATGGGAGATCTTTTGCCTTCTATCTTGCCTTGTAAAATTAGTTGAATTAGTTGATACTTCTCATTGCGCATAACATGCCCTAAGTATGTCATCTTTCTGATTTTCACGATACGCATAATTTCCAGATCTTTATTCATACGTTGGATCACGATGTTGTTTGTAACATGATGGATATAGGAAGTTCTGAGCATGCCGCGGTAGCACCACATTTTGAAGGCTTCTTATCGTTTGGATGTTGCCTCCGTCAAGGTCCAGGCTTCGACTCCTTAAAAAAGGGTAGAAAATACATAGCATCTCAAGACTCGTGTTCTTATATCAATGTTCAAGTGTACATTACATAAAATTTTCTTGAGGCGATTGTAGACAGCTCTCGCTTTTTCAATACGACGTCTTATTTCCTGTCAGTGGTCCCATTCCTTGTTTAGGCTGCATCCAAGATATGTAATTTGGTCGATTATTTTCAAGGGTTCATTATTAGCTGTGAATTGGTGCTGTATAACGTTGTTTTTACTTCATCATCAGTGGCATTACAGCTCGTTATGAGCCAAAGCCTTCTTCAGAACAATCTTCCATTCGCCCCTTTCTCTGGCAACTCTTTCCATGCTTTAACTCCGATGGATTTTAGATCATCCTCTCTCCTCAAATATGTGGACTCCTCCATATATTTTCCTTGGAATTTTCCTCTCGAAACGTTTAAGAAATTCTTGGTCGTTCTGTGTAAGTGACCACGTTTCGAACCCGTATGTTAACACTGGCCTATTAGTATTTTATATATGGTAACTTTAATTTCTCTTAAAAGGTTTTCGTTGCTAAATAGTTTTATCTTTTGTAATCAGAACATCACTTTGGGAAGAACTTTCTTCGTCAAAATCTTCATCACTACGTTCTCTACGTCAGAACCTTCATCCCCATCTGGTTTGTTTTGCGGAACATAATCCTCATATGATTCCTGGTTTTTAATTTTCTTCCTGGGTCCTCTATTGTTCAACCTGATTATGGATGAAATAATAAAAAAGTAAGAACTACAAAAGGGTACCAAATGGGAGAACAGCAAATTAAAATAATCTGCTATGCAGACGACGTAGCACTACTTTCTTAAAGAAAAGATGATTTACAGCCTTCAGATAATATAACATGTTAATTTCCAAAAAAAGGCAGAATACATAGTTATAACAGCAGACGTAAATTGAAGGTGAAAGGTCAGATAATAGAACAAGTGATTAGGCAAACAGAGTCTCAGGTTGCCAGACACTATGGAGAAAAAAATATCGAGAGAAAAATTAAAGTCAGAATTTACAAAATAGTCATTAGATGAATAATGACAAACGTGGCGGAAACACCACTTGACACTTGAAAAAATTGATGATAAAACACAATGGGACAGAGCTAGAAGTACAGATATACAACGTAGGTGCAAGGTAGAGAACAGAGTAAGAAATAGAAAAGTAGAATGGAACCGATCATATAAGCCTAATGACAACAAATAAAGTAGTAAATATGGCAAGAGACTGTTCTCCAATAGGAAGACTATCAGTAGGAAGTCTACGAAAACGAGAAAACGACAACTTACTGGAGGCACATTGAAAAACAAATAAAGTCACGGCTACGTAAAAAGAAAAAGAACCAGAACTTACTGTCTAAATTTGCTAGCACTAGCTTCTATTCTTGCTATTACTACAACTCAATTTAAATTTTATTTTTTTGTAGGTTCTTGTAATATTTAATAATGATAGATAACCAGACTTAGCCATACGGCTCAAACTCCCTATAAGGGAAAAATTCACTCATCCCAGATACATACGGTATGAAAAGGATTGAGCTCTGGTCGGACTCTTTCCGTGTTATACAGCCCTAGGTGACTTGGTTTGCTGAAGTATCTCCCAAAAATTTTCGTACACATCTGGACGTCGCGAGGAGTACAGCTTTCTGAATGGTCTTATAAAGATGTTCATTTAGACCCAGCTGTTTTATGTTCGCTAGGAGGTTTTTGGAAATAACACCAGTAGTAGATAGAATAATAGGTACTTTCTGGGTACTTTCCATTCTACATTGTCTCCTGATTTGTATTTCTAGATCTCTATACTTGGCGTTGTATTTAAGACGCAAATTATTGGTGTTAGGTATCGCCACATCAATAAGTGTTGTTTTCCTGGTAAGTTTATTAACTAGTATGAGATCCGGTCTATTATGTGCCACTGTTTGGCCTGCGAGCACAATACGCTTTCAGTACAGCTTGTAGTTGTCATTTTCAGGCATCCTATCAGGGACATATTGATAATAATGAAGATGGTCGGTTTGAAGAAGTCACAGTTTATCAGCTAGTTCTTGGTGGATAATCTTTCCTACTGAGTCATGGCGTTCTTTATAATCAGTACCGACAAATGCCTGGCAGCTACCGGTAAGATGTTGGATTGTTTCTTGGGCGTGGCATCCATATCGGCATTTGTCATTTTGGACGCAAGTAGAAAGCCCTTAGTCTCGAGAAAGATCTTCCTGATGTCAACCAATAGTTCGACATATTCTTGGCTGATCTTATGCTGAGATATCGCCCATGCAGAGGTTTATTATGCCCAGTTTAAGCGGCGTTGTATCGTAAAGTAGATATCTCAGCCTGCACCTGAAAATTAGTTATTAAATTATAAGTTGATTTTTATGAACGAGAGAGTAATTAGCCTAATTTTAACTGGCACCTCCGACCACTCCATGGGCGTCTCAAGATTAATTGAAAAATTACTTTGAATAATTGTAAAAAATAAATGAATTATTTCAGTGTTATAAAGTGTTATGTGTATGTAAACAAAAGTGACCTCTTTTATCACACACTATATTAGAACTGACTAACCTACATTAAAAAGGGTTTTAAAAAATTCACGTTTTTTTTAATTTTTAAAAATTACAAAAGAGAAAAAGAGTTTTTAAAACCGTCTAAGGTATGTTAAATAGATGAATAAAAATATTAATATAAAACTTACAGCTACTTGTTACAAATCCAAATCAGATTTAGAAGATGAACTTTCAGAACCAAGATTTATAATAACTGGCTCGATCATTTTATCAGTAATATTGTCCAGCTTCCACATTTTTTCCTCTTCTTTAATAGTGTGATTTACTGCCTTTTCCCAGTTTTCAGATTTTACATTATTTACGGCCTCCAAAAACAACTGTTTAACATCACGAATTTTAAAAGTGGTTATTTTTTCTTGAAACTTCACTCTTTATCTGTGCCCATACCAGTTCAATCGGGTTTAATTCACAATGATATGGTGGGGATCTAAGTACTGTCATTCCACAATTTTTGGCAATTTCATCAATTTCGTATTTTTTAAATTTTTCTTTATGAAGGGCACACAACGAATAAAGTTCCTTTCTTATAGATCCGGGATGGTACGTAATATTTTTTGAACTCAGCCAATTCTGAGTCAAAAAAAAGTCTTTTTTTAACTACTTGGTTGTGGGCAGTCCTTCTATAAGTCTGGAGTGATAACTTGCATTATCCATTACTATTACACAGTTCTTAGGAAGAAGATCTATCATTTGTTCGAACCATTCTTGAAAGACATCAGCGTTCATGTCTTCATGGTAGTCACCGGTACGAGTTGATTTAAAAGTTAATAAACCACCTTCAACAAAACCGTCTGAACTGCCAATGTGTACTATTATCAGCCTGCGTCCCTTTCCTGATGGTGGGTTTAAACCAGTAGATGTTATTTACAAAAGCGTGCCTTTGACTTGTAACAGTTTCATCCTGCCAAAATTGATTTGGTGTATGACCCTCGTTGATCCATTTTTCATCAAGATAAAATATTTTTTCTTTTGGTTTCTCATTTCCTTTATGGTTCTTAGAAAATGTCTTCTCCATATGACAATATCGCTTCTTTCTAATAAAATACACTATTTACTATACTAGAAATAAACCTATTTCTTTTAAAAGTTTCCATAACCTACTTCGACTCATTTCTGGGTAATCCTTATCATCTCGAACTGAGACAAGAACTTTATCCAATGTTGGAAATTCTTGTCTAAAGAAGAATTCATGCACTTTCCGTCGAAGTCCTTCTTTAAAATGATTCTATTTGAAATTTTGGTTTCCCTGGAGCATTACGTGGCATTTGAAAACTACAACATTCCTCTTCTTTAACAACTCTGTAAATCGTAGATTTCCCAACACCAAGTGTACTGCTAACTAACTCAACGGTCTCATCAACACTTTCACATAAACGTTTGTCTATAAATAATTTAAAACAATTAAATATTAATGTTTTTTCATTAACTGTTAAATGACCAATTTTTCGGCGTTTACACGGCACTTCCAAATTTTTCATAACACTAGTATACACAATAAACTGCACCTTGCAACTGAAGTACCTACTTTTAGTGAACTGTTAAGAATTTTGAATACGCCACTTGGACCTTCCTACAAAATGGAAAAACCCACTATCACATTTTCTGTGGAATAAGTTTAGAAGGTAATTATCTAGTCAATTACTGTCGTAGATTCCTGGAATTAAAGAATTAAATGTTTGATTGTTGAAACCCTTACTTCGTGGAATGCACTCATTTCAGATAAAATAAAACGTTTTATTTTATCTAAAGAATTAAACTTTATTTTGCAAATAGGTAGGTACTTATTAAACTTTTATTGGTTATATATAACCAATAAAATAAACATCTTACATTTCTTGCAAATTCATTAGTACCTGTTAACCTCCATCACTCCGACACTGGCAACCTTATTTAGGGATTAGTAACCCTCACAACTATTGTATTCTATTCTGCACCAACCTTTATACCTGGTGGTCATACTAAATTTAAAATTGTTTTCCTATATAATACTTCTGTAAACTTGTTGACAAATATCTGTTTTACATTGAGTCACCCGTATCAACAGTTTAGGGATTTGCATACATAATTTATTCTTTTATTACTCTCTCATACATAAAAATACACTATAGCAACCTGTTTATTCAATTGCTCACCTATGCCCATAAGTCCTCTTCTCCCTTGATATCGCGGTAATGTTGTTCTCTCTACTGCACTGCATAGATGGTGTAATATATAAGTTTTTTCCGGAATATCAGTGATGAGACAAAATAATGTCTATAGTTTTTGAAATTTGCAACGGTCACATAATTTAAATTTTATTAAAGTATTACACTATTAATGCATTGTCGCATTAATTCAGTGACAATTGTCGGTATCAAAATTTTATTAAAGATATTTAGGAAACGTCATTTATTTACGTCCTCTCAGTTTTGACAAATTTGTGTGGTATGTTTTGTGGTATCGAGTTCGAATTACTACTGTGCAAATAACAATAATTTTCTACAAATGATGACAAAAACACACCAATACAGATGGGATTTTAATTTCTCTAGTATCTAATAACGAAGTCATCACCCCTTCTTTATTATCCACCTTATTTCCTTGGGTTATGGTTTCTGTACCGGAACGCTGTTTGTGGTTTACAAATTGGTAATAGGGCGGAACCAGTTTGTGGACTCTAACCAATTCCAGTAGCGTTTATAAGGAACCCCGAAAAGTTCACTAACACATTTACATACTATAATTGGACACAAATAGTTTCATAAAGAAGGATTTGACGTAGGCTTTAATTAATTACTTCGTTTTGGGAGTTCTGTACTAATTAGTAAAGAAGTATGTAGGATTTTTTGATTTTTTTAACATATTGTAAGGCTAAAACGTGATAAATTTTTATTTTTAGTGTTTATTAATTTGTTAAATCGACATTACGAGCAAAATATAATATTTACATTGGGTGTATTTTAAGTAGTTTTTAGTATTTAATGGGTTTCTCTTTCTTTTATGCTGAAAGGACTTTTTACGTGATTTTTGGACGTTGGTTGAAATTATGGGCTGTTCTGTGAAGCCTGCATATAAATAAATTCCAAAAAGAGAGTTTACTTTTAACAGTTTTTTTTTCAAAGTAAATATTTAATAAAAAGTAATCCGTTTATTGTTTCTTTATTTGTTTCTGTGAAATTATAATTGAAATTTTATGAAATCTTAATTTTTAAAGTGTACTGTGGGAAATGCAATGTTCCAGTTCCTGCGGCCTCTAAATTTTTTATAACTTCGCCGATTTGTCTAAAACTTTTAAAGTTGGTAGGAAATTACTCAAAAAACATAAGTTATATGATGTCGATGTGTGCTTCTACTCCTGGGGAAGATGGTAATCCATCTCGGGTTTAAATTTTTACACTCAAAATTAATTGGAAAATCTTTTTTGGAAGATCAATTTTTTTTGAGCTGGCCCAGTATGGTTATGCAAAAATCATCGATTTCATGGCAAAATTTTTCGCAGATATCTGAAGACTTTAAGACATAGGTGGGAGTTACTAGATGATGAATAGATGAAAAATTACTCGTATTTTTATCTTTCGCTTTTTTAAACAATAATTTATAATCATAGTCAAAATTTGTATTACAATCTAGCAAAAGCAAAAGTTGCCACAGCAAAAATGACCAAAATATGGAAGGACTGTCAAATTTCAAGATCGATAAAGATGAGGTTGATCAACTGCTTAATATTCCCAATACTGACCTACGGATGTGAATCTTAGACTCTGAGACAATCGGAGAGAAGAAAGATAGACGCCACTGAATTGTTCTGTTGGAGATGAATGTTACGAATTCCTTGGACCGACCGTAGAACAAATAATTCAATTTTAAGAGAGCTAAAAGTTAGCCAACGACTCTCTAGTAAAGTCCATCTCCAACAATTAAAATATTTTGGGCATGTTATGAGAACAAACACAGAAAACATGGAAAGACTCATAATACAAGGAAAGGTAGAAGGCCGAAGATCACGAGGAAGATCCCCAACAAGATGGATAGATCAAATTACAGGAATATGCCAAAGACCTATGCATGAATTAAAAGAAATGACCAGAGACAGAGATCTCTGGAGACGGACAATACACGACATCACGTCGACCACTACACTCCCCCTGGAGGGTCAGGGTTGAAGAGAGAGAGTCACAATTTGATTTTTGTCTATAAGTTGTTTCCCTTATATTTTAAATAAACAATATTTATATCATTATTTTATATCAAAAGTATATTTATTTTCCCGTTTTTTAAATTAAAATTGATTGTAATTGAGTGCAAAAAAGCAGTTTTTTGCACTAATTTATAAATTTTATTAATTTTTTTTATTGAAAAAATAAATTAATACATTTGAACATCGAAGAATTCCCGTCTTTTAAATTTGTGCGAAATTTCCCCGATCGTTCAAATAGTTTAAGTTCTTTAATTTATTTATCCCTGAGGCTAAATATGTAAACTATTCAACTTGCTCTATTAATGATGCTGGACACATATAGGAAGTTTCATAGGATTCTTTAAGATTTAAACTATCTCAGAAGTTAAATGCATATTGCATTTTCATCAAAATTATTTACAAAATAAACGTTTGAAAAAGGGATATGTTTTTTACGTATAAACAATTGTAATAACTTCTATATTTTTCAAACTACAGACCTGCCATTGCAGCGTACGTACTTGCAGTACGTACAGCCATTGGATAGCTGGTAAAAAACTCACTAAAAAAACCTTCTATGACCAATAGGAACAAAGTTAGGGACCATTTTGACGAAATTTTGGAGCATGGCAACTGCTACTCATCCCGCCTTTTTTACGCATACTAAGATATATTACCGGTTTATTCACTTTCACAAAATTTCACTTTTAAGCATAACTTGCCGAATCTTAGAGCTATAATACATGTTACAGGTTTTTTTATTTATTGTTACAATTGTAAGGCAGACCAAAATATTCAAAGAAATGCAGAGAAGAATGCATTGTTTCTAGATTTGCTTTTGTATTGCCACAACTATTTTACATCCTCGTTTTTATCTTGCATACTTTTGTTAGATAAACCACATATGCTTTGGTGTATGTTTTTTCATCTTTTTATCAGTCAATCAGATCTCTCTCTTCAATCCTGACCCCCCAGGGGGAGTAAAGTGGTCGACGTGATGTCATGTATTGTCCGTTTCCAGAGATCTCTGTCTCTGGTCATTTCTTTTAATTCATGCATAGGTCTTTGGCATATTCCTGTAATTTGATCTATCCATCTTGTTGGGGATCTTCCCCGTGATCTTCGGCCTTCTACCTTTCCTTGTATTATGAGTCTTTCCATGTTTTCTGTGGTTGCTCTCATAACATGCCCAAAATATTTTAATTGTTGGAGATGGACTTTACTAGAGAGTCGTTGGCTAACTTTTAGCTCTCTTAAAATTGAATTATTTGTTCTACGGTCGATCCAAGGAATTCGTAACATTCGTCTCCAACAGAACATTTCAGTGGCGTCTATCTTTCTTCTCTCCGATTGTCTCAGAGTCCAAGATTCACATCCGTAGGTCAGTATTGGGAATATTAAGCAGTTGATCAACCTCATCTTTATCGCTCTTGAAATTGACATTCCTTCCATATTTTGGCCATTTTTGCTGTGGCAATTTTTGCTAGATCACATCTACGTTTAATCTCTTCTTGTAATGACCCTGTGTTTGTGATTAATGATCCCAGATATAAGTATGAGCTCACAACCTCGAACCGGTCAATTGTGGTTATGTGTGGATGATTGTTGTGTAGTCTATCCACTATCATGATCTTTGTCTTTGATATGTTTAATTGCAGACCAAATATTTGACTTTCGTTTTCGATCAGTCGTTTAAGTTCCATCAGCTCTGCTTGACTATTTGCAAGAACTGTGTAATCTGCGAAACGTAGGTTGTTTAGTTTATGACCATTTATTGAGATGCCCTTTTCCCATCCTTCAAGTGCTCTTCGCATAATATACTCTCCATATGTGTTGAATAATTGTGGAGATATTATACATCCTTGTCTGACACCCCGTTCTGGATGAAACTCGTTCGAAAGTGTGTCAAGTACTTTAACTGATCCAGTAGTGTGTTCATATAGTTCAGTTATAAGCGTAATTAGATGTTGTTACGCCTACTTCTTTTAGTATTCGCCATTCAAGTGTCTCCACTTGACCCTGTCGAACGCTTTACGGTAATCTATAAAACAGATGTATAGTGGGATGTTGAATTTCCTAGATTTCTCGATTATTTGCTTTATATTCAGCAGGTGTTCTCGAGTGCCTCTACCTTTGGTAAATCCAGTTTGCTCTTGTGGAATTTCTCTTTGAAGTAATGTTTTCAGTCTCTCATTGATTATATGTAGCATTATCTTGTTGGCATGGGATATAAGAGAGATAGTTCTATAATTATCGCATTTATGGAAGTTGCCTTTTTTACGTATGGTCGTTATTGTAGATTTTGTCCAGTCTTCAGGCCATTGTTTGGAATGCCATATTTGGTTACAGAGTAGATGAAGTAACTTTACGCCGGTTTCTTTAGTAGCTTTAAGCATTTCTGCTGTTATCATATCTGGACCTGGTGCTTTGTTATATTTGAGCTTGTTGATAGCCTGTCTTACTTCATTTTCGAGTATATCAGGTTCTTCTTCCACCTCGTCAGAGATTTGGCTAACAAGCTCTTGGCGTTGATCATCTTTATATAGGTCCCTGCAATATGTTTTTTCATCTTTTTATCAGTCAATCAGATAAGACAATCCTTTATCTTATCTGCAGCAGCGCGGACACAAATCAAGCTGCACAGATGTTGTGTTGAACCAGGTTCTGAGGTCCTTTAATAGGATATTCTTTCTGGACCTCTCTTTCCAAACATTTTTTCTTGCAAAATGATTTGTAGTGGGGCATATCTCAATTGATTTCACATAATGTGTCCAAAATACAGTAGCTTTCTAGATTTGATGGTGGTCAGTATCTCTCGGTATTTCTTTATTGTTCTCAGGACCTTCTGGTTTGTGTTCCTATCCATGACAAATGTTGGCAATCATCATGACAATCTTTATCTTATCTGCACCAGCGCGGACAGAAGCCAAACTGCACAGATGTTGTGTTGAACAAGGTTCTGAGGTCCTTTAATAGGATATTCTTTCTGGACCTCTCTTTCCAAACATTTTTTTTTGTAAAATGTCTTGTAGGGGGGCATATCTAAATTAATTTCGCATAATGTGTCCAAAATACTGTAGCTTTCGAGATTTGATGGTGATTAGTATTTCTTGGTATTTATTTATTGTTTTGAGGACCTCCTGGTTTGTGACTCGGTCCGATAAAGCCACATCTTAAATTCTCTCAATCTTCTGCACCTATATTTGTTCAAGGATCACGATTTAACATCATCAAAAAGGACAGAAAAGATATAGCACCGCATTCTTACTTTTATAAAAAGAATGAGATTGTTATCTTTTGAATCAATTGTCTGATTGCAGTTTTAGTAAACTATATTTTTACCACTGTATTTTAATCAATTTAGAAGCTAATGTAACTTTAGAAAACAATCTGCGAATTCTATTATAAAATGATTCTAGCGTATAATTCTTTTCTAAATCAGGATTAGAATAAATTCTTACCTTTTTTAAAAAACTGAAGAATTTTTATTATATACAAATTTAACTTAATAACCCAATTTGTGGGAGTGTAAGAATATAACATTTTATATTCGAAAATACTTCAGGAGATTATCACTAAGTATTAGTTTGAATCTGGTATTCGTTGAAATTTGAAATAAACATGAGTCCCTACACTAATAATTTTAATCTTAAACACCATAGTTTCCTAACAACTCTATAATTTTCCTAAATATTCGTCGAAAAAAATTTGAATACAAATAGTTTAAAAGACAGACATTTAGGATTACATCCTAATTCCTGCCGATGCGCCTGAAGAAACGTGCAGAAGAAACACATTTTACATATGTACGGAATACAGAGTGTCCACAGATTTAAAGCTAAAATGGTTAAAATTACAGTCTTTGCTCATATTATTAGACTCGTTTAGCAAATTTTGATTTTCTTTGTTTCATAACCAATTATTATATGTAATTATAACTAGGTTAGCTATGTAAAATATAAGATGATTACATAAATAATAGTTAACCTTTTTGTATAGTTATGGAACAAAAAAAAATAAAATTATTACAAAATTTTACTACAGTACTAAATATTTTGTTCGTGATACTCTCCTAGGCATGCTATTTATGCATCTTGCTGCTATTTCTTTATTATGGTTCTGGTTAAAAAATGAACTCTCTCTATGAACTGTACCTTCTTTGTTAATACTTCTTACGCCAATTTCTTTTTTAAATTCTCCCAGACATTTTCGATGAGGTTCATGTCTGGTGAGTTGCCGGGATATGGTAATAAAAAAATTTTTTGTCCCACCAGAAAACTTTTACTGCTTTTAGCCATATGAAAAGGTGCTCCATCCTGCATACAGACCTTGCGACCATTTGTTAATTTTGTAGCCTCAACACCCCGTCGTACAGGACATTCCACAGGATAGGATCTAGTACTGAACCCTGCGAAACACCCTGTGACAAACTGATGATGGTATCTGTCAATTAAGTGGACCAGGTACTCACTAACGTCGAATTCTCTCAGCCTGGACATGATTTTTTCTAATTATGCCGTGTTTAAGGCATACTTCACGTCAAGCAGGATGAAAGCCATCCATCTTTTTGTATCCTGTGAGACAAAAGAGGTCACAGAAAGAACATATACCCATCGGCTGGAACTCTCGCAAAATACAAGAAAGACTACATTTCCAGCGGTGCTTTAGATGTCTGCAGGCATAGTAAAATCGATTGCAAGGGAGAAAACAGTGCAGACACCTGCTACGGATTTGGTAAAGGGGGTCACCCGGCACAGGAATGCAGTAACCAGGAGGCCTTTTTGCCTCACTCGTAAAAAATCCGGGCAGAAAACCGACAGTTTACAATGCCCAGAGTATAGAAGATGCCTATCAGAAGGGAGGAGGAAAGAGTGGGTGAAAGCACTTAGGACCAGGAATCAGACAGCGTAGGGCTAAGCCACTTGTTCCAGATCAGATCATTATTGAGGTGTGATGTTTTTTTTTATTACACATTCCATCTTGTATTTTTCTTTTGAACATCTTGGACAAATTGGGCCTTATCCGTAATTTAAAAATATTGCTTCATCGCTAACTTACTTTTAGCCGGTTAGTCTAGTTTTTACGCAAATTGGTCCAAATCAAGCGTTTATTGAACATTTTTGTGGTGTTAGTTTTTTTTTCTTAACAAACCTTCTTCTTCTTCACGTGCCATATCAGAGTTATCAGACGTTGGCTATCACCATTGAAAGCTTTACGATCTTCTCCCACATGGAATAATTGTCCTGCATTTGATTTCAATATAACAGGCCAATGACATTGAAACTCTTCTTCTTAGAGGTCATTATTTTTATTTTTGAACTTGCTGATCTAAACAAATCAATCGATCTGCATTAATACCAATAACGTAGATTCTTCAACCAAGAATTCTGCCTTGAGCCAATAAGTCTTCTTTGAATTTTTTCTTGTATTATGAATCTCAAAATTTCATATTTGGGTCCCCTTATCACGTGCACTAGGTATTCCAGTTTTCTGATTTGTATAGTGATACCCTCTCCAGTACTTCTTTATTTGTAATTCTATCAGTCCATGATATTTTTTATACTCTGCGGTACAACTGGTGAGTTAAAAGCCTCGATTTTTTTAAATTGCATTTTTTTAATGTACAAGTCTCAGCTCCATATAATAATATTAAAAATATATAACAGCGAATGGTATGTAGTCTGATTTCGAAATTAAAATTTCTGCACGTGAGGAGTGGCTTCATTCGTATAAATGCTGATTTGAACTCTATACTATATTAATTTCTGCGTACAGTGGCAATCGATACTGAACGATTTGCTTCTTCCAATTTATCCCTTATGTATCTGTTGGTAACTCTTCTGTGATTTACAGTCATTTTTTTTAATGTGCTGCCCTCTGGAGGTGACTGCTACACTGACTTATCCGAAACGACGTTTGAAGACGTTTCTTTTTAAGTTAATGCTATTGAGAAACACCACATTTTCTTGCTATTTCCTTTAACTATATGCCGTATTTTCAAATAGAGCAGTAACATAGAAGATTTGCTTACCTGAAAGATCTTTATATTTACAAATCTGGAAAAATTTAAATCGGAGATTGATCGTCTTGTTTTATGATTAAAAACTAACCAAATTTAAAACTAACATCACTATAGAATAATATTAACACTCACCACTGCAAATTTTACAAAATTTTAACAAGCACATTTTACACACTTTTAGCACATTCATTGTCATATGTCAAGTTTTCACCAGTTGTAACTTAATTATGTAGCATTATTATTTACTAATTGCTACCCAATCCATTCAGCAACCGTGTGTCACAGTGAAAATACTTTTAAGCCACTTATATTCAAAAATCGGAAATTTATAGGGTGAGTCTAATAATTTGAGCAGAACTAACTGTATGTCTTTATATAATTCTACTTTTTGCTTAAGCTTAAAAAATGAATCTAAACTTATAACCTGCTGGCTTATTTTTAATCAACGTGGGAAGTTGCAAATGAGTACGAAATAGTTTCTTTTATATCTAATATATATATATATATATATATATATATATATATATATATATATATATATATATATATATAATGGCTATACACCCCAACGTGGGGTTAAACCGCAAATGCTTTCTAGATTTTATATCTAATACATTTTGAAATATGCTTCACAACCTTAAACGATAAAGGAAACTGATAATTTGATCCATCCTTCTTAAAACTTATTCTTACCAATTGATCTTTCTTCAAAACATTGAAGACTTTTTAGGAGAAAATTTTATCCAATGGGGTGTTTAACCATTCTGGGAAGACGTATAAATAGATCTTTTATACTACTTGTTTAGGCCATCTATTCATAAGCCATTTCCAGTGGAGTTTAACATGGATCTTGATAAACATTTTCTGTCTTTTCATTATCAAAAATGCCAAAAGAAGGTGATCTTGGAGTATAAACATGCGAAACTGTTAACTGACAAAAGAAATATGAACCAAGAGAAACAATTTATGAAAACAAAGCTTAAATTAATATTGAACATTATTAAAAATGAATGAGCAAAATTAAAGAATCAAGTAGGGAAATTTCTGTACTATACGACTTCCAGTTCAGAAGGAGATAATGAGAGTTACTCTGACATAAGTGAATTATTATTTTTTTGTCAAAAGTGGACCTCTATGCAAATGGATATATTACTCAAATTGCTCAAAGTGGATATATAAAGAATGCATCAAAGAGTGTATATTGTACCTAAAAATTAAGTGACCATCCCGTAGTATATTTTTAAAAACTGAAAATTCAGAAAAACGTGACTGCGGCTCGCAGTTTCAATTTTAGATTTGTAGCGAGAGTATAACCGAACCTTGAAGTAGTCCCTAAAAGACAGTAATTTTTCGGAGAATCGACTGCTCAAGGTGAAGAACTAAGTGATCGACACTACCCGATAATTTAGAATCATTGTTGTTCCGAAACACCACGGGTACATTTTTATGGGCCAGGGTATAGGTATATTAAGTTACTGCCCGCAACAAAATGAAAAAAAATAATATTCTGTATAATATTTCTCACGTTTAACATTTTAAAATTGCTTTTTAAATGTTGGCTTTTTCGAAGATTCTTTACAAGTGAAACTGTTATCTCATGCCCTGAAATGAACAGTACATATATATTTGACATTTGTGGAATATTAACCGAGTTATGCGAAATTAATCACTGGTAAACTACTAGCTTGCATAAAGGTATATACAGATACAAACTTTGATAGACGCAACTGAAACTACGATACATGAAAAGAAACTTAGGTTAGATCTCTTTTCGAAAGTCTCTATAAAATACTTATCGAAAGCAAACTTTAACAAAAGTTAAAGAATACATGTATCACACCCTAAAACAAATATATGAATACAAAATCCAACACAAAGAGAATCTGCTAATACCATGGACGTATTTATACGTCCATGGCTAATACTAAAAAAGACCACAACAGGTACATCAATCAAATTAAGTGAAGTCATTCTGAAATGCATAAATGTATAAAGAAAAACTTAAAACTCTACAAGAATAAAAATAGAGAAAATAAAGAACAAAAAAGAAAATTATGGGAACAGGATCAAATTTTTAAAAAATATGTGCAGAAATGAAAAAACCTGTTAAAGGAATCAGTATAAAGACGTATCCTGAAGTAACTAGAGAAAAACTAGACATAGAAAATACAGATTGTACAAATCAAGACAAAAGTTCAAAAATAAATCAAAATACTAAACAAAAAAAACAGTAGATGCAGTAGAAATACCAATTCAATTGGTTAAATAATGATTATAGAAGTCTAAATAGGGAAAGAGTATTTCCAAGGTTCTAAAGATTTATATAAAACTGCACCTTCCTAATTAACCTGATGATTTGTGTCCTTTGAACCTTCGCAATATATTGATTTCTTATGCACACCTCATCGCCACATTTGGAAACATTGATGGTACTTGAAGCATTACTTTCTGGATCGTCTCATCAGTATTTCCTTATTAGTTCCGGAATCTTTGTTCATTTCCATAAGTTTGGAAATACTTGTATAACCAAATACTTTTTATCCACAGTTAATTTTAAATGTTTGTCCATTAACCAAGTTTTGTAGCTTCTGTCCTTTTTTCTTCGAGAAAACGAATTTTTCTCATGTCAACTTTTTGCCAACATACATACTCACCCATTTAAGTTCCTCACACGAATGAATGTCGATGTTTGTGAGCATCGTCTGTTAGTCAGCCGGCTTTACCAGACTACCCCGACTAGAAAACTTCTAAAACAATTGTTTTACTTTACTTTTGCCTTCGATTTTGAAACTACGACTGGTAGACATGCTCCAAGTGTTCGAAATCATATCGCATGTTTAGAATCTTTTTAAGTTGTTTAAAATAATCTGTCTCCACTACAGCTATATTCTGAAGCATATACCACCTTTCGGAATAGCCATAGCCGTTTATTTTTTTTTCCTATCTATTTAATCTGGCCGCTGATTTAACTGGTTTGATGAAAGTTAAGATTTACAAATAAAACCTCCACTCTTTTCAAATGTTAGCCGTGGCTTCAAATTATATTTCGTCTCTTTGTCTTTTTTCTTCACTGTAATTGAGCGAATTTATCTGTCTGCAGTTCCTGTTTCTTCTATCTTCTTTTCAATTTCCTTTATCTCTTTTTCAAAAGGCGAAATATAGAGGCAAGTTTGTGTTCTAACTAAGATCTTATCGTCAAGGAAAGAAATTTCAGAAGTAACTTTATTTTCTAAAGAAATAATGTTCGTAGGAACTTTGGAAATATTAGAAAATACTTTTAAAATATCCCAAAAAACTTTGTAACCGAAGAAATGTAAATATCAGAAGAAACTTTCGAAATATAACAAAAAACTTTACTTTTTAAAAAAACAATGTCAATGTTGAAAATACCAGCAAAAACTTTTAAAACATCAGAAGAAACATTTAAAGTATCACAAGAAACTTTACTTTCCAACGATGCAAACGACTAAATCACAGCAGCATTCTTGTCCTCAAGACACTTTTCTTCCTGGGCGCTCATTAGCCGTTGGACTAATTCAACCTTTTTCTAACAGAATTGAATTCTATATCTACCAATTCTCGTCGTTAAACTTTCCAACGATGTAATCGACGATATCCCAGCAGCATTATTCTCCTCAAATACATATGTTTCTGAACCAAGATCCTCTTCTTCCAGGGCGTTCTTAAGCCGTTGGACTAATTCAGCCATTTTCACAACAGAATTAAATTCTCCGTAGTCCAGTTCCAGTATTTTTAAAATCAATAATTCTCGTAACCATTTTTCACAGAATTTCTTTAATAATACCACTCGTGACACCACTGTAGTGTTTATTTTAATTTATTTACAGTCTTCCTAGACTAACACTAAAAACACAATTAATTTATAACATTTATTTACTTTACCCTACAAATTTATTTTATCGACTGACTCTTAAATTATAATCGTGTTTATTTATATTGTCCGCTTCATGTTACGGATTTCAATAGAAATTTCTTGATACCGCTAGAGTGCCGCATCTGCGATCTGGTATCAAGGCTATCGTAACTATCATTATCTATTTGGTTTCTCTGTATAGGTATTTCAAATACGTATTTGGTAATATTCACAACCTCTTTTATAATACACTGTTGGACTATTTGGGTCTTCTTCCTGTTGGTTTTACAGGTTTGGCCCCAAGCTACTTATCCATATGTTATAGCTGTGATGTTGATGTTGGGTGCTATTTTTAACTTCGTTTTCAGGCTTAATTTAATTTCTTTCAATAAGAGGTCAGTCTTAGAGTGCTCTTACTGAAAGCTCTGTTGACATGTAATGTGTATGTCATACTTTTGACCTGTTTTTTGCCTGGTTTGACCATTCTATCTGTGTACTGAATATCCTCTATATTTTTTGAAGTATGACCGACTGTGGCTTCTCTGGATTTACTGTGATTTTCCATTGAATGGACCAATCTTCCAACCGATTCGGAACATTACGGGAACATTTTTTTATGGGAAATTTATGAGAATATCGAAAATTCAAAGAAATAACGAGAATCTTCTAACAAACGAAACCAACGTCGAACAAATCTGCATATCTGGGAACAATGATTAACTTCACAAATGATTACATTATTCCTTATTATCGTTATTATCTCGGATATATTATACGTGTAAAGAAATACACCTTGCTCCAACTGATTATGCAGGGAAATATCCAAGGAAAGAGAAGCATATTGAGGCGTAGCATGTCATGGCTGCGCAACCTGAGAGAGTGGTACCGATGTACATTTTGAGACAGAGCAGCCGTCTCAAAAGTCCGAATAGCTATGATGATTGCCGACCTCCGCCGCCGAGATGGCACTTGATGAAGAAGGAATCGCTTGTATATTAAAATATAAACTATTTGATTCGTCAACACGCATCAGTTATTGAAAATCCACTGCATCTAAGATTTTTCAACGTGATTTTCATGATAAGAAATTCGAACTATATTTCGAATGGCTCCTTTTTAGCTTACTATAAATACGGTTCTTCTCGGATATCAGATGTGTACATTATACATTATACATCGTCTCAATTAGTGTTTATAAAAGTTTTAAAAAAAGTCGAAACAGCCTTGCAATCATAACACAGTCTAATCTTTCTCCATCCTAAAGCGGTTATTATTTTCTCAACAGCCACTTGCTATGTTAACAACTGTAATTCCTAGTCGTAAGCGATAATTTAAAAAAAAATTATTGACAGATTTCGATTTATTGAAATTCCTTTCTAAGCTAAGCAGTCCATACGTCGACCATTTGTGGTTCACGCCACAAATTTGAATAAATTATTGTTTGAAGAATTGTTTTAAAGTCACGTTTCAAATTACTTTGCTCATTGTGGGTGGCCGAGAAAAGCCGATGCTTTAAGGCTTAAACAAAACTACAAAATTGATCATCGATTAATGAAAATGGCTGTAATAAATTTAGGTTTCAATTACCCGACTTTTGTTTCAACCACAAACTGCCGTTTCAGATCGCCAGGTTCTTTTCTCTTTACGAACTCACTAACAACTCTTCGGTCTCTCTCATATGTGTAAACATTGTTGCTGTATGTGTTGTTAATGGTGTATAGCCATCTATATATAGTTTTTTACGATCCAAAAAGGAAATATTCGTAAAATATATTTAAAATCAGGTATGTTTTATGTTGGTGTTATTACGTTTAGAAGCTGTAAGCTTTCATTCAACAAATTCAAACGAAATATAAATGTTTTTTAACATTAAGACATAAGTTCTATATCTTCTGAGAAATCCACAGTTTCCGGTCTTTGCAAAATTATTGCTTAATCATTTTATCTTTCCCTTCATTAGAATTAAACGCCCTTTTAATTGTTTCTGGCTAATTGCCTAAGACAAAGCCATTATGCAATAAAAAATTATTGTTTTGATGTACCAAATATTTAAAAATAACCGTTTCAACATATTGAAATTTCCAATCTTACCTACCGGTAAGAATGGAAAATGTAAAAGTACCTACACTAACAGACGCTAGATACCTTACCCTCCATCTTGACCAACGTCTCACTTGGAAGAAACATATCCAGACCAACAGAAGAGAGCTCGACTTAAAATTCCCGCTGATGTATTGGCTTCTTGGACCTAAATCAAAACTTAACATCTGAAACAAAATTCTGATATATAAAGCCATCTCTCTACAATCCTGACCCCCCCAGGGGGAGTGTAGTGGTCGACGTGATGTCGTGTATTGTCCGTCTCCAGAGATCTCTGTCTCTGGTCATTTCTTTTAATTCATGCATAGGTCTTTGGCATATTCCTGTAATTTGATCTATCCATCTTGTTGGGGATCTTCCTCGTAATCTTCGGCCTTCTACCTTTCCTTGGATTATGAGTCTTTGCATGTTTTCTGTGTTTGCTCTCATAACATGTCCAAAATATTTTAATTGTTGGAGATGGACTTTACTAGAGAGTCGTTGGCTAACTTTTAGCTCTCTTAAAATTGAATTATTTGTTCTACGGTCGGTCCAAGGAATTCGTAGCATTTGTCTCCAACAGAATATTTCAGTGGCGCCTATCTTTCTTCTCTCCGATTGTCTCATGAGTCCAAGATTCACATCCGTAGGTCAGTATTGCGAATATTAAGCAGTTGATCAACCTCATCTTTATCGCTCTTGAAATTTGACAGTTCTTCCATATTTAGGTCATTTTTGCTATGGCAACTTTTGCTAGATCACATATACGTTTAATCTCTTCTTGTAATGACCCTGTGTTTGTGATTAATGATCCCAGATATAAGTATGAGCTCACAACCTCGAACCGGTCAATTGTGGTTATGTGTGGATGATTGTTGTGTAGTCTATCCACTATCATGATCTTTGTCTTTGATATGTTTAATTGCAGACCAAATATTTGACTTTCGTCTTCGATCAGTCGTATAAGTTCTATCAGCTCTGCTTGACTATTTGCAAGAAGGGCTGTGTCATCTGCGAAACGTAGGTTGTTTAGTTTATGACCATTTATTGAGATGCCCTTTTCCCATCCTTCAAGTGCTCTTCGCATAATATACTCCCCATATATGTTGAATAATTGTGGAGATAGTATACATCCTTGTCTGACACCCCGTTCTGGATGAAATTCGTTCGAAAGTGTGTCAAGTACTTTAACTGATGCAGTAGTGTGTTCATATAGTTCGCTTATGAGCGTAATTAGATGTTGTGGTACGCCTACTTCTTTTAGTATTCGCCATAAGTATCTCCACTTGACCCTGTCGAACGCTTTACGGTAATCTATAAAACAGATGTATAGTGGGATGTTGAATTCCTAGATTTCTCGATTATCTGTCTTATATTCAGCAGGTGTTCTCGAGTGCCTCTACCTTTGGTAAATCCAGTTTGCTCTTGTGGAATTTCTCTTTGAATGAATGTTTTCAGTAGTAGTTAATTAATTTCACTAATAAAAGGATATGTATAGTTGAATACAAAATAATGCATTATAAATACCTGTTTCTTTAATTGACAGATATAGGTATGCGTTTATTATAGGTCTAATAAAAATAGTTAAGTTTCACTATTGTTTAACATTACATATTAATTGACGCTTTAAATAAGATATAACTAACAAAAAACAAGTGCAGCTTTAATTTTATTTTCATGTAAGTAATAACAACAATTACATACATAAAAATTTTTCCTTGGCAATATGTCTTTTGACTTGTCTCCATACCATTTCAATTGGATTTAACTCACAATGATATGAAGGTAGTCTCAGAATGGCAATATTTTTCTCTTTGCACGTCTCGTCGATTTTATATTTTATGTATTTTTCTTTGTATGTGTTTACGACTTCCATGAGCTCCGATTTTAAATAATCTTCTTCCAAAATGATATCTTCCTCCAGCATCCACGTCTTAATTTGATCTTTATTGAAGGCTTGTGACGGAATCACTTCTTCTCTCCTCGAATGGTACGAAGCGTTGTCCACCACCACAACAGTTTTCTCGGGAAGATTAGAAAGCAGCTTTTCCTTAAACCATTATTCCATCCATCTCATTATGATAGTCCGCTGAGCTTTTTTAGCTAAAAACCAAAAAGCAGCATCTTCTACAAAGCCCAATTCGGTACCTGCATGCACTCTAACAAATTGGGGGACTCGTTGTATAAGTTGTTTTAGGTTTGTTGACAACCCCTTGACAAAGGCATTCCTGGTTGACGTCACTGAGAGCTCCTTCCATTCTTTGGAAACACTATGTTCAACATTTAAGTTTCTTCCAAATAAACGACGGTGTATCCTTGAGAAAGAATTTTTTATTTTACGCAAATTCTGATGCCTCCATTTTAGAATATCGGGCCATTCAATCATGCTTGACTTTACTCCTAGTTTGCAAAAAACAAAGTTCATTTCATGGAGTATTCTCCATGTAGTGCGTGACATGTTTGCTAAATCTTTGTCTTTTTTAACCAGTGCAATAACTTTGTTCAATGTCGGCGGTAAATTTTTAAAGAAAAAACTATGCATGATGGCACGTAGCCGCGTATGAACTACATCATCGTAGATGAACTTTCTGTTGTTCACTCTACTTTTGGTACGTTTTCTTGTTTTTTTTTATGGTCATTAGTCCTCCTTCCTTCATTGCAGGAACACCTGTAGGAAAAAGAAGCAAAGGCCGACCGCGAATTAGGTGGTTAGATGGAGTAGAAACCGACTTACGAATATTAAAAATCAGAAGATGGCAACATGTTGCAAAAACCGAACAGAATGGCGACGAATCTTAGAGCAGGCCAAGATCCACAGAGGATTGTCGAGCCAAAGATGATGATTAGTCCTCCTTCCGCAGCTTCTTTTCGTATTTTAAAAATAGTACTAAAATTTGTTTACCAACAACAGGTATTGGTAAACAGACCCTTAAGACAGTGTATCAAAGATGTCAGAGTCAGAAGGGGAGCAGAAATATATAGCGACCATTATCTGGTAGTATCCCGAACTAGTATCGGTGTGGAACAAAAACGCACGCAGAAGGTACCAAGAAAAGGAGACAGAACCCCAAGAAACCTCACCAACGCAGTTATTAGGTCATACAAGTTAGCAGATAAGAAAATAGCACAGAAATACAAAAGCTATGTGAACAATAGTCTACAAAAGCACTTAAACCAGAAATATGACTTAGAAGAAACTTGGCAAAAACTTAAAGAATCTCTCCTAGATGGGGGCAAGCAAATCTGCGGAATAGCTAAAATCAATAAAAACAGACAATGTACGAATTGGTGGAGTAATGAAATAAACGAAGAGGTCAAATCCAAGAAGCTAGCGTGGAAAAAATATCTAGGGAACCATAATGCAGAAAGCTATCAAAAATATAAGCAACAGAGGACAAAAGTAAAAGATATGGTGATTGAAGCAAAAAAAAAGAGCTGGGAGGATCTTGGGAATAAGCTGGAGAAAGACTACCACACTAACCAAAAACTATTTTACAAAACTCTGAGAAGCCTAAGAACAGAGAACAGACAACAAACACCAAAACAAATTAAAAACAAAGATGGCCACATCCTCTGCGAGAACGAAAGTATTATGAACAGGTGGAGAGAATATTTCGAAGACCTTCTGACTCAAAAAGACTATAATAATGAAATAGACAACACTGAAGAAAACACATCTGAGAACCCAAACCAAAACGAAATAACAATAGAAGATATAAGAGAAATAATACTCAGGCTCAAAAGAGGCAAGGCAGCTGGCTATGATAAGATAACTGCGGAAATGCTAAAAAATATGGGAGAAAATGGAAATGAAATGCTTAGAAAAGTTTGCAATAAAGCATGGAATGAGAACAAGATCCAAAAGACTGGGAAGTGGGCGTTATTCTACCCATTTTCAAAAAAGGTGATAGACGAGAATGCAGCAACTACAGAGGTATAACTCTCCTGAGTATCCCTTCCAAAGTTTACGAACGAGTACTGGAGAAAAGACTACTACAAGAAGTAGACCAGAGGCTGGAGCAGTCACAGAGCGGTTTCAGGAAGGGAAGAAGCATCCATGACCATATTTTTACACTCAAGCATCTAATACAAAATGCACTAAATACAAGTACGGAACTATACCAAGCCTTCATAGACCTCGAAAAAGCATTTGATAGAACCCCGCGAACTGAAATAGACAAAAGCCTAAGAAACAGAGAAGTAGACGGCAAACTCAGAAAAGCTATTATGAGCCTATACAAGAACACAAGAAACAGGGTAAGAACAAATAATATGGAATCAGAAGAGTTTAGAGTCAATGATGGCTTACGACAAGGAGGTGTACTAGGCCCCATCCTGTTCAATATTGTACTAGATGATGTAATGAAGGAAACTAGAGAAGAAACATCGAGATTATTTGTTGGACATAGAAACCTGGAAATGATACAGATTGCGGAGTGCGCATTTGCAGATGACCTCGTCGTATTTGGAAGAAACGAGGACGCACTTAAGAGAAACCTCCAAATATGGAGAGATAAACTTGAGAAACGCAATCTGAGAATTAATGAAAGTAAAAACAAAGTGGTGGTATGTGGGAAAACATACCAACATACAAACATTAAAATCAATAACTATACTTTAGAACAAGTAGAAATCTTCAAATACCTGGGAGTGCAACTAGAGAGTAAGGGTACACAAGAAGCAGAGATAAATAATCGAATAGCAAACGCTTCCCGGATATACCACGCAATTAAGAGCACATTCCTATCGAAAAAAGAAGTATCCCAAAAAGCAAAGATAGCTATCTACAACACAGTTTTTGTACCTATCTTAACATTTGGATGTGAAAGCTGGACGCTCACCACCAGACTAAAAAGTAAACTGCAAAGTATATCAATGAAGTATCTAAGAAGAGTACTAGGGGTGACCAGAATGGACAGGATACGGAACAATGAAATAAGAGAACGCCTTAAAGTCCAGTCAATAGAGAAGAAAATCGAAGAAGCCCAACTAAGATGGTACGGCCACATGGTAAGGATGGATAAAAAAAGCCAAGTGAAACAAGTGTGGGAAGCGAGAAGAACCTTGAAAAGACCGAGGGGCAGACCCATGAAGACCTGGGACGATGAAATTGCCGCCATCCTAGACAGGAGAGGAGTCACCAAGGAGCAAGCGAAGAAGTTGGCAAGCAACAAGAAGAATTGGAAAAAGTTTGTACATGAAAACTAAAAGAGACTTTACACCCAACACCTTAGGGTAGAAGGATTATTATAGTATATATATATATATATATATATATATATATATATATATATATATATATATATATATATATATTATATATAATTATATCCATTAACCTTGAAAATGCAATAATCACTTTTATACGCTCAAAATTACAGTTACCGCAAATAATAATTCCGATATAGCAAGCACAATGTTATTTCGTTAACATTTCCGCAATCCTGCACACATGATTCCAGTTCGTTAGAGCCGTTAGAAAACATACTAAAGTGCTAATGCTACAGTGTAAATTTAACCATTACACCTTCGTTTACTAGAATAATCAACAACAATAAAAACGTGTTATCATACTTAAATGTAAGTGAAGTTAATGACTTCAAACGCAAATACAAATTTGTGTACGAATATAATTATTAGCTTGTGAATTTTTCGAGACGGCAGTTTCTCTCCGATAAAAGAAGGAGGTGTATGAATATGTTTGTGTTTATCTATTATGATTACATTTATTTTAAATTGTGTAGATGTTTTTTTTATTTATTTATTTTGCTTCAACCACTTAGGGTTATTTAGCATAAGAAAAATACAAAAAGTGATAAAGATACTCATAGGCATATACAAAATATCAATTACATTATAATTAATTATTTATTCATTATCAATTCATCAATAATTTAATTAGTGATGAATTGAATTAGATTTTATTAAAAAAGTTTATGGATTTCAAGAATTCTATCAAGTCAGCTACGTATTTAGATTCTCCTAGAAGTTCTTTTAATGTTTTAGGAATGTGGTGATGTAGTCTTTCAACTGAGTATATTGGACAGTCAATCAAAATGTTCTTCACTGTCACTTTACATTCACAAACAAAACACACAGGTTCCTCTTCTCTTTTCAACAAGTATTCATGTGTTGTAAAAGTTTGTCCTAATCTGAGACGTGTTTTAGGACTTGATGTTGTCGCTTTGAAGGCCAGAAGATCAATGGAAGGACGGAAGATTTTATTTCTATCAATTTAGTGGTAGTTCTATTCTATTGGTTTGCTAAACATTGTGCAATTTGTAAGGTGAATAAGTAAGGTAAGTAAGGTAAGTAAGGTAAGTAAGGTAAGTAAGGTAAGTAAGGTAAGTAAGGTAAGTAAGATTGTAAGATAAGTAAGGTTTTAAATCTAAATGCACCGTTAGATTTTCCAACTGATGCGGCTGTATTGGTTACTGCAGACCTAGCTAAAAAATTAACAAAATCAACCTAATCTGCTGTAATATTGGATGAGAGGTATAAATCTGAAAAATTGATGTCAGACAACTAAGTGAATCAAATATTATAAGATATTTGGGAAGTTTTTTTCTAGAATAAAGGTTAGGCCTTTTTGATGGCAAATAATTCCGCTGTAAAAATACTTGTCTTAGTAATTTTTAAAAACGGGTATAATATCCGTTCAAATTCCATGTAGAATAGACTTGAATGTGAGCTTATGTAGAAGGTTCTATGGAAGAGTCGCCATCGAGCTGAGGTTTTGGTTGTCGAGTAATTGAATTAATTATTTTAGTGCAGGGGTCACCAAATGGCGGACCGCAGTCCGCATCCGGACCGTGAGCTTGTTTGTGCGGACCGCCATTAAATTCAAAATATAATAATAAAATTATCATCAAATCTAAATACATAAATATCCCAATGACCATTTGGTCTTTCTCTTGGACGCAGAAAACGTTGCAACTATAGCATTTTTGGCGGATACCTTCAGACATCTGAACTTCTTGAATTTAAAACTACAATTCAAGGTAAAACTTGTTTGTGAACTTCTGTCGGATATTAGAAGTTTTTCTAGAAAAGATTGAAGTTTTTCTCGGGATATTAAGGTAGAATTTTTGCATTTTCCACTCCTCAAAATCCGTTTGCGATAGTAATAAAGATAATGATATTACCCAGTTCTCACGTTTTAGCAACTTGATTTGGAATTAAAAAAATGATTTGCTGATTTCCACAAAATTGAAAATGTTGTACAACTGTTAAGCAACAGTTTTTCACTCAAGCCTAATGGTGGATGGACCAGCGAAGCAGCAAACGTTTTTAAGAGTAACAAACATGCCTTCAGATGAAAATAATCGAGTATCAGGAAGATTCCGTTTTAAAGAAGGTTTATACTCATTTTCCAGAATCGCTTGCCGGACAAATTTTGGATTAAATATGTGTGTGACAAAAAATATCCATAACAATTTATTTTTTTAGTGCAGATGTGTGCTTTTATTACCTCAGGAGTTAATATTCACAAATAAAACCAACAAAACACTATTTTTTAAAATATTTTCATAATCAGTGGAGAAATAACTTCCATATAGTAAATTTTTCCTTGATTGACCTGATAATTTGGTCAGGTACTGTATGTTATTAAGCCCTTGTTGTTATTATCCTTGTTTTACCCCGATGTCTATATTGAATTTATTTTTGTCTTGGTTGTTTGTCATTTTAACGCTTGTCATTGCGTTTTTGTAAGTATATTTGATAATTATATAGACATAAAAGAGATATCTACACATCATAGTCCAAGTCATTAGTGCGTTATATATAGTGCAGCCACGGCTGTGAACATTCATTCCTGATTTATTATTGTTATTGTATACTTGTTTTGATTCGTTATTTAACCATTGTATTTAGTTAATTTTAAATAAATTGTTTTTAAAAACGCGAGTCTGAAAACGAGTTATTTAATTGCGCAGTCAGTAGGATACCTGAAGGTTGCAGCAGATTCCAGTTAATTGCAGCACAACCGTTGGTGTCCACCATTTATCCGGAGAACCTACAATAAACAAGTAAGTTACTGAGAATTTTCCTTACTTCTTATTTTCCTTTATATTTTGAAAATTATTACCAGTTTTATTTTATTTTTACCATTTGTCAGAGATTGTAATAAATCTTCTTCATTTGAGTAATTTTAAAAACATTTTTTATGCAAAGTGATATTGATAATTTAATTTGTAACTTAAACAAAATGGCATTAAATAAACACCCCACAATTCAAGCGGCAAAAGCTCTCGCTGACTTTTTACCCACATTTAATGGGGATCCGTTAAAATTGGAAAGCTTTATCCAAAGATGCGACCAGTATTATCGCACTTATGGACAGACAACGGATAATACCTTGAATGATTTTACATATAATGAATTATGTTCGAAGTTACAAGAAACGTATTAAACTTCGTAATGTGTAGACCAGATTTAAATACCTGGCCATTGATTCGAAGCACATTGAGAAATAACTTCGGCGACAGAATCGACAGGCAAACATTGAATAAAGAATTCCTACAAACAACAAAATACAAAAACGAAAATATTATAGACTTTTTAGCAAGAATATCGCAACTCAAATCAAGATTGGAAATTAAAATAAATTCAGAAACGAATTTAAGTGCTGAACGGAAAACGATATTAATGGAACAAAATGAAGCAAATTCCATAGACATTATACTTGCAAACGTAGATGAGAAAGCTAGAACGATTCTTGAAATAAAGGAACCGAAATCGTTTATAGAAGCATCCGACATATTAAATAGACAATTTTATAATGACCAAAGAGTCGATTCAATAAACTTTTCAAATAAATTTAAAGGAAAACCTCAATTTCAAAATTCAAAATCAAATAATCAAATAAGTTATAACCAACAACACCGCAATCTTAATCCAAACTTTAATCATCGCTATAAACACACGTTATTCATCTAATTCTAATTATTCAAATCACCATGAACAAAATAAATCATTTCAATCAGCCTAATACATCAAGGCAAACCTTTTCCAATTACAACCAATCTAATCCTAATCGTCACTTCAATCAACCAAGTACATCAAAACAAAATTTTCCAAGCCAACCGATAAAAATTCAATCTAGACCTATTCAAACTAAATATTTTACAAACGAACAAGTTTTTGGGAAACCAAAAAATGTATTTGATCCCAGGAATGTCCCAAAAAATACATTCTCACCGGAACCAATGTCAACGACATCTAGAATCTCTTCCGGAAAACAAAAATTCCCCTTTATTCAGAGAGGCCCTCCAAATTTCCAATTCGAGGAACTTTATCAAGTAGAAGACGAAAATGAAGATAACCAATATTGTGATGCATATAATCACCTTCCAAATCCCCAAACAGACTCTGTAAACATAAATGAAAATTTTCAAGAGGATCGTCACGAAAATCCCGACGATTAACCCAACACATTGATCTAAATAATACAATTCCCATTCTCTCCCATACATTCAATTAAACTTTCCAACTCCCATTAAATTACTAATTGACACAGGCTGTCACCCATCTCTCCTAAGACCCTACATTGCGAAAAATACTTTTCAGAAAAAATCACAAGACACACAACTCCGATTATTACGTGTGCAGGATCCCGAGAATCCAATTCAAAGCCAAAATCCCCCTTTTGCAAGAATTTCACATATCCGAACCTCTCGACTTTGTCTTATTTGATTTCCATAATTATTTTGACGGTATATATTAGGAATACGAGACCTTCGAAAATTACACTTAAATTTAGATTTAAATCGCCAAATCCTTTTTAATCAAAACTCAGAGATCCCTCTTAATTATAGAGAAAAGATTTTAATAGTCAAAAGATAGAAATTCCACCTTTTTCGTCTGTAATAAAAAATATACAGACATCATTACCAGATGGAGATATCTTTCTTAACGACATTGTTAATGAACGAAAAACAATAAAAAATCCCATCAAGTTTAGTTCATGTTGAAAACGGACGTGTTAAAAATTGAATTTGTTAATAAAACAAACATTCACACACAATAATTAATATCGATAACAACTTTCTAAATAATTTTGCGGAAAATTTTGATACAAGAAATTTTAATTGCTTTTCAATGGAAGAAATTATGAACATTACTATAAACGATACAATTAAACACTAAGGACCGGAAAATAACTTTGGAAAATTTTAGACAAGATCATTTGAATCTTGAAGAAAAACATGCACTGAAATTATTAGTAGAAGAATACCAAGATATTTTCATAACCCTGAAGACAAATTGACCTTCACAAATCAAGTAAAACACAGCATTAATACCACCGATGAAATTCCAGTATATTCAAAATCATACAGATACCCCCACATACATAAGGAGGAGATAAGAAAACAAATCAATAAAATGCTAGAAGATGGAATAATCAGACCTCACAGAGTCCGTGGAGTTCTCCCATTTGGATTGTTCCAAAGAAATTAGACGCTTCAGGAAGACAAAAATGGCGAATCGTGTTAGACTATAGAAAAATAAATGAAAAAACTGTTGACGATCGCTACCCATTACCTTCCATTCAGGATATACTAGATAAACTTGGCAGATGCCAATATTTTACTACAATTGACTTAGCTTCTGGATTTACACAGATAGAAATGGAGAAAGAGTCTATTCCTAAGACAGCTTTCAATGTCGAAAATGGCCACTATGAATATCTTCGTATGCCATTTGGCCTTAAAAATGCACCTGCAACGTTTCAACGAGTAATGGATAACATACTCAAAGATATTTTAAATAAAATTTGTTTTGTATATATGGATGACATAATAATATTCTCCACTTCACTTCAAGAACACATAAGTAATATAAAACAAGTCTTTAAGAGATTGAGAGAAGCTGGTTTAAAGATACAATTAGACAAATCAGAATTCTTTTGCAAAGATGTAGAATTTTTTAGGACACGTCATTACGCCAGAAGGCATTAAACCTAATCCGAAAAAGGTAAATGCAATAAAAAAAATTTCCCATCCCAAAAACTGCCAAAGAATTAAATCATTTTTAGGACTCATAGGCTATTACCGAAGATTTATAAAAAATTTCGCTAAATTGACTAAACCGCTAACATCATGCTTAAAAAAAGGAATGCAAATCAAAACACACTCCTGAATTTATAGAAAGTTTTGAACTTTGTAAGAACATCCTAATGAACGATCCTATCTTACAATACCCAGATTTTAGCAAACCTTTTAATGTAACAACAGATGCTTCAAATTTCGCAATCGGAGCAGTACTATCTCAAGGACCAATAGGAAACGACTTACCTGTTGCTTTTGCATCTAGGACTTTGAATCCAGCGGAATGTCACTACAGTACCATAGAAAAAGAACTCTTAGCTATAGTATATGCTGTTAAATATTTCAGACCATACTTGTACGGCACAAAATTCAACATTATTTGTGACCATAAACCCTTACAATGGCTTTTCTCCTTAAAAGAACCTAATTCCAAACTAATAAGATGGAAACTTAAATTAGAGGAATACGACTACCAGATTATTTATAAGAAAGGCAAATTAAAACACAAACGCAGATGCTCTCTCCAGAGTAGAAATTCATCCCCATAGATACCGAAGATAACGACAAATTGTCCATTATAATGAACTTAGACCACAACGAATTTATTGATCTTGAAGAATCAACAAACGAAATGTCGAAACTTAGAGACTTAGATTCGAATGATATTATATTAAAACCTGCTCTTGATCACAACGATATACAAGATATTATAAATATTAATCCATACCAAAACATAACACAAGAATTTATTAACGAAATAATCGACAAAGAACTACCAGTACCAGAAGAAGATATTGTAGAATCCATAGAAGAAAATACCAAAAAAGATAAGAAAATAAAAATTCTTCAAAATATAGCAATACCAAATACAGAAGAGAAATCTGACGATTTAGAAACGGTGCATACTAGTCAAGAAGATCCCATATTAAATATACCGTATACAGAAAAGGCCATAAATATTTACAAAAATCAAATAATAATAACTTCTGCAAAAATCGAAACCAAAATATACATACGAAAAAATATTCGACAAAAATAGATATCATTGGCAAATACCAAAAAATGATTTTGAAGAAGAAACACAGTTTCTATGTTTAATTAAAGAAATCATAAAACCCAATACGACCTATTGCCTACTATTTAAAAACAAAGACCTCGAAATACCTTTTATTCGTTTTATGACAAACTCATTTAAAAATAATGCATTTTCCTTAGTCATTTCAAATAAAATTCTAACGGATATAACGGGAAGAAGCGGAAAAACAAGAAAAGTTAAAAATTTTACCACGAAACGAAAACAAACCACAGAGGCATTAATGAAAATCTTGCAGCACTCAAAAAACATTTCTACTGGCCTGACATGGACAAAGATGTCACAAATTACGTCAATACTTGTGACCTATGTCAAAAATCAAAGTACGAAAGACATCCCACCTCACTTATTCTCAAACCAACACCAATTGGCAATTCCCCTATGGAACACATATATATCGATACATTTAAGTTTAGTAACCAAAATTTCCTTACCATTATAGATAGCTTTTCTAAATTCGGTCAAGCCTATCCCATAAATTCAATAAACGCTATGGAAATTGTTAACAAATTAACATTCTTTATAAGTCACTACGGAATACCCAACAAAATCACATGTGACAATGGCACAGAATTTAGGAATAAAATATTTCAAGATCTCTGTCTCTTACATCATATAGATGTCCATTACGTAACCGCCTACAACCCAAATAGCAACTGTCCGATAGAAAGATTTCATTCTTCAATCATAGAAAGTTTGAGAATACTTAAAGAAGAAAAAGAAATATCATTATTTCTCAGTTAATGAGTTACGCAATATTAGCTTATAACAAAATAGTATTCATAGTGCTACAGGCTATACTCCCTTTCCAAATAATGCGAGGCAAACTAGATTATAAAACCCCTTCGAACGAGATGAGAATGAAAGAATAACACAATATATTCATGATCACTCAAAAACCTAAAATTACTTAACAATATTATTCTTAATAAACTAAATAAAAAACCAAACACAAAACTTAGAACGTGCAAATAAATCTAAACAATCAGAAATAAAATTAGACACGAATCGTCCCATATATCAGTTAAAAGGTTCAGAAACAAAGATTAGCAAAATGTAATCAACCTTATCAAAAATTAGTAAATCCCAAATTAGTTGGAGATAATAAAATATTATCCAACAATAAAGTATATCACTTGCGAAGTATATAAAACTCAACGTATTGTTACAGATAACTACAATCAACATGAAAATACTAGCGATGACGATACTCCTCTATCTACAAGGATATCAAACGTTAGAAATAAAAGAAAATTAATAATCAATCCTACCTGTTCAAATTGGACAAGCAAAAAGGATACTATCAAAACATACATTTCTTTATCATATTAATTTATCCCAACCATTAGAAATAAGTAATCAAATATAATAATGAAGTAATAAACTTAAGAAATTCTATTAAAGTAAACAATCATTTTCAATATTAATTATAAACAAAATAGATCATGCCATAAAACTAAGTAAAGCTATAAATAATCAATTAGAAACATACCCACAAAACCCCAGAACCAAACGAGCATTAATTAACGCAATAGGAAAGTATCCAAATGGCTTTTTGGCACCTTAGACACTGATGACGAAAATTATTTACAATAACTACTTATCCACTCTCAATGACAAATCAAAATAAGATAAATTCAAGTTTATTTCAGCATCACACCTTGTTAATAAAATGTCGAAAACGTACTCAAAAGGATTTGAAAACAATGAAAGAAAATCAAATAATATAAGCAAACAAATGACAATAATTTCAGAAAGAAATTAAAGAATTAATAAATGTAG